>JAMPIV010023181.1:0-241590 GCA_024509875.1 Oreohelix idahoensis | reverse complement strand
TGGGCCGTTAAAATAAATGTTTACCTGTGGACTATACGAACTTAGCGGACTTGTGTTCAAGTGAAATTGCTCTATTGAATATTGTCACTGTTTGGCCACACGCATTCGTTGTTTACATCTTAGCCACACGATCTCGCTCTACATAAGAATAGTCATCACATGACCAGAGCAATGTATTTCAATGATAAACAAGCCTAAAGCAGGAACTTAGCCTCAAAAAACATATTTGTTACCGAAGTCAAATGCTAACCGAAAACCTACAATGAAACCTAAACAAACTACGGTAACAGGGACGCATGTCCAACTATTTAAAAAAAAACCTTTAGGTTTGATAACTTTTCAATAAGGTAGTTCCTTAGAGAGCTCAGTGTTTCTGAAGTTGACCCACACACTACTGGGTTGCCTATCGCTGCTATAACGCCTCCTTTAATTTTAAATGCGAAGTCACTTATATGTATATTTTTTTAAATCTATTGTTTTCGATCATGTTTGTATTGTTTTTGTTTTAATTAGTGTTATTTTTACTGTTTTGAAGCTTGATTTGATTGGATTCTCAAACATCTAGTCACCACTGGAGTAACAAAGCACACTTTTAAGTTACCAAACGTGTCTGTTGATTGTTATCCTATTTTTAGTTCAGCCATAGAGTATTGTTATTTTGTGTATGTTTTAAATTGTTGTCTATTTAGATACAGCGATAAGTATCGTCTGTTACTTTTGGCTTATTTAGTTCAAAGATTGAATGGTGATTGTTCCTCTCTTTTAGTTTTTTCAAAGATTATAAGTCGTCACTATTTTCGTATGTTGATTGTTCCTCTATTTAGTTCACAGATTAATTCTTCTTCTTTGATCCATAACCGCCAACCGTCAAAGCAGTCAGCGGCCATCACGCCTGGTGGCGTCTTGTAGGGCAGCAACATATTGATTCCACTTTGAGTGGTCGGCGGCCATCCTTCGTACAATGCCCCAACTCTTGTTCATTCTTTGCGTCTCGGCCTCCACAGTTCTTCGCCAAGTTGTTTTTTGTCGGCCTCTCCTTCGCTTTCCCTCGGGGGTCCGCAGCATAGCTGTTCTTGTGATGGTATCAGGGTCCCTTCTGAGGACGTCGCCAACTCAACTCCTCCAGGCAGATTGTGTGTTGATTGTTCCTCTATTTAGGTTCAAAGATTACTAGTTACATTACAAGACAGTTGTTGTAATGAGATCCCCGGGGTTTGGAAAAATAGAGATATATTTAAAATAAAAAAAAAACACCAGACATGTAGAAAAATATTAATACATAGACATGCGATGGTACTAGAAGACATGGTGTAGTGGATTTTGATGGTATTGTATGGTGGTGTTATCACCGAGTGTGATGCGTGAGGACAGCTACGCAGGCTCCTGAAATAAATAAAGCTGTAAATGTACAGACGACCTTTCTTGCTACCACTATACGACCTCACAACATTTCTTTTTGAATTTTCTAATGAATGTGGCTACGTTAAAATCTAGGGTACTGAATGTAATGTGTTGTATTGACATATACAAACACACACACACAGATATTAAATAATATAATATTATCAATAAAATTTAGAACACAATGAACTAAATTCAGCTGGTGAAATTTTAGAAAGTAAATCTTTTTTTAAATTTATTTGTTCTGAACCAAGGTTTTATTTTGGCCAGAACATATGAAAGATTTTGAAATTTATGAGTGAATGGCATGAATAAATGGCATGATAAATAAAAGGTGTGTACGTATACAATTTTCACGATTAGTTAATATTTCTACAGTTCATAATTTTATTTTCCCTGGGAGAACGATGAATAGATGTGCTGTTGGGGTGGCTTCATCCCTCCCTGTCTATGCCTACTAAACATTGTCCATTAATGATGGAAGGAAATGGGATGTTTTAGTAGTAATTCACTTTGGGTGCTATGTCTATGAAGTTGGTGTAAATCCAGCAGACCAGCCTGCTTACGTAACTTTGAAAGAGTAGTTCTGGTGCTGGAATCTGGTGGCCCCACCTCTCCGTGCTTGGGGCAATATCAGAAGGCTGGTGGCCCCACCTCTCCGTGCTTGGGGGCTATAATAGGCTGCTCTGACACAATGTTACTGCACGGGTCCCTCTTGTAATATTCAACACATTTGACACCACATTGGTGCCAAATAAAAACTCACAGCTCTGCAATCAAAGTATTAGTTATGTGTCAGAATTCCATCCTCTAAATTAATTCTGGACACAACACCACACAACAACAACACCATATAGACGGGTCAGATCTCTCTGACCATACAGCACATCTTACCAAGTTGGTTTCACATAGGATAAGTTCTCCCAGACTACATATTCCGAAATATGTTTATTAGCTTCCTGCCATAGGATAGGATAGGTGATATGTTCCACTGATCTCAACACTTGATCTGTCCTTCCTAATCCTTGCTGGAGTTTATGTATTTTGTTTGTCTCTAGACCCTGAACTAGGGCGGGGGGTCTAGAGCAAATCCTTACTTGTTGTAAGGCTAGATTTCGATATGGCAGTATCAAATCACTCGAAACATTAAACAATATTTAAAATATATAAAGAAATAATTTCAATCTTACCAGATTATGAATAAAGAACACAGAAATGCTAGCAAAACTCAGCTGAGCTGCTGGCTATAGTATGGCGTCCCTGAACTTATTTCAATTCACTTCATTGGAAATCACCACACTTAAAATTTACTGTGTCTAACACTAGACAACTATTGAGGAATGGCAAAAAAAATATAGCGCGTCTGAGCGCTGATAATATGATTGTCTGTGGCCAATCAATGCCTTGTGTTTTTTCAAATTCAAATTTCCTACACTAAAGTCATTTCAGTCATGCTTCAGTCAAGTATGGATTTTTATCTGTTAGTCCGTCCGTTTCTACTTGCGTTTTCACAAAAAACGTACTTGGTTTTTGAACCAACCTATCCGTCCCCTCTACAAATTTTGTCTTTAAAGTTATTTTTAGCCACAGCTCCCACCAATGTCCCTCTCTTTCATTCTAACTAGATTTGAACACTTGAGTCTCAAGGTCACGATTTTTGTGCAAATTAGTGACCTTTTTGATTCAGTGCAGTCGTTCGCTGATGTGAACAACACAGTCTTTTGTCAATATCTTCATTATTATCTATCCGTCTGTATAAATAAAAGCATATTATTTCACTGCTCAAGATAGGCCATCCGGCCAGCTAGGTTTTATATTCCTAACATCATTATTAAGAAAAAGTTACTTTTCAAGGTTTGTTGTTTTTTTTCGAAATATTTTCTAGAATCTTCTGTGAAACGTTTGCCGCTGCATTCAAATAAAGGACAAAATATCGCAAAAACGTCCAAAAAATGACTGTTGCGTATAATAACTATGGTCCCTTTGGTCGATTTCGTTACCTTGTGTCAACTTGGGGACGTGACTTTCCCCCGTTTCCTCCCCCCCCCCCCCCCAATTGCATCTTCTAAGCCTTGCTAGTCTCACGCAATTTTTCAGTCATATTTTTTTTCCTTTTGATCCGCCGTTCTCATCCCGTTCAAATGGTAACCGTTTCAGCAATTTAATTTCCATGGCGGGTGATGACCCGCGGCGTGGGCGATCATGCCTTCTAGTAACTTACGCATTCTTTTTATCCCTACATTTTATCCTTGGAGGTATTTTAACGTTGTATCACTGTTAATTTTACGACACATCTCCCCACTTGAAAACATGCCTACGGCAAGTTCCAAAACCAGTGATACACATAGGTAAAATTACTCCTCACGTCTGCCACTACTCTAATTTTGATCACACGTCCTTTTTTGTTTGTGGCCTAGGTGCTCTCTGCAGTTTTTCCAAATTCTTAGGATCAGGGGTCATATTACCCTGATATACAGTGTGCCCCAAGAATTCCAACTCTTTGCATCCAATACAACATTTTGTTGGCCTAGCAGTTAAGTTCGCCTCCCGAAGTCTATTAAACAACATTTTTAGAGCGTCAATGTGTTCTTCAAATGTCTCTGTGGCGACGAGAATATCATCCATGAAATTCGTGATACATGGGTTATTCAGGGGATCCAACAATTTGCGCATCATCCTTGAAAACACACTCGGAGCATTTTTCAGTCCGAATGGTAGCATATTGAATTCATAATGTCCTTCTGATGTGCTAAATGCTAAATAAGGTCTCACTTCAGGCTTCACTGGAATCTGGTAATAGCCTTTACTAAGATCCACCTTTGAAAAGTATTTTGCCTTGTTTAATCTGGCAAATAACTGTTTTGTGTCTGGTAATGGATCCACTTGTCCTTCTGTGACAGCATTCAGTTTCCTGTAATCTATGCACAGTCTGTGTTCCCCAGACGGTTTTCTCAACAAGACGACACTAGAACTAAAAGATGATTCACTGTGCGAAATAATCCCCTCCTTCAACAAATAATCTATTTCTTCCTTCAATGCCTTCTCCTTCGCGAACGGAATAGAATAGGCTCTCATACAGATTGGGTTTGAGTCTACCAGTTTCATGTCATACTGTAGCAAATTTGTATGGCCTGGTTTATCTGTTAATACATCTGTATGTTCCTCCAGAACCTGTTGAACTCTCTCCCTCTGGTTTTTTTAGTCAGGTGCTTACTGACTTTTACCTGTGCTGCTGTTTCACAAGGATGTAATGGGTATTCATGTGAGGTGAGTGGTTCCTTTTTGCATCTGAGTTGCGAATAGCCAAGGTCAATAAGGGGGTGCTTTCCTGGAGTGGTCTGTCCAGATACTTCTTTAACAGGTTTACATGATAAACTTTCTCCTTCCCCTTTTTGTCAATTTTATAGTTTGTTCTAGACACCTTCTCTAGAACCGTATATGGACCTTGCCAACCAATTTGTAATTTATTCTGGCTTCCGGGTAGTAGAAGCAGCACCTTCTCTCCGACTGCCAGTTCCCTGTCCTTTGCCTTCCTATTAAAATATGCTGCATGTTTCTTCCTGGCTTGTTTCAAATGATAATTTGCCAGTTTCCATCCAGCTTTCAAACGAGTGGTCAGTTCGTTCACGTATTGATAAGATGAGGTAACAGTCTCTTCCGCCTTCTCATCTGTCCAGGTCCTTAATAAAGCTTCTAATGGACCTTTTATTGGCCTCCCAAATAGCAGAGTTGCGGGAGCCATCCCGGTTGAACTATGTGGTACCTCCCGATACGCAAACAATGCGGCGGGCAGGAATTGATCCCACAGATCCGGTTTTTTCGTGTGCCAGCTTTCTCAGGATAGAAATGAGAGTCCCGTTGAACCTCTCTACCTGGCCGTTCCCTTGTGGATGGTACGGACTACAATGAAAGTGTCTGGCTTGAAATAGCTTAAAAACTTCTTCCGTTAGTTTCCCCTTGAACTGAGATCCATTATCCGTCAAGATTTGATGCGGGAATCCTAATCGGGTAAATATTGTAAGTAGTGCCTCTGCTACATGTTTTGAATCAATTGATGGCAGGGCTACCGCCTCTCCCCACATAGAACAAGTGTCCACCAGAGTAAGGATGTAACTGTTCCTCCTCTTGGTCCGAGTGAGAGGTCCTACAATATCCACTGCAACCCTCTCAAAAGGTGTTCCCACTATGGGCATTTCCCCTAGAGTTGCAGGAGCAGTCCAGTGCTTTGGAGCTACCCTTTGACATTCTGGGCAGGATTTGACATATCTTTTTATATCCTCCGTTATCCCTGGCCAGAAGTAATGACAAGCTATACGCTGTCCTGTGGCGCTGATCCCCATGTGACCACTGAAGGGAATCGCATGCCCGAGTTCCATCACTTTATCTCTATATGAAGTGGGAAGAACCAGCTGGTTGTGACCATTTGTTCCAGTTCCGGCCTTCCTGTATAAGAGTTTGTTCTTCATGAAATATTCCCCCTTGCTCGGAGGTGTGTGGCATTTGGGCAATTTTTTAAAACAGGGCTTGAGTGTCCTATCCTCAGCCTGCGCCTTCCTCATCTCCTCTGGATGAGCATTTATAGGTTCACCTTCTTCCTCCTTCTTCTGTGACCTGGTCTGCACTGTCGCCATGATCACAGGTTTCTCGGGATTCCCCAAGAAGACGTATCTACACCCCAATATCAGAGGGTAGATTGGTTCATCTATCACTGCTGCTCTGATTTCTCCTTCCACATAGCGAGTTTTCACCGTTATCCTTGCGATGGGAAGTGTCATGAGTGGTATGTCCTTAGTCGCCCCTTGTATTTCCACTGTTTCTGTGGTATACTGACTTGGGTCCACTAGGCTAGACTTCACAACTGAATCATAATCCAAACCTGTATCATAAAGGCACCTTATGGTGACCCCATTACAAATAACATCCTCACAAACTGGGGGGTGATAAGGTTCCTGTTGTCCCTTAGGATTAACCTTTAATCTTTGCGTCCCCGACTTCATTGCAGCAATGTTTGAAGGTTTCCTTCTACAAAATTCGGTGTTATGGTTATCCTTCTTGCACCATTTACACCATCTTTTTCCTTGGTTCAACGGTTTTCTTTCATTGAACTTTTGGTCATTGAACTGTGAGTTTCTGTCGCGATAGTCATTTCTTGGCCGCTCAAAGTTTGTCCTACCTTTATTTCCCTGCTCTCTATTATCAAATTTGTTAAATTGCTGTGGAGCTTTAAAATTGTCTATGTGCTTCTTTTTAGCACCACTTACCTCTGCCTGGGCTGCCTGATACCTCTCAGCAACATTTAAAATTTCCCCCAACTTCTCTGCACCTTGTTCCATGAGAAATTTTCTCATGTCTGGAGCCATGGACTCTCTCAATTGCTCAATCATGATCATTTCTTTAAGATCTTGGGGCTTCCCCAGAGCCGTCCATTTCTCCAAATAGGTTTCTAGTCTAGCAGAGAATTGGTGGTATGTCTCCCCAGACAACAGTTTGGCATTTCTGAATTTCTTACGATAAAATTCACCATTCTTCTCGTACCTTAATAACAAAGCCTGCTTTAACATGTCATAATTGTCTTGGTCTTCCCTGTTCATTTTAGCAAATACTTCATAAGAAGTACCCCTCAATCCCTGTGATAGCTTTAAACTCCACCTCTCTCTCTCTAACCCATATGTAGTAGCTAATAACTCAAAACGTCCTAGGTACCCCTCTATGTCATCGTCTTTTTCAACAAAATGGTCTAAATGAAACCCCATAGCTGAGTTTGAGGCTCCCAGACTAGGCGTAGCATCTGAGGCAAAAGGGCTGGCACCATTTTCAGGGGCCGGGCCTTGTAATTCCAGCTCCCTTAGTCGTAATTCGTGCTCCCTCTGCAACCTTCTATCTTCTGCCTCCCTTTCGGCAGTCAATCTTTTCTCTTCTGCCTCCCTTTGCTGTCGTTTTTCTTCTGCCTCAATCTGCAGCCTCTTAATGTCTCTATCAGCCTCTAACCTCTTCTCTTCAACCAACCTCCTTTCTTCCCGTTCAATATATTTATCACATTCAGTCGTTACGTATTGAATTAAAATTTGACCATCCATTCCCATCTCCTTCGCGGTGAGCACAGCAGCTGATCTAAATTTTGCCAGCTCCGCCATACTTTTTAGACAATATAATAATATACAAGCTAAATTTCTAACCAGTAAATACACTACGTACTTCTTATGACTATAGTCTAACTAATTCTAACTAACCAGTTAACTAATTAATTATTACTGGCTGTGAAGATTCACCAACTTTTATCTGCAGGGACACTTTTAATTTTAAGGGAAATTTTACAATTTATTTCCCTACTTTTATTTCTCCCACCAGGAGATCCTAATATTACTGTTGGGCTAATTATCCCTGGACAAGACCCCAATATTGTAGTGGTGTTTGATGGTATTGTATGATGGTGTTATTACTAAATGTAAATTGTATGAGGCCAGCTGTGAAGGCTCCTGAGATAAAATGTAGTGGTGAATTGTCAGAAGGCCTTTCTTGCTACCACTACGACCTCACACTTAATTTTTTTTAATGAATGTGGCTACGTAAAGTGTCTAGGGTTATGATATGTAGTGTGGTGTAATGGATTATAAATATACCCACAGATATTAACAAGACTAATAATATTAATAAAAGTTAAAATACACTGAACTAACTCACGTGTGTAAAATTTTTTGATATAAGTATATTACATTTATTTTGTTCTGTGTCAATTTTTTAGGTTGACCAGAACTTAAAAGGATTTAGAGATTATGAAAAGAAATGCATAGAATATTATATCATAAATGCAATAGTGTACATATATATGTACTATACTAGTTAGTTTTATTAAAATGTTCTAGTATTTATCTACTTGGGAGGATAGTACTGTTTGTGCTGTTGGGGTGGCCTCATCACACCTGTCTATATTGACTACACAGTGTCCAGAAAATGGTGGGAATCTTTATGGGGTTCTTAGTAACTAAAGGGCGTTGGTGAAAGTCCAGCAGACCAGAGGCTCACTCATCTGGTAGTTGTCGCTCTGGTGCTGAAATCAGATGGTCCCACCTCTCCGTGCTGGCGGGCAATAATGGTGGTCTCTGTCACAAATACTGCATAGATACACTAGAGTAAAGTCACCAACTGAATAGACCCTGCTTTGTGGACGACAGAAACTCGCAGCTCTGCAATCAAAGTATGGGCCATGTGTCAAAATCTATTCTCTACCCACGTCTGGACACAACACTGACACAACAACCACATCATACAGACAGGTCAGATCTCTCTGACCAAACAGCACAGTTACCATGGTGGTTTTACATCAGATAGATCCTCCCAGACTATTGATTCTGAAAAAATATTTATTAGTTGTTTGCCCTAAAAGAGGATAGGTAATATGTATCATTATTCTCAACACTTGATCTGTCTTGCATAATCCTTGCGGAGTTTATGTACATTGTTGGTCCCTAGACCCTGACTAGGGCGGGGGGTCTAGAGCAAATCCCTACTTGTTTGTAAGGCTAGATTTCGATATGGCAGTATCAAATCACTCGAACATGAAACAATATTCAAAATATATAAGGAAATAATTTCAATCTTACCAGATTATGAATAAATAACACAGAATTGCTAGCAAAACTCAGCTGAGCTGCTGGCTATAGTATGGCGTCCCTAAATTTATTTCACTTGCTTTCATATGGAATCACCACACTTTAAAATCTGTGTCTATCACTGAACAACTATTGAAGAATGGCCCCACTTTCGCGTCTGAGCGCTAATGATATGATTGTCTGTGGCCAATCACTGCCTCGGTTTATTTTAAATTTCAAATTTCCTACCATAAAGTCATTTCAGTCATGCTTCAGTCAAGTATGGATGTTTATCTGTTAGTCTGTCCGTCTCTACTTGTGTTTCTAAAAAAAATGCGCTTGTTTTTTGAACCAACCTTTCTCTCCCCTCCAAAATTTTGTCGTTAAAAGTTATATTTAGACACAGCCACCACAATATCCCCTTTCCTCCATACCACGTAGATTTGAACACCTGCGTCCAAGGTCGTGTTTTTGTGTGCAAATTGCGACACTTTTTTATTCAACACAGTCTGTCGATGATGTGAATTACACTGTCTTTTGTCATTATCTTCAATATTATCTATCCGTTTGTAAAATTAAGACCATCTTAGTTCACTGCTCAGAATAGGCCATCCGGCCAGCTAATTTTTATATTCCTAACATTAATATTAAGAAAAAATTACTTTTTAATTGTTGTAATATTCCTAACATCTGCGTTTTACCGCTCCATTCAAATCAAAAGCTTGGTATCGCAAAAGCGTCCAATAAATGACTGTGGCGTAACATATCTAGGGTCCCTTCAGTCGAGTTGCTTACTTTTTATGTCAACTTGAGAAACGTGACTTTTCTCCGTTTCCCCCCCAATTGCGTCTCCTTAGCCTTTCCAGTCATATTTTTTTTCTTTTTGATCCGCCGTTCCCCTCCTGTCTAGCAAGTCAATTATTATGGAGGATGATGACCCGCGGTCTAGGCGATCATGTACATCAGCAGCCTACGCATTATGTTTTTATCCTTAAATGTTATCTTTGGAGGGATTTTACCGTTGTATCTCTGTCAATTTCACTACACCATCTATGAAGATATCTGCTTGAGACAACATGGCCTCCATGTCGTCCTCTTCTGTAGTTCCCGCCCAACAGGAGGAGGCTTGCGTATTGAACGGCGTCGGCGCCTCTAGAACCTCATGTCTTGTTGGTGATGATCTTCTGCTGTTAGGTGCTGACATCACACGCTCGTCGGCGACAGGTGTCGACGAGTTCCCTCTCGGGGAGGGCACCGGCGTAGGCGCCCTGGGTGATGGTGGTAAGTCTCTCCGGCTAGGGGAGGGCTTGCCCGGCGACCTGCTTTCACTACGCTTTACTTCTTTTGATCTCACAGGCTCTGTTGCCTGGAGCAGGAATCTCTTTCTATTTATTTCTTTCTTTTCTTTCTTGTTATTAACAACTTTGCTATATCCATCGCCCTCACTGGCATCTGGGCAATCTGGGGTAGGGGGCTCGTCTGCCCTGCTCTGCTCTGCCGGTGTTTTGTCGACAGCTGTCTCTTCTTCCCTCATTTTCTTGACCTGGGGATGTGGCGCTCGCTTCTTGGGGCATTGGTTCACCCAATGGGTGTCTAACCCGCAGATTGCACATTGAATTTTCCTGCCTGGCAACGACACCCATATGCGCTGGAATTTTTCTTCTTGTCCCGCTTTTTTTAAATGCATAAAATGAGGGACCTGACATGTCGATGGTTTATACATGATATTCCATTTATCAGAGGCCGTTTTTATTCTGGTTACCTCGGCGTCCTTATCTCCGGTCGCTGCTGCCGCCAGTCGTTGCACCGTTTCAACCTTCATAGTTGGTGGAATCCAATTCAAGATCCCCTTGGCTTTTTCTTTATCTTGGTGCTCAATATACACCGACATTTGTGGGTTGGTCCATTCCAATCGTTTCCCATGAAGGCCTTTATAATGCTTGAGCTGGGCCGCGGCTGTCAATGTGGCATACCATTTGAAAGGTCCTGCAAAGCGATATAGGGTGGCAATCCCACCTGTGCCCACACCTGCAGGCCCTGCGAGAATGCTCGCTATCAGAGAATATGAAGCCCTATTTGCCTGTGGGCCGGTAACACTAATAATCAAAGTACCTGGCTTATGGAAAGCTCCACCTTCAAAGTCTTCCTCCATGTTGACAGGGAAAATCGGAACTGCTGGCGCTGCCATCTTATAATAATTATTCCTCTTGGTTAGAAAAAAACAAATATGGAAACAAAACGAAGCTGTTAGCTGAACAGCTACACCACAGCACACACAAACCTCAAGAAAGAAGACGCCTTCGGTCTGGCTCTAGCTTTGAGATAACTGTCTCAAGCTCTGACTGGTTACTAAGATGCATCAGTCTTTATACTGGTCTGGTGCTATGGCTCGCCAGAGGAAGTATTTCTTATTGGAGTTAAGACCGGAAACTTTCTAATGATTGGTCTTGGGGGCTAGTGGACTGTTGAAATAATCTTTAACCTAACCATCTACAAATCCTCTAGTCTGAAATTATTGTTTCTATGTGATGATGACCAACCATTGTTTAAAGTTCTCTCTAATCTAAATGTTTTCCGGTCTGACTTGTATGGAGGCCACACAAGGTTTGATGACATCATGGGTTCATGTGTGTCATGACTGATGATGTCATTGATTCTTGACTAGTAGTTTATTTATCTAACTAGTCATTCATAAAATACTTTACTATAAGGCTAACAGTTGTAGCTACTTAATAGTCTACCCTGTTACAACACTTTTAGATGGTAGCTGTAGAATAAAGCTGTGAAGTAAATCACCTTCTCGCTAGACCTATCCTATGCTCCAATGGTGTCTCTATTAATAGTGATGTGAAGTGCAGCTCGTTAATTATCCCCACCAATTTAAAAATATTAAATAATTCTCTTAATTTACACACAATAAAAAAAGTTCGAACAGAAACTGGAATTTAAACAAAATCAATCAACTGCGATTTATAAAGTATATCTGTACATTTATTAATTAAAATAGAAGTTTCGTAAAGATTGCAGTTAAGTTTTTACACAAATCAGAAGTTGAAAAATTATAAGGTGTTAACTTCTTTGTTCATCATTTCGGGCAATAGGTGAGTCCTAGATCTTGTTTCTTGGGACCCAAAGACGCAGCAACAGAGAATGCAGTCAGCGACCCATAGCTCGACTGCTTGCGTTAGGGTCAGCGAACCAGAGCTGACCAAGACCCTACTCCACCTCCAAGTGGTGGTCCTGGAAACAGGCTGCATCACTGCAGTCTGGCTGAGAGAATAGGGATCAAAGAGGGAAGGCAAACCCGGTCCCAAAAAATGCCGTGCTGAAGTCGGATGTGTCGGCCGAAAGGCGCAGATATCGCAGCTTCGCTGTAAACAGACATAAGGGAGTTTTTTTTTCTCTGTGTTTATAGTTTCATGTTCTCTACTTAATTCTCATTTTCTTTCCCTCCTGTCTCTTGTTTGTCTGTCCCTGACGAAGGCCTTGTGGCCGCAACGTAGGTTTTTCTTGTCCTTTCTCCTTGTAAGACGTATTACTATTTGTGTGTGTTTGTTTTTTTTTTCTTTTCCATTCAACTGTAAACAGACACAACGCAACCAACGTCCTTTTCAGGATGAACGAGGAAGAAGAAGAAGAAGTTTCTTCAGAGTAATTGGTACTTATATAAATCAGGTCCTTTCTCTACAGACACTCGTCATACATTAGGTGATGATGTCCAAGATTCTTAATTCACCTAGTCAGGTAGCCAAAATGCTAATATCAGGCGAAATTGCATAATTGGCCCTTGAATCTCACACTGCAGTCTTTTACGTTTCTTATCAGAAGGTTTTGTTGTGACTCTCTCAAATAAAACCCTTCAGACACAGCTTTACGGATCTGAGCTTACCGCAAATGCAAGTCTGCTCACAAGGAGGTCAGCTTTACATTTCTCAGCTATGGCTATGTGGCTTTGACAAACGTGTGTCAGTCCGCTGGACGTCTTTTCAGCTATGAAATTTTGAGAGTCCAGAATTGAATCTGAGCGGGTGTATATACCCAACCTAGATCTAACCCTTTCCTTCTCGGAAGTCTGCGTCAGTGTTCACTTTTCCAATTGTAACTTTCGTGGGATTACAATGCTGTTGTGCGATTTTTCCGATACAATCATGATTTCTTCGTCAGTTGCCAAAGATAATGATTTCCCACTGCCATAATTACATGTATTTGAAGTTGCTGTTCAATATCAAAAAGAATTTTTTCCTTCGGGGCATTAACCATAAAGTTATAGCAGAATTCTCTTCTTCTTCCGTCCTTAGCCAACGACCGGCAAAGCAGTCAGTGGCCATTACGCCTAGTGGCGTCTTAAGGGCAACAGCTAATAGATTTTCTTTGCCGTTGTTCCCATCACGCCTAATGGCGTCTTTAGAGCAACGACAAATCAATCTGTTTGTCATTGTTTCCGTAATCAAAGTGACTGGCAAACGGGTGATCAGCCCGTTGGTTATAGCAGAATTACTGCTGTGCATTTCATAATTTATCATAAAGACGCTAGCTTACGTGGCAATTCCAGAGTGCCTAGCCCGTTTTGGTACATCGGTGTCTGTAAAAAAAAAAATGTCCGGACTACAACTCTGAATTGTATGCCATATGATTAGTTAAAAAAAAACTGTAGTCGAAGACGGTAGCCGGAGACGGGGTCGGAAATGTTATTTTGGCCGACTCCACAACACTGATCAGAACACAGTCAAATAAGTTCGCGAGACCTTTACTTCTGTTTCTTGACAACCCACAGTTTATTCCTGGTACAGTTATTGAAAGAGGTACTCACACATCATGTTAGCCTCCATTTAGTTTCTGGCTTTGGATTTAACTGAGGACGTCATGACTCACTGATCTTTTTCCTATCTACAATTTTTTTTCACTAGCACAACTACTTGTGGAATATTTCAATATGATTATACAATTACTTACAAAATAGCCCCCGTACCCCTTGGTAAGCTTCTCGTACACATCCAGGGGTCCACGTACCCACAGGCTGAGAAACCCTGTCTGACGTTAAAGTGTTCTGACGTCGGAGACAAGAAAGAGCCCAACAAAAAAGTAAGTTGTATACAAGTTTGATTTAGTCTTATTAAACTATCCCCGCTTTATTTACGCTTCTAATGTTCCAGATTTTTTTTATATTGCCAGAGACGTAAACAGTTTAAAGTCTGCCTGAAGCTGCAGCCGTTCCTACTCTCTTCTTAAATTCTGTTTCACGTCTGCCATTTTCTTATTTATATAAAAAATAGACATAAATAAAACGGTAAGAAAGTGTCGTAGCTATTTTTGTAGGCGATTAATATGAGGTTATCAATAGGGCTTGCAACCTCATCGTGTAAAACAGAGTATTACGGAAACCTATACTGCAATGACATGTGAATGATTGATGCAGGCTTCCTGAAAGGGAATCAGCTGCCGTGGTGGCTCCGTACTCCACATGGAACATGATGATTCTATGATTGTTCCCTGTGTAGTTGTAGGGGTGTCTTTGAAGAGACAAAGAAATAATAGGACTACTACTCCATCAGGCATGTCGTACAAGGCGACTAGTAACAGGGCTTCTGCATGAGGCTGGAAACCTCATCATGTAATACAAATGGCCACAGAAACCACACGGCATGTGAGTGTTTGGTGCATTCTTCTTACAATAGAACCAGTTACAGTGGTGGGCTCATGCTCTATTTGGAACGCACATGAATGTGATGATGATGATGATGATGATGGTGGTGATGGTGGTGATGATGATGGTGATGATGATGATGGTGGTGATGATGATGGTGGTGATGATGATGATGGTGGTGATGATGATGGTGGTGATGATGATGGTGGTGATGGTGGTGATGATGATGGTGGTGATGATGATGGTGGTGGTGATGATGATGGTGGTGATGATGTTGGTGGTGATGATGATGGTGGTGATGATGATGGTGGTGATGATGACGGTGATGGTGATGATGACGATGATGGTGATGATGGTGATGATGATGGTGTGATGATGATGATAGTGATGATGATGGTGGTGGTGATGATGATGGTGGTGATGATGATGATGATGGTGGTGGTGATGGTGGTGGTGATGATGATGGTGGTGATGATGATGATGATGGTGGTGATGATGATGATTGTGGTGATGATAGTGATGGTGGTGGTGATGGTGGTGATGATGATGGTGGTGATGGTGATGGTGGTGATGATGATGGTGGTGATGATGATGGTGGTGATGATGATGGTGGTGATGATGATGGTGGTGATGATGATGGTGGTGATGATGACGATGATGGTGATGATGACGATGATGGTGATGATGACGATGATGGTGATGATGATGATGATGATGGTGGTGATGATGATGGTGGTGGTGATGATGATGATGGTGGTGATGATGATAGTGGTGATGATGATGGTGGTGATGGTGGTGATGATGATGATGGTGGTGATGATGATGATGGTGGTGATGATGATGGTGGTGATGATGATGATGGTGGTGATGATGATGGGGCTGATGATGATGGTGATGATGATGGTGGTGATGATGATGATGATGGTGGTGATGATGATGATGATGATGATGGTTGAGGTGGTGATGATGATGGTGGTGATGATGATGTTGGTGATGATGAAGGTGGTGATGATGATGATGGTGTTGATGATGATGGTGGTGATGATGATGATGGTGATGATGATGATGATGGTGATGATGATGATGGTGGTAATGATAATGATGGTGGTGGTGATGATAGTGATGATGATGGTGGTGGTGATGATGATGGTGGTGATGATGATGATGGTGGTGGTGATGGTGGTGGTGATGATGATGGTGGTGATGATGATGATGATTGTGGTGATGATAGTGATGGTGGTGGTGATGATGATGATGATGGTGGTGATGGTGATGATGATGATGGTTCTGATGATGATGATGGGGATGATGATGATGATGGTGGTGATGATGATGATGGTGGTGAATATGATGATAGTGGTGATGATGATGGGGGTGAACGAACGAACGAATTTTATTTTCAAAGGGTTAAGAATTGGGCACGCAGGCCGTCTGACATTCTGCCCTTCTTCTCTCTCTCATCATGTATACTGTATCCTTTCATCCTCACATTTACTTTAAATGATGGTGGTGATGATGACGAAGATTCCATTATTCTGTTTATCACTGGCTATGGGTACACAGATATTGTACAAGCAACGGCAAAAAAAGACACAAGCTCTCCCTTGAAAAATAAATATATCAAAGAAAGAACAGAATCTCTACCTTGAAACATGGGTTGATCAAAAAAAGGACCGTATTTGATGGAGACAAAGACAAAAACAAAGAGATAATGAAAACTAACAACAACAACAACAACAACAACAAACTTGGTGTAGAAAATACAGAACAATCTTAAAAACGATACACAATAAAAGGGCAAGATGACGTTGTTAAATACAAGAGTAAAGTGGACATCTAGTGACGACAAAGAAGTAATTTGTCCAGCTTGACTACCGCGGTATCGGGTGAAATACTGGAGATTCAATGCAGCCAACACTCGATTTGGAGTATCGATGCTGTCAACACTTGATTTGGAGAATCGATGAAACCAACACACGATTTTGAGTATCGATTCAGCCAACACGAGATTTTGAGTATCGATGCAGCCAACACTCGCTTTGGAGTATGTCGTTGATTATATCGCCCTGGGCAGTTTCCGAAAGGTCGCGAAGGTGACAAAGAAAGAAGAAGACTACTGTTGTCTCATGCATGTCGTATGAGGCGACAAATACGAGGTTGCGTATGTGCTGGAAAACCCATCGCGTAAAGCTAATTGTTACAGTAACCATTGCTGCAAGAACGCGTGAGTGCTTAGGCACAGACTTCCGGTAAGTAGACCTTCTGTTGTGGTGGCGTCATGGTCCCTAAGGAACGAGAAGGGAAAAGATAATAATAATGATGATAGTTTTGAGGACCATCTTCATTGTACACAAACAACTTCATCAGTGCTCCAATCTCCTCCCTTACATCACACATGATGATCTCAGCACAGTGCACGCACTCCGTAGCACCGCCGAGGATCCCAATGTGTGTATACAGGAATCACACATTCTATAAATATTTTTGTGGTGGGTAAGTTTCTTAATTTTTTTTTGGGGGGGGGGGGGGGGTGGGAGGGGGGCGGGACTACTCTTTACGATTTGCAATGGATTTTTTAACGTGTGAACTTGCACACGGGACTTCCTATTTTTTGCCCTTATCTGAGAAGGCTAGCCATCCAATCTCATTACCCAGGAGATCAGGGGGGAGTAAGAGATCATCAAGAACCACTGGTTCTGAAAAAAATAATTTTCAATCATATTCCCTGTGCTGGGAGCAAACCCGGATACTTTTAGAATTAGAGACGGGCGCCTTACCTCTTAGCCACTCCGATCCTCAATAATAATAATAATGAATTGTTGATATATAATATGTGCAAAACAATCTTAATTTGTGATTTTATAGAGCAAGTGGCACTGCCAGGTTGGGCATTCCTTAACTAACAAATGCGCGTGTACCTGCTGTTGGCGACCTCAACATTAAAAATTTGGCTTCTTTATAATAAAGAAAACTGGCAATGCTGTCAAAATACCAAAGGTCAAACGTCTGAGTACTTAAATAAACGCGGCGACAAACATCATAAGACTTTTAGGCGCGACGTTTACCAACTGTTAAATAAAGCGATAAGATTGACGAAGGTCAAGCTGGACTGTACCATCGCACTCAAACGTCTCATTATCGTTATAATTAATCTTTCAGCTCCCTGTGGGGCATAGACTGTCAACTAATTACAGCCAAACCTTCCAGTTCTGTCCCATTGATTCAATCTTTTTTAGTACCTTCTTTATCCCATTTAAATACAAGTATGTCTACAGCTCTCTTCTCCATTTGTTTTTCGTCGCCATCTATTTCCCTTAACGTGGGTATCCCAGAACAAGGAATGACTTGTAATGCTATAACTACTTTTCTCAATGTGTATTCTATCCAACTGCCACGTCTTTGTCTTCCCTCTTATTCCACTGTTATGTGTGTGGTTCCAATGAAAAGATAAAGGTCGTTCTAGACCAGAAACTGCCGTAGTGGAGCGAAGTGTTAGAGATTTTAACTTACTAGGTCTATCTTTTTTATGAGGTGGGGTGAGTAGTTCACTTCCCTAGCTTTAGAGCAGAGTCAGGTACACATTTACAGCTGGGTTGAGAGAAATGTGACGCGACCAGTTTTTGATCCAGGAACACATAACTGTGGCGCGAAAGGAAGGCGCTCTAACCGCTGAGCCATTCACACGCCCATGACTCCCGTGCACTCACTTCATTACATTACGCCACTGAAACATTTCTCAACCTTTAGCATGTTGTGTTCTTATCTTGTTTAATAAAATTAAACCTTGTTTCATGGCCGATATTGTCCGTGCGTAAAGAGCGCAAAGTTCAAGGTGGTTTTTACTGTTTACTGCTGCTGCTAGTTGTACTGGTGCTGCATCCACTCCGAATCCTATTATAACAACTACTTCCGCTACTGCTACTACTACCACCATCGCTACTCCTTATTCTATAATTACTAATTCTGCCACTGCTGTTGCTACTACAACCTACCCTGTTATTTCTCATTATGTTATGACTACTACTGCCACTTCTGTTGCTGCTACTACTATTACTACTACTACTATTACTACTACTACAACTACTACTACTACGACTACTACTACAACGACTACTACTATTACCACTACGACTACTACTACTACTACTTCTACTACTACTACAACAACTACTACTACTACTTCTTCTTCTTCTAGTACTACCACTACTACTACTATTACTACTACTACTACTACCACTACGACTACTACTACTATTACTACAACTACTACAACTACTACAACTACCACTACGACTACTACTACTACTTCTACTACTACTGCTACCACCACCGCTGCTCATCATTCTGTTATAACTAATAGTGCCGTAGCTGTTGCTACTATGACTATCATCGCTAATTGCCATTCTGTTATTACTACTACTACTGCTATATCTCATTAATGATCACTAGTTGTTATTACTACTACGATCGCTACATCTCATTAATTACTACTACTGATGTTATTACTACTACCACCGCTATATCTCATTAATGATCACTTGTTGTTATTACTACTACGACCGCTACATCTCATTAATTACTTCTACTGTTGTTATTACTACTACCACCGCTATATTTCATTAATTATGACAGCTGTTGTTATTACTACTACCACCGCTATATCTCATTAATGATCTCTAATTGTTATTACTACTACGACCGCTGTATCTCATTAATTACTACTACTGTCATTATTACTACTACCACCGCTATATTTCATTAATTATTACAGCTGTTGTTATTACCACTACCACCGCTATATCTCATGAATTATTACTAGTTGCTATTTCTACTACTATCGCTATATCTTATTGATTATTACTAGTTGTTATTACTACTACCACCGCTATATCGCATTAATTATTACTGGTTGTTATTACTACTACCACCGCTATATCTCATTAATTACTACTTTTGTTGTTATTACTACCATCGCTATATCTCATTAATTATTGTTAGTTGTTATTACTACTGCCACCGCTATATCTCATAAATTGCTACTACTGTTGGTATTACTAATACCACCGCAATATCTCATTAATTATAACTAGTTTTAATTACTACTACCACCGATATATCTCATTAATTACAACTACTGTTGTTACTACTACTAACGCTGCTATATCTCATTAATTATTACTAGTTGTTACTAGTCGGCGTCTGTGGACTAATGGATATGAACGCAGTTTCATAATCCAGATATACCAGGTTCGAAACCTGCTGCAGGCGGTTTGGTAGCAGATCGCTTTGTGTGGATTTTTAACAATGGTATAAGCGCCGTACCGTTCAGAAAGCAATGGCAAACTACTGAACGTAAAAATTGCCTAGAAAAATCACAAACAGCCAATAAAAGCTGGGGTTGATTGCCACGTCCTGTAAACGATAAGCAACTAACTTTTTTATTACTACTACTATCGCTATATCTCATTAATTACTACAACTGTTGCTATAACTATTACCACCGCTATATCTCATTAATTATCAGTGATATTGTTATTAATACCACCACCGCTATATCTCATTAATTGTTACTGCTGTTGTTATTACGACTACATCGCTATATTTCATTAATTATTACTAGTAGTTATTACTACTACCATCGCTATATCTCATTAATTACTACTACTGTTGTTATTATCACTACCACTGCAATATCTCACTATTATTAATGTTATTACTACTACCATCGCTATATCACATTAATTACTACTACTGTTGTTACTACTACTACCACCGCTATAACTCATTATTATTAATGTTGCTATTACTACTACCACCGATATATCTCATTATTACTAGTTATTACTACTACTACCACACTAATTATTACTAGTTCTTATTACTACTACCACGGCTATATGTCGTAAAACGTGTGTGTAAACCCACTTCTTAGTTAAATCACTATGTCGAGATACAAATATCCCTCAGCCAATCAACGAGCACCGTTCACCAGTCTCTGAGACAGAATAAAATTAGGCATAAGCCCTGTTTTTCTGTACTCGGTCACGGCCATCTTGTCTCCCAATATGGCGGAAAACAGAATAAAATTAGGCATAAGCCCTGTTTTTTTGGGACTCGTCTCGGTCACGGATTGTACGGCGGATGGTACGGAACCGCATATAGCCAATCAGCTTGCCACGCCGAGAACCAATCAACAGCATTCCTTAAGCAGAAAAAGTTACCTCATCTACCTATATATACGTGCGAGATTTTATTCAAAATCACGCACACACCAACACGAAGCCAGCTAGACGACCGACTGGAGAAGAGAAGCTGTCAGACTGATTTATTGCTCATCTGCATTGACCGGGGACTCTTGCTTCACTAAAGTCGTCTGGCCTGTGTAAATCTTAGAGGGTAAATATATTTATTATAAACTTGTAGGAAAATAGGCCTACAGCAGATATATAATGTTTGTATTTGTTGTGTGTCATTTATACTACCTACACCTGTATAATTTAATATAAATTGTTTCACTATGAATGTATCAGGTTACTGATTGTATCTTGGGGAATTAGGTATGATTGTATTTCCTGATATGATTGATGAAGACGAAAACCAACTGGAATATAACCAAAACAGTCCTTGTTAGGACTCATCTAACTCCAATCTATTGTCTCCTATAACTCCAATCTATTGTCTCATATAACTCCAACCTGATATATATATATATATATATATATATATATATATATATATATATATATATATATATATATATATATATATATATATATATATATATATATATATATATATATATATATATATATATATCCAAACAGTCCTCGTCTCATATAACTCCTATCATCAGAACACAACAATATTGTTAGGATATATGTTACCAGCCAGTATAGCACTTGTCAGAGAGGGCCTGGTATATTATAGGGGGAAGGAAACGGTTGTATCACACCTAGATGTACATATTATTGGATGTATTCATGTATTGAATTTATATTATTGGATGTATTCATGTATTGAATTTATATTATTGGATGTATCCATGTATTAATTTGTCAGAAAGAATGTTTTGCAAGTAGACACCTGTCTTGTCTCGATATTGCTAACTCATACTGAGCCATGTTGTCATTCATCCTACATGCAGACACCTGAGACACGCTCATCTCATACACAATAGAAATAGGTGGGCTTGAGGACAGAAATTAGCCCCTATTTTTACTTGTTACAGGTTTTATTCGTGTTATCCAACCTGAGGTCGTATGTTGTCGTAAATTTTCGATAGGGTAA
Organism: Oreohelix idahoensis; assembly: GCA_024509875.1. NCBI lineage: Eukaryota > Metazoa > Mollusca > Gastropoda > Stylommatophora > Oreohelicidae > Oreohelix > Oreohelix idahoensis. The sequence goes on along the minus strand of JAMPIV010023181.1, from coordinate 219,669 downwards.
TTAAGATCACTTTTGGTCCCTCCTGAATAGGACTAGAACAGGTAATATCTCAGTGAGAAATAAGGTAAAGAAATAGAATTTCACAAGTGAAATGGTGAAAGGTAAAATCTGTCCCTGGATTTGATAAATAATCAAACCAGCCTATCGATTACGATTGAGAGTTTGGATCTGACAGTTTCCTATAAATATATATATATTGATATATTTAACCACTCACATATACACACACACAGATAAGTGACGTCAATTAGACGCACATACGTGAAAACTATATCTATGAAACAAGGATCATTTTTTGAACAAGCTGACCGCCACACGTGAATAAAGTTATGTAAATGTTTATTACCATAAAAAAAGAAAAACTTTACTTCGACAATATTGAATATCAAATCAAATACAATAAACATAGGTTAAGAATCAATTAAAGAGATAGACTCATAGGTGAAATTCTTTCCCCCCTCTGTTGCCAAGATCCCGTTATAAGAGAAGTTATAGCCCAAAGAGTCACAGATTTATACGCTAAGGTCTAAGGTTTTCCCTCTCTCAGTAAAAGAACCGAGTTATATATATTAATCTATCCTAAGAGGCCGCAGACTTCGCTGGCTTGGCCATGTTCGCCGCATGGATGATGGTCGCATCCCAAAAGATATCTTCTACGGACAATTAGCAGATGGCAAGAGAACAGTTGGGCGACCACAGCTGAGGTTCAAAGATGTGTGCAAGAGAGATATGAGGGCACTGGACATGGATCCAGCAACATGGGAGGATGAAGCTGCCGATCGCACTAAGTGGCGATGCTATTTACGGCGCCACCTCAGATTGGGCGAAGAGAGGCTCACACAAGAAGCAGAGGTGAGGAGAAAACGTCGAAAGGAGCACCAGGAAAATAAGCAGCTGAGGGCTGTCACCTCAGGGGCGCATTCCCATAGTCAGTTATGACTGAAGGGGCTATTATTATTATAAGAGGAAAACAGCATTAGCAAAAACTTGCATATAAGAGAAAATACAAAGTTATTACATGGGTTAAATCATAAACGAATTATTCATCCCTGTTATTCTCTCGCTCTGACAGCTGTGCTCACAGACAACATGCGCACTCTTACCTAATCGTTGGTTTTCATAACATCTGGAACAAATTGTTCAGTCACTCACCAACCATCCAAGCTTGAGTTACTGGTGAGTCAAACCCCAGTTTCTCCAAAAAGACTAATTAATCAAAATGTTGGGAAACGTTTGTCTCACTGTTGTAAATAGGAGGCTGATGAAGGTCACTTCAATTTTTGTCCAGTTAGGAAAGTACTTATGATATCTAATGTTCACAGGGTACAATAGCTTGGAACTTTACTCGTTAAGTTGAATGTCAGGTACATAAATCGGTTTAGGATAAATCTCCTTCACAACACAATGGTCTTGATATGGGAAATGTCAAATGTTATTTCAGTCGCCACCACAGGCGAAATATATATGAACTTGAGAAAGAAATCTGGATATTAGTAAGTCCAGTTACCATTTATTCTTAATATTACTTTTGGGCCAGCACTCTGTCGTCCTTCTGGGTGTAAAACACTAGGCCAGACAGGTCACTTGCAAAACCCGGTAATTATAATCAGAATGTTCTTTATGTAATGTTCTTCTGTTACATAGGTACTGAAAGCCGCTGGTAAGATTTAGGGTTTGTCGTAGATTTTTGATAGGGGAATTAAGACTTGGGTTGGTCCCTTCTGAATAGATTAGAATAAGTGATAGTCACAGTGAGAGATAGTAATAGCAATAGATTTTCACGAGTGAGATGGTAGACTGTGATAGAGGCTGTCTTTGAAATCGAGAAATCTTCTCTCTTTCACCTATCTTCTACGACAGATTTAGAGGAGTCAGATAGTCTAAACATATATATATATATATATATACAAATAGTCATTAAAAAAATCAATGAAGTTCTACAAGAAATGATAGACCACAGTTATGATCTTCCCTCGATGTTTAGCCCCCAGTCCCGTTAGGAGAACGATGATAGCCCAAAGAGTCACAGATACATAGGATTTGGGTCTAATATTTTCCCCTTTTGAAGGTATGAACTGACTTTGATAGCAGTATCTATTCTATGGAAAAATATAGTTTAGCAACAAAATCTTGCATAAGGAAAGTTACAAAGTGAGTGAATCAAACGAAGAACATCCTTCAGTCTACTTTCACTCGGTTCTTTCATCAGGGCCCTGACTCACACAACCTTACCTACAATCGTGCTGTCGTTCGCCGTCTGGCGCAAGCCTTAGTGTACACTTCGTTTAATCTGTCTATTTGTGGATGAAGCGGATACCCAGCTCTGCAGATATTGGTTTCATTCAACGTGTCCGGGGAGCGTCCACTTCAGGCGATCGTTCTTTCTTTACAGATTTAAGTTAATGTCACTTATTCACGAGGTAAGAGTTTGGGTTTCAGCGGGCACACAGTGTCAGAACACGAGGTTTCCCTTAATTAGGAAGATGACCGGTGGACCACTTCTCTCAACAGATAATCTTGGTTCACCACACACTTGGTCGAATAATGTCGGAAAAGTTAATGTTTTTTCTGTAATTAGTCTCGCCACAAGGCAGCATGTACATTAGAGTTTGTGAAGAAATATGATCTGGCTCAAAGGCCCAGTATAAGCATTTATTCTTTAAAAAACCCATTAGTGGGATTAGTATTCTGTCTATCTCTTGAAGGCACACGCCCTGTCAGACAGGTGTTACTTGAAAACCCACGTGGTTAAAGATATAAAATGTTTATGTTTCTCACAGGTATGTCTCTGTACAAAACGCCGGCAAAGTTGGGTTACCCAAGTATTCACTGAATAAAGAAGAAAACACATATAAAATATTTTACATATCATGTACTTGATATAGCTTACATTTAGAACTGCAAGCGTAGAGCTTGACTTGACGTTTAAACTTTCCCGTGAAATAAGTTATATATAAAAATCAATCATCATGAATTAGGAATACCTACGTATTCCGTCAACATTCATGAGGCATCTAGCATTTATAAGTTAGTTTAGAAAAATATTCTCGTCTGATTATTTAGCAGTTAAATTAAATTCATTATAGCTACATGATTTTAAGCTAGAAATTATAATTTTATTCAGTTTTTTCACTGTAACTCGTCGACTAGAGAATATAATAGACTTATAAATTAATCACTCTGCACAAAAGAAACTAGTGGGATAAAATAGGCGGCTTTACACTTAATCACTCGCAAAATATTAGATACTTAATGTAATATTTACCTCAACACAGAACTACGGTATCACAACGAAACTAAGAGATTTCACTTATAAGTTTACGTATCTAGAACGAAGTGACCACGTCTACTGCACTTGGAGAATGAGTGAAATAAAGTTTCAAACTCAGGTTAATATCTATGAAACAAACAAAAGATCCCACTATTTCCAAAACCACGCAATAGCGCAGGTCTCACCCCTTCTCTCTCTCTCTAACACCTCCCATTAACTAGACGCATGCCATAACTGACACTTCTCGTCTTCACACCTCACGCTGACCAGGGCCAACAGTGAGTGCCGTGTCAGATGGAATTGCCAGACAAATGTCTCATACTGCGCCGTGGAGATGTCGGTTATCGCGCCTCACCTGAGCGCTCAGCCGAAGAAAACGCGCGAGTCAGCTGAATGTGCAGACAAAAGTCTGCTCGTATGTCTGAGATAGATGCATATTCACAATTTCTCGTCTACCTAAGTGGCTGACGTCTTACATAATAGAAATGCGTATCCCAGTATGAGAAAGAAAGCGGAAAAGTGAGAATGGGAAAGAAAATATTTTTCGCAAACGAACGAATGCGAAAAATACAGGAAAAGGTAAAGAGTGATAATAAAATAGAGGACACGGGTAGAAGAAGAAGAGTATATAGAAAATTTATGGATCATAAAACTCTCTGTGACAGGGTTTATGACCCAGAATACTGTAAAGGGAAAAAAGAAACACATAAATACTCAACCCTAATGGTATATCTAAACCTACGCGTAAAAATATCACTTCGTTATTCAACTTTAATTAGAAACCATAGCTTAGAGCTAGTCTCATCGTTAAAACTCCCCCGTGAAATAAATTCTAGTCCTTTAAAAATCAGTCATCATGAATTAGAAATACATATAAATATATTTCGTCAATACATATGAGTCATCAGTGCACTTACTTAGTTAGCCAAAACTATTCTCTTACTAGTTACTGGCAGTTTAATCAAATTTATTAATAGCCGAATGAGTTTAGCTAGAAATTACAATTTATTCTGCTTCCCACTGTAATGCAGTAACTTTGAGAAAATATAACTGACTTATCATTTAATCACTCTGCACAAAAGAAACTAGTGAAATAAAATAAGCGATCACCATTTAAATCACTCAATCACTACTATATATATATATATATATATATATATATATATATATATATATATATATATATATATATATATATATATATATATATATATATATATATATATATATATATATATATATATATATATATATTTACCTCGCACAGCCTACTAAGACTATTCTCCAACGAAAACTAAGATTTTTACTTAATACAGCAAATCTAGAAACGAGGCTAGAATGTGTCTAGAGAACTGCGGAGTCTAAATGAATACTGGGTGCTGAGTCTCAACTGCTCAGGTATAAATATCTCTCTGATGAAATGAAAAAGGTTACGTCTGAGACTTGAGACATACTCAAATCCAGATGTTTACACCTACGTTCAGATTTACATTCAAATCTGCAAAATCAAAGATCTGCTCACCCGAATTACTTCGCACCAATGCCGACCAGGTCTCTCTCTGTTGCCTACGGACTCATTTGAGAACCGACGTAACATAAAAGACCAGACCCCGTGCGAAGATTTCCTCGACTTACAGGATCACACGAATACTGCTTGCAGACTATGGCCATAAAACGTAATACACGCGAACTCGTCTTAGATCTAAGATTCCCTGATGTTAGCACCTACGTTTAGTTCTACGTTCCAATTATGTGAAACACGCGAAATCAAAGATCCAGATAATATAGATTCTACATATTATCGCCTCCTCTCGCCATCTGCAGGGTTGGTCGTAAAAGAATTAATAGCGAGAGTCTTTGATATGGCTTTTCGCATGTTGTAACTTAACTTACAACGCACGAATTCAGGCAGAGGTGATAGACCCATTGTCTCCCCTTTCCATCACCGACTGATCTCATTACGGCGATTCTTATGATCGCTGCCGAGATAATTACAGGTGAGCGGGACCCGGTCTACTCGCTTGCCTGCCTCAAAGAGAAAGCAATTAAATGCTACCCGCCATAAACTACTTGCTAAATTATAAGAAGACAAAGGTGCGAATTGCTAACAATCTAGCGTATGCAAAAGAAAGGTAAAAAAAAGGGCGGAAAAAGGATAAAAGAGCGGAAGAAAAAGAAAAGACCAGTGTAGAATAAAGAATAGATATCTGAAATTTATTAATCATAATATCTACGCGACATATATCCAGTCAATCCAGCTGCCTGGAACTTCGCAGGAGCACAGTGATTGCACAGGAGCTACATCTTTAGTCCCCCTCAGTCTTGGGTGGGCTAAAGGAACGATCCTCAGCAGGTGTTGTGTGAATCAAACTAAGAAGGACAGAACTTTTGAGAGATGAGTACACATTAGTACCATTTCCGTCGGCAATTGTGAGCATTTTACTGTCAAGGACGGAAAACTGAGTTAGCGTAGCAAGAGACAAGAATAACAGCATAGCTGATAAATTTTATATATTTAATTAACAGCACAGCTGATATAAATTTGTTTCCTATAATTGGAAAACTTGTTGTAATATATATATATATATATATATATATATATATATATATATATATATATATATATATATATATATATATATATATATATATATATATATATATATATATATATATATATATATATATATATATATATATATATATATATATATATATATATATATATATATATATATACATATATATATATATATATATACATACATACATACATACATACATACATACATACATACATATATATATATATATATATATATATATATATATATATATATATATATATATATATATATATATATATATATATATATATATATATATATATATATATATATATATATATATATATATATATATGTAAATCATATGTAAACTTACAAATCCATTGCATTCCATTTTTCAACATCCCCCCTTCAGCACAAGAGTAGATAGTGTATATACTAAATAAATAATAAGGAAATTATATTTGAACGACTTGTCAATTTTATAATTGTTAAGTAAAATATGTTTCCTTGTTTTAATATCACAGTTAGTTACACAGCGGGGGTGGCAATTTATGACTGTCTCCTCTCTACTAATTTTTCGAGATCAGATCATTCACAGCCGTAACTAATTTGTGATACCAGTAGTTCTCTCAGACACTGGGACTTCACCATTTTCTGCAGAAATTCTATTTCTGTAATTGTCAGTACTATACTGATCCCAGAGCCAATAAAAACCTCACGCTACACTGTGTGCTCGTTACTGGGATATTTCTATATATCTTGAGCCATACTTGGTCTATTCATCTATCTACTAACTCTATCTTGTGCCACCCATAGATAACTAAAGAAACAAGTTTTTGAAAAAATTCATAAATAGAATTTATTTTTGTTTTCTTAGGAGGAGTACCATTTAGTACTCAGTAAATAGTTAATGCTCACAAAGTTGCACGGAAATTATTTGTTCATTTAAATTAATTAAGTTTAATTACAATAATTTGGATATAGTAAAATTACATACCCTCTCTAAGTAACGCCATGGCTGTTTTAGTGAAGTTCAAGACTGCGGTCATGCGGATGGGTAAGGAATTAAATATGACAGGGGATGCTCTTATTCAGTATGTCACAACAGAAGTGGACAAACACATGGATAAAGAGGAAAGGAAATTGCAAGTAGAAGCTGAAAGAGAAGCCAAAAGACTGGAAGCTGAGAGAGAAGGCAAAAGACTGGAAGCTGAGAGAGAAGGCAAAAGACTGGAAGCTGAGAGAGAAGACAAAAGACTGGAAGCTGAGAGAGAAGACAAAAGACTGGAAGCTGAGAGAGAAGGCAAAAGACTGGAAGCTGAGAGAGAAGGCAAAAGACTGGATGCTGAGAGAGAAACTAAAAGATTAGAAGCTGAGGAAAAGAAATTACAAGCAGAGAGAGACCATCAGTTGAGATTAAATGAGCTTGAAATTCAGGCAACTACTGGCAATAATGGTGGTAGCTCACCTCACTCTGAGAGTAGCTCCAGTCAGAGCACCTCAAGTGGGGCCATGAATTTTCATCTGGACCCATTTGTTGAGAAAGAAGACGCCATTGAGTCGTACCTGGATAGATACGAAAGACTTGCCACTACCTATGGCTTAGTGAAAGAAAAGTGGAGTCTTAAACTATCTCAGGGATTGAGAGGTGTGGCCTACGATGTATATTTGAAGCTCTCAAGAGATGAACAGGAAGATTATGAAATCCTGAAGCAGGCACTGCTTGTGAGATACGAAAAGAACTCAGAATCGTATAGAAAGAATTTCCGAACAGCTAAACTTCTTCCAGGAGAAAACTATCACCAATTCTCTGCTAGTTTGGAAACCTATTTGGAAAAATGGAGTAGTTTAGGAAAGTGTCAGGATCTGAAAGAAATGATAATGATGGAGCAATTGAAAGAGTCCATGCCTCAAGAAATGAGGAAGTTTATCATGGAACAAGGAGCAGAGAGATTGGAAGATATTGTAACTGTTGCTGAGAGATATCAAGCAGCTCAGGCAGAATTATTTGTGAATAAGAAAAAGCAAGGTGAAAACTTCAAATCATCACAAAACTATACCAAATATGAACAAAAGGACCATAGCACAAGGAACTAACAAAGATTTGACCAAAAGAACAAAAACCCTCTAAGATCGGATAAGACACCTTACCGGAAGGAAGGAAAGTGGTGTAAAACTTGTCTAATGAGTAACCACAATACTGCAGACTGCAGAAGGAACAACCCTCCTTATCTCGCTGCGTGTCTTACAACAGGGAACAAGAGAAGGAAGGAACTGGCAGTTAGTCAGAATGACCTCCATCATCCCCCTGTCTGTGAGGAAGTGACATGTAATGGCACTAAAATTCAGTGCTTATATGATTCCGGATTGGAATTCGACTCAGTCGTGAGTGCAACCCTAGTGCACCCTGATCAACTTACCACAGAAACAGTGGACATATAGGGGGCAATGCAGGGAACCGGCACCATGGCATTTCCCATAGCAAGGATCAACGGGAGAACTCGCTATGTGGAAGGAGTGATCCGAGCAGCAGTGAGTGATGATCCTATATACCCGCTGGTAATAGGATGTAAATATGTCTTTTTGGGTGACCCAATAAAACCTGTTGTCATGGCAGCAAACCATACCAGGTCGAGCACCAAAACGGAGGAGGGAGATCCAATAAACATTCATCGTATAAAGATGAAAAAGGCTCAAACAGCAGACAGTACATTAAAGCCTTGTTTTGGCAAATTGCCAAAGGCCATAACCCTCCAGAGAAAGGAGACTACTTTATGGAAAATAGCCTACTCTTCAGATAAGCTGGAAAAGGACCTAAAGGGCATGGACAGCTGGTAGTGCCAAAATTCTACAGGGAGGAAATTATGGAGTAAGAGCATGCTACATCAGGCAGTGGTCACAGAGGAAAAGGGGCCACTGGTCAAAATATAGCATTGCGATATTACTGGCCAGGAATAATTGAAGACATAAGTTGGTATATGAAATCCTGTTCAGAATGTAACCAGGTAACCTCATTCAGAAGCGTAGACCAGTTACAGGACCTAGGGAAGCATTGTTGCGGACGTAGGCCCACCAAGAAAACACACAAGAGAAAACAACAGGTAGATGCAGTGATAAAGAGAAAACAAAATCACAAGTCTACTGTTACACCAGTAACCATGGCAACTCTCCGTATTGTACAGAGAGGGGACGAGAGACATCCCACCCCGACTAGATATTTGTCGGAACACCATGGCCTGGATCCTTTGGAAAATTTGGTTAGTCAGCAACCAGTATTAAAAAAGCTGCAGAAACAAACCCGAACCATAGGAGGTAGGAACCAGGGCTGTACCAAACAATTGATGGAGACAGGCCCCACTTCGGTATACTGCCCCTTACAATAGAAATAGGTGTGGGTCCGGCAACGTTGTTGTTTGGCCGTCCCCATACACGGTCCACTGGAAGCATTGTTGCGGACATGGACTGAACAATAGCAAGCACAAGCACTCAAGGATGAGACTGACTATCTCTTAAAAGAGAAAATTATTTCAAAGTCTGAATCTCCCCACAGCTCAAGTGTGGTGCTATTAAGGAAGCCTAGTGGTGAACACAGGTTATGTATTGACTACAGGAAGCTAAATGCGATCACAGAATCTCAGGTGGACCCATTACCTGACACCAACCAGCTGTTCTCTACACTGAGTAAAGCTAGGTATTTATCGAAGGTAGATCTAAGCAAGGGATACTACCAAATACCAGTGAAACCAGAAGTTAGGAAAATGCTGGCATTTAGTACATCAGACGGACACTACGAGTTTAATGTACTACCCTTTGGACTGAAAAATGCTCCAAGTATCTTTTCAAGAATGATGAGGAAATTGTTGGAACCTCTACAAAATTCCCATATCACTAACTTTATGGATGACATTCTTGTTGCTACAAACACATTTGAAGAGCATATAGTAGCGCTCTCCATGTTGTTTGACAGACTGAGAGAAACTGGATTGACTGCACGTCCAACCAAGTGCTATATCGGTTGTAAGGAGTTGGAATTCCTAGGACACACTATTTCTACAGGTCATATGTCTCCGGACCCAAAGAATATAGAGAAGTTAAAGAAGGCACCTAGACCTCAAACGAAGAAAGATGTGAGATCATTCGTGTCATTATGTGGGTTCTATCAGAAATACATACCCCACTTTAACTCTCTGTGTGCACCATTAACCAACTTAACGAAGAAAGGACAGCCTGACAAAATCCAATGGAATGCTGATTGTGAAAAAGCTTACACAGAGCTAAAAGCGAAGCTCACCAGCAAACCCATCCTTACGCTACCCGGTATCGCACAGGAATTTGTATTAAGGATGGACGCTAGCAGTATAGGTATTGGTGCAACTCTCTTGCAGCAATCCAAAGTCCAGCCTGAGGAACTTTTACCCGTCGCCTACGCCAGTAGGAAGCTGAATGCAGCTGAGTTGAATTACTCGACCATAGAGAAAGAATGTTTGGCTCTAATTTGGTCCATCGACAAATTTTCACCTTACCTGTATGGGACACACTTCATTGTCCAAAGTGATCACCAGCCTTTAACATTCTTGGCTGCATCTAGAAAGTTAAATTCGAGATTGTTAAGATGGAGTCTGCTTCTGGCGCCTTATTCCTTTACAGTGAATTACATTCCGGGAAGAGACAATGTAGGAGCTGATTTTTTTAAGTCGACACCCTATTACTCTGAAAGGACAGACGCAAAATGATTAACTACAGCAGGTGTTTACACGTCAGCTATGACAGGTCACAGCTAGGAAAGGATGGGGCTATGTCGTAAAACGTGTGTGTAAACCCACTTCTTAGTTAAATCACTATGTCGAGATACAAATATCCCTCTGCCAATCAACGAGCACTGTTCACAAGTCTCTGAGACAGAATAAAATTAGGCATAAGCCCTGTTTTTCTGTACTCGGTCACGGCCATCTTGTCTCCCAATATGGCGGAAAACAGAATAAAATTAGGCATAAGCCCTGTTTTTTTGGGACTCGTCTCGGTCACGGATTGTACGGCGGATGGTACGGAACCGCATATAGCCAATCAGCTTGCCACGCCGAGAACCAATCAACAGCATTCCTTAAGCAGAAAAAAGTTACCTCATCTACCTATATATACGTGCGAGATTTTATTCAAAATCACGCACACACCAACACGAAGCCAGCTAGACGACCGACTGGAGAAGAGAAGCTGTCAGACTGATTTATTGCTCACCTGCATTGACCGGGGACTTGCTTCACTAAAGTCGTCTGGCCTGTGTAAATCTTAGAGGGTAAATATATTTACTATAAACTTGTAGGAAAATAGGCCTACAGCAGATATATAATGTTTGTATTTGTTGTGTGTCATTTATACTACCTACACCTGTATAATTTAACATAAATTGTTTCACTATGAATGTATCAGGTTACGGATTGTATCTTGGGGAATTAGGTATAATGATTGTATTTCCTGATATGATTGATGAAGACGAAAACCAACTGGAATATAACCAAAACAGTCCTTGTTAGGACTCGTATAACTCCAATCTATTGTCTCCTATAACTCCAATCTATTGTCTCATATAAAACCAACTGAAATATAACCAAAACAGTCCTTGTTAGGACTCATATAACTTCAATCTATTGTCTCCTATAACTCCAATCTATTGTCTCATATAACTCCAACCTGATATATATATATATATATATATATATATATATATATATATATATATATATATATATATATATATATATATATATATATATATATATATATATATCCAAACAGTCCTCGTCTCATATAACTCCTATCATCAGAACACAACAATATCGTTAGGATATATGTTACCAGCCAGTATAGCACTTGTCAGAGAGGGTCTGGTATATTATAGGGGGAAGGAAACAGTTGTATCACACCTAGGTGTACATATTATTGGATTTATTCATGTATTGAATTTATATTATTGGATGTATTCATGTATTGAATTTATATTATTGGATGTATCCATGTATTAATTTGTCAGAAAAAATGTTTTGCAAGTAGACACCTGTCTTGTCTCGATATTGCTAACTCATACTGAGCCATGTTGTCATTCATCCTACATGCAGACACCTGAGACACGCTCATCTCATACACAATAGAAATAGGTGGGCTTGAGGACAAAAATTAGCCCCTATTTTTACTTGTTACAGGTTTTATTCGTGTCATCCAACCTGAGGTCGTATGTCCAGTCAATCCAGCTGCCTGGAACTTCGCAGGAGCACAGTGATTGCACAGGAGCTATATCTTTAGTCCCCCTCAGTCTTGGGTGGGCTAAAGGAACGATCCTCAGCAGGTGTTGTGTGAATCAAACTAAGAAGGACAGAACTTTTGAGAGATGAGTACACATTAGTACCATTTCTGTCGGCAATTGTGAGCATTTTACTGTCAAGGACGAAAAACTGAGTTAGCGTAGCAAGAGACAAGAATAACAGCATAGCTGATAAATTTTATATACTTAATTAACAGCACAGCTGATATATATTTGTTTCCTATAATTGGAAAACTTGTTGTAATATATATATATATATATATATATATATATATATATATATATATATATATATATATATATATATATATAGATATATATATATATATATATATATATATATATATATATATATATATATTTGTAAATCATATGTAAACTTACAAATCCATTGCATTCCATTTTTCAACATCCACCCTTCAGCACAAGAGTAGATAGTGTATATACTAAATAAATAATAAGGAATTTGTATTTGAACGACTTGTCAATTTTATAATTGTTAAATAAAATCTGTTTCCTTGTTTTAATATCACAGTTAGTTACACAGCAGGGGTGGCAATTTATGACTGTCTCCTCTCTACTAATTTTTCGAGATCAGATCATTCACAGCCGTAACTAATTTGTGATACCAGTAGTTCTCTCAGACACTGGGACTTCACCATTTTCTGCAGAAATTCTATTTCTGTAATTGTCAGTACTATACTGATCCTAGAGCCAATAAAAACCTCACGCTACACTATATTTAATTAATTATTACTAGTTGTTATTACTACGTCCATCGTTATATATCATTAATTACTACTACTGTTGTTATTACCACTACCACCACTATATCTCATTAATTATTACTAGTTGTTATTGCAAGTATCAACCCTTTATCTCATTAATTACTACAACTGTTGTTATTACTACTACCACCACTATATCTCATAAATTACTACTACTGTTGTTATTACTACTACCACCGTTATACCTCATTATTATTAATGTTGTTATTACGACTACCACCGATATATCTCATTAATTATTATTAGTTGTTATTACTACTACCACCGCTATATCTCATTAATTACTACTACTGTTGTTATTAGTACTACCACCGTTATGTCTCATTAATTACTACTACTGTTGTTATTACTACTACCACCGTTATATCTCATTAATTACTACTACTGTTGTTATTACTACTACCACCGTTATATCTCATTAATTACTACTACTGCTGTTGCTACTACTATTACAACCACGTGTATTACTACAGCTACTCTTGACCTTGCTAGTACTACTACTACTACGGCTTTTGCTGCTACCGCTGTTCCTCCATCTGTTATTACCACTACAATCCCTACCACTACTACTACTACTACCACCATTACCACCACTACTACTCCTCCTGCCATTACTACTACGACTACTAAAACGACTAGCACTACTACTACTACCACCAGTTCTACTACAACTACTGGAGCCGCGCTGGTGTAATGGTTAAGACGTTGCGCTAGCGACCAGGATTTCAAGGTTCAAGCCCGGGCGACGGCATTTGTCGGAGTGCCATCGACCGGGAATTTGACTGAATAACCTGAACGGCTCTTGCAGATAAACCCTCTGTTGATGGGAAGGAGCGAAGCTCCTGACCGGGTTGGAAGGAAAGTCCACTGACCCCCCCAGCCTCGCAATGACATGTCATTGGGCCAAAAAGGGCTGGAAAGCTCGAGTGCCGCTGGTTAGAGAAAAATAATAAAAAAAACTACAACTACTACCACGTCTACTACTATTACTATTTGTAAATGTTCCAATTACGATGGAAAATTTTGGCGTTATGGCGTGTTTTGTTTTCAAACCTGGAAGCTGAGACCCCAAAAGACAACCGCTTTGATGGACAGCCAGAGGCAACGCTCACGCAGTTGACCTAGTAATCTCGTTTGTTAATTAGGCAACACAATATCGCAACAGACCGGTTCCACTTTGACCTTTTATACAATCACAGAGCCAGGTACCCTGTTTACGAAAACATACACAATCTCGTTTTCAAGGGATTTCTTGGTGGAAAACAGCAACCAGCTGTCACGCAACCACAGAAGAAACTCGGTTTGCTTGTTTGTTTTTTTCGGTGGACATTTTCTTGACCCACAAACAACGCTAAAAACACCGTATCTTGGAAAGAAGGAGGTACGTTTAAAGAAAATACAGGGACATTGATCTCAGTATTTTCAAGAAAGATTAAGATGTTTCTTTTAGCTTCTAATGTCATGAAGGAAATAAACTGACAAAAAAAAAAAAAAGGACACTAAGAGAGAAATACGATGAGAAGACACAAACTATAATTACTGGACAAGGTATGGGTAGTCCACCAGCAGATAGGAGAGGGAAGTGTTAGAGACTATACTGGACAAGGTATGGGTAGTCCACCAGCAGATAGGAGAGGGAAGTGTTAGAGACTTTACTGGACAAGGTATGGGTAGTCCACCAGCAGATAGGAGAGGGAAGTGTTAGAGACTTTACTGGACAATGTATGAGTAGTCCACCAGCAGATAGGAGAGGGAAGTGTTAGAGACTTTACTGGTCAAGGTATGGGTAGTCCACCAGCAGATAGGAGAGGGAAGTGTTAGAGACTTTACTGGACAAGGTATGGGTAGTCCACCAGCAGATAGGAGAGGGAAGTGTTAGAGACTTTACTGGACAAGGTATGGGTAGTCCACCAGCAGATAGGAGAGGGAAGTGTTAGAGACTTTACTGGTCAAGGTATGGGTAGTCCACCAGCAGATAGGAGAGGGAAGTGTTAGAGACTTTACTGGACAAGGTATGGGTAGTCCACCAGCAGATAGGAGAGGGAAGTGTTAGAGACTTTACTAGACAAGGTATGGGTAGTCCACCAGCAGATACTGCCATAGGAGAGGGAAGTGTTAGAGACTTTACTAGACCAGATCCAGCTGTATGAAGTGGGGTGGCCAGTCTCCTTCCTCGCTGCCTTTGTCTTCCATAACTCAAAAGCAGAGTGAGGTACCCATTTACAGCTAGGTAGACTGGAGTATCCCGGAACTCGGCAACTGTGCCGCGGTAGGAAAGCACTGTAACCGCTTAGCCGTCCGAGCGCTGTCATACTTGAGTATACTACAATAAGAGCGCCGAGTGGCAAGATTTGGAGAACAAGTTACCAGGTTCAAACCAGGTAGTGTAACGCTGCAGTCTACCCAGCTGTAAATGGGAACCTGGTCTGCTTTTGAGTTAGAGAAGACAAATGCAGAGAGAAAAGTAATCGGTTGACCCACTTTATAAAGCTGAATCTTAACATTGAACTCCCTTTTGGCACTATCAGCTATGGAGATAACTTTACAATTTTATCCTATATATAAAATCCCAGCTTTTTCTGTCATAACATAACGCTAAGGGAAGCAACTTTGGTTGAAAGTTAGACATTAATTGTATTGTTTCCCTTATATGTTCTCTCCCGATAATAGTAACACTTACACTAGTAATATTAATAAAGTCCATCTCTTTACTATATGGCCTGGTATGTAGGATCTTCGTACACTTTGAAACGTCCACTTGAATATATTTAAAGAAAGCAGAGGTCTGCCTTAGGTTGTTATATCCCCATATATTTATCCAGTAATAGTGACGGCCATATATTTTTTTCTCTGTTCCTCACATGTTGGGCACCTCTTAAGCCGATTTAACTGACATAGATATGTGCGTAATACAGAGAGTATCCCAACAAAGGGAAATTCCCATCTGTATTGCGTATACATTGACGTCACTCAGTGGCCAAACGTCGCGAATAAGAAGCTATGCTACATCATCTCCCAAGCAGCACAGACAAATTATAACATAGAGATTGCGACTACAGTGAATAGTAGAAGGAAACCCCCATGTTGTTCCTATGAGTCTAAAAACACAAGTTAAAAAACAGAAACACCAACCCCCATCAGGCAATTCGTAAAGAAAGTCTAAAGTGAGATTGTGCAGGTAGCTGGCAATCACATCATATAAAACAAATAGTTACAGACATTGTCACTGGAACAACGCATCATGTACTTTGTCACAGCTTGTTTGGTTGGCTGAAAACCGCAGAGGTCGTCCCGTGCTGAAGGGAGTGATAATAGTACATTCAATCATTTGGAAAAGTAGCACAATGCTGCACCTAGTAAAGTCTCTAACACGTCACTATCATACAGCAGTTTCTGCTATACGGCTACTTTCACCTTTCGTTATTTCTAAGTTGTAGAAACCAGTAGATTATGAACTCCAAGGTAACAAATGACATTTCATTAATGAACATATTTTGGATAATTAGTGTAGTAATTAATTTAATTAACAACGCGATGAACAAATTCAAGGAAACTGGCTCAATTCACGACAAGTCTAGATGCTGGAAACGCTGAGCAAGCGAAGAGACTGGAGAAAACTTTGAACGCTGTCCCAAAATAATCAGTGCGTCGTGTGTCTGCTGAACTGAACATTCAGAAACCAATTTTAAATTTCTGTGGGGAGCCTCTTTCTTATAACGGGAAGTGAATGTTCTTCTTACTGCTGTTGTGAAATTGAGTTCAGCTAACCAGAGAACCCAGTTGACTTTTTCTTCAACGTTTGCCATCTTCAATCAGAGGGACTCATTGTTACAGATAAGAAAACCAAATGCTTCAGAGGTTTCGGCACCGTGTAGTCCCGGGGGGGTCTTCGAAAACATAAAGACATAACAGGACTACTGTACCCAGAGGCATGTCGTACAAGGCAACTAATATGAGATTGTGCATGTGATTGGCAACTTCATCCGCTGAACGATTATACTGCGTATTAAACTTTTGAGATCGCAGATTAAATCTAGGTAGCTTAAAGCACGTGCTATCCCAGGTCTTGACTTAATTTTTTTCTATTTAGCCGAGTCTTTGTTGATCAACATGAACCCTGTTGTATTTGGTCGGAAGCTAATTACGTCTTTAAACCTGGCACACACACACACACACACACAAAACCCGGTTTAAGAAGTGCTATCATTTCCAAAGGGCGGTAACTGATACCGTGGTACGTCCGTTGCTGATAATGACGTCATCTTGCACAGTTACTGTTTAAAACACCACATAACAAGGTCTTTTATTTTCGGACATGCGCCCTAATATAACCCAGAGACCTTGTTTTATGAAGAAAAAAATTTCATTTAGTTAAAATCATTTCAGAAACAAAGGAACGCTTTTAAATTTGCAAGGTATGTTTTCTCCAGAATTATAAGGTAATATTTTTCCATAGCAGATACTGCCATAGGGAAGAGAAGTGTTAGAGACTTCACTTTACTATGTTCAGCATTATGAGGTGGGGAGACTAGCTCCCTACCTCGCTGCCTTTGCCTTCCTTAACTCAAGAGCACACTCGGGTACCCATTTACAGCTGGGTAGATTGGAGCGTGGTGCAACCATGTTTCGATCTCGGAACACTAACTTTACCACCGATAACGCTGTAACCGCTAATCTAATCGCACGTTTACCAGAATTACATACGTATATATCAGTTTATCAGCGCAGGTTTAAACGACAGTTTGGGACGAATGGAAATATGCCAAGACATAAGAAGATCAGAGAGTAGGTTAATTAATTTACAACACCCGAATCTTAGCTAATTAACCTACTTTCTAATCATCTTACGATATGGCGCATTTCCATTCCCGCCTAACATAAAATATCACAAAACTGTGAGTAATAAAAGTAGTGTTCGTTCCTTACAAAATGCTTGTGTTGGAAAAAATATGATCTTACAATACATATAACTTATGATCAATGTTCAACCGATCGTATGATACTTATTGTATTTTTGACGATAAAATACGTGTTATACGCTTACGGTACAATTTCCGTACGTTGAAAAACGTTGCATCACTGCGTCAAATGTTTCAAAACCTGAAAATTTATCTCGTTGGAACATTTTATCCTGTCCTACAGAAGCTAGACAGCTAAAACTAAAAACAATTTAATTTACTTATTTTTATTCTAATATGGAGCACAAATAACAGAAGCAACAAGACTCTTGTTACATAAAAACAAACAACTTGTTTTTTTTTTAGACATTATACGCCAATAACGTAATTTCACTCTATACCTATGGAAAGCGCCCCGTGTCAAACTTACGCATATTAACTTAACGTGTAATAACGCATTATACGCGTATTTTATTTTTTGCCATAAAATACGTATAATACGCGTATTTTATTCTCAGACGATCGAACATTGCTTATGGCAAGTGAAAGTCAATTAAATATCTAACAGGAAACACCAGACCTTTTCATCCCTCCCCCTGAATACAATTTTTGTTTGGTTTTATTTTGTTTTATCTCGTTTTTGTTTGTTTGATTGTTTGTTTGTTTTTTAACATATACGCAAAATTGGTAGTTTTGATTTGCCCTATTTACAATGATTTGACAGATGTGATGCCACTTTCCCATATCGGCAGTAAATTAGTCGTATTATTTGGAATTGAAAATATATATCCTAATTATAACCCATCAGAGGTTTAACTGGATATTTTTCACCATTAATTAAAACAAAAAGCAAACATGCATTTGAGTAGTAATCTCTTAATGACATGTTTTAAATTGTGCTAAATGATCAAAATAAAGACGTGACTATATTCATCATCTTCATGTTTCGTTGAGCTCCTTACAGAGCATAGAGCCACTATTGTAGCTGGTCCCTTTGCAGGAAGTCTGCATCAAGTATTCATATATTTCTGCAGCGGTTGTTTCTATGGCAATTTAAAAAAATACATGTTAAGGTTGTTAATTCCTTTTAAAATCTCATACTTGTCTCCTTGTACGACACGCCTATTCTGTTATCTCTTCAGAGAACCCCATGTTCTGTATTGCCAATATTATGACATTCATAATTATCATCATCATGCCCTTTTTTCCTCCCTTTCGAGCATAGAACAAACACTGCTTCTCAGGAAGCCGACATAACCGCATCCGTGTGCTGTTGCAGCAGTAGGTTTTGAAGCAATTTGTTTTACATAGAGAGGTTGCCAGCCTCATTCAGAACCTCATATTGTTAGCCTCTTACGACATGCCTGGGAATAGTAGTCTTATTCTTTCTTTATCTCCCCAGAGACACCCGGTGACCTACACCTGGCAACATGACCTTACAGACAGCGTTAACCCTTGCATGTGGCCAGTAACAAACCTTCTTGAAATGTGTCACAAGATGGATTTTAGTGCGTCCTCTTTCCTCTCTCTCTTTTTACTACAGCAGTATCAGTTACATTTTTGTACTGATTTTATTGCAATTTTTCCGAGTCGCACCCTTTTCTTTCTCTGTCCATTGGAACAGATATTTTGTATCTACATTCTTTCGCTACTTTCAGTATATTGTGTCTTGTCTGTTTATCTAACACTAATACTAAACATTTGCAGGATCTGCTGAGAGAATATTATCAACAACCAAGTTGGTTAATCGCAGGCGCGGCCGATATCAGTACACAGGTTAACACGTACATCGCCCAGCGCAATCTGTTTAATCACTGATAAGGCACGGGTGCGTCTCCGTCAAGGTTGTAAAGAGACGGATGTTTTGTGTGTGCTCAAGCAACAGATAAGACATTACTTTAGCGAAAGTAATAAATTGTTACATCTTACACACTTTGTCGTGTGAGGTTACCGGTATGTCTGTGAGTTCGCCTGCCCGGTAATCGGATGTTTACAGCCCATTTTCAGAAAAGTAATGTTTGAAATGTTGCACTAGATGAGTCATGCAAAATATTCAAATCAGATTGGCTGATCATTTGAGCTCCATAACAAACAGAGTGGGATAAGACAGTAAATATAACCTGACACATTTCAGTGTTTTTTCACTGTAAGATTCACGCTTGCCAAAGACACCTGACGTGCCAGTTAGAATTCAGAATTTCCATTTATCAGACCGGACACCTTTTATTGGAGTATTCATCAGGACTTACAATTCAGTCCAGGAAATCTCTATCATTTAAATAAAGAAAGCCGCTGTCTGAGGAAACTGAAGGAAACACACGGAGTCAGAAAGGGAATTAAAGTTCAAATTAACGACCCCAAGTACAAGTGTATGTAATAAGACAACTGCTAGTGCCTTAACTTCATCTGAGCAAAACGTCTGTGAGCCAGGATTGGCGTAAGTTGTCATTTTACATTCTATACTTTATTACTAACAAGTGTGTCGTAAAGTGAATCTGTGTCACAACGCGTTCAAATTTCCCCGCTTCATAAAACTAGTTAATGCATTTTTAAACCTAACATTAACTAATATATTTGAAAAATTGCCAAGGGCAAGGTCAAACCTACAGCTAAAAATTGGACAAAATAATTTGAATCTTCTACTACCACGTTAACAATCTATAAATAATTTCCATGTTTTACCTTGGTCTGAAGGCCAAAGTTAAATTTACCGCTTGAAAATCAACTAACGTACTCCTAAAATCTATTAATAGCTACAGTATTTGAAATTGTCTCAAGGCCATCGTAAAATCTAACCGCCAACATTTAAATAAAGGTTTGAATTTTTTTAACACCAAGCGCAAAAGTCCCACCCCCAAACACACACACGCTCTACCCTTCCCAATTATTTATGAAAGAACGCCGTAAAATTTTGGCCACTAACCAACTTAGTACCTCGTCTTAATAGGGGAGAGGGGAGGTGGTTTAAAATGGAAAGCAAGCCAAATCGGTGTGTTTGGGGAAAAACTTAGATAATGTATTTTAAATAAAAGGGATGTCTTGAATTGTAGCGTAATATTGTTAAATATAATACCATAAGAATTTCCCTTATAATAAATTATCTGGCCTTAGAAACATTTATTTTACTAATATTTTGGTTCAGTGAAAGGAGCAAATAATTACGTAAAAATTACACATATGAAAACGGGGACAAAATATTAAAAGAAACTTATATAGGAAGATAAAGGACAGTTGTCTGTTTAATAATCACTTTCAATATAAAAAATCGACCCATTAATAACAAAGATATTGTATAAATAAAATTGAGACAGACGAACAAACACACTTCTGAACTGCTCAATTTGATAGCCTTCGGAAAAGTTAAATTTTCTTAACGCGTTTCTGATTGGTTAATTGTAGTTTAGGATGGGGCAATAAAATTAACATTCTGCCGGCATAGTGCGCCATTTGAGAAAAACTAAAACCACAGCCAGATTGAGAGCAGATGAAAAGCATTGATGTTGAATGCCTTTGCCGTCTGGACGATAGCGGTCTGAACTGAACCATTAACCGCCAGTCAATCTTGTGATTGTGTGTTTTATTCTTTACTTGCGGTAAGATAAATAAGTTTATTGATATTTCATTAGCATGTACAGGCCACACAGATAGTGAGCCATAATTTTGTGTTGTTCGACATTGCCTATTGGAAGAGATTACGACACCCAGTAGGAATGTGCCTAAAGCAGATTTATTTGGAAAGTGAAATAAAATGTGTAAAAATGTTTGAATATTGCCATAAAATCTTACGACTGTAAGTCCAGAAGCTACTAGCAGTTTTCTGCAGTGCATTAGTGTTCAAATAACACATGAAAACCTACATAGGATGTTTGCACACAATATTTAATAGGTCACAAGAAGAACATTGTATACCTCATCTGATTCTATGGAAGAAAAACAATGCTTAAGGGGTCAGTGACGTTGCAGCCATATGAAAACAGTATGAAAACACTGGAAGAAAAATGGTCAAACAAAATTAGGGTTTGGTGCAATTGGTTGGCACGCGTAGCTGACCCTCCTTTTGAATGTATTATTGATAAAATTGTGGAATGATATTATAGATATGATATAAAGAGGGGAACATAACGTTCTTATTTCAGGGTTGAATTGCCAAATTGAAAAGTGACATAACCCCTGAAAATTCAGCACCTGTGGGCACAGAGAGAGCTTCTTATATATCTGCAAGCTTCCTGCCACATCAGCATCCAGGGGAACTCTGAAATATTTGTTGTTCTTGAAGACTTTCAAGCCACCACCACAGACAGGCTTTTGAGATAAGTCCATTAATATTGGCACTTGAGGACTCATCCTTATCATTCCACCAAATACAAGAAATTAAAGGGGGCATGATGACACACACAAACCCTCCAATCCTTGACAGAATTCTTATCCAGTGTTAACATATTCCAGTAGGGAGTACAAACCTATTGAGATTTTGGACTTACTATTTTATGGACAGGATGTCCACCCTATTTATTTAACCTTGTAAATAACGAAACATTTCTTTTGAGTTGAAAATTCCTGTTCCAGAAAACTGAGGTTCAGGAATATTAAAAATTGTAATATAACTATATAAATTTACACACAGTCTTACTTAATTCAATTATATTGAGTTACAGTTGTGTTTGTTTTTATTGACACATCACTATACCTGCATTATCCTAGACACGTAGCCATATAACATACCCAGAAAATATTTCCCAGAGTGAGATCTCAGAGAGGTAGCGGATAGGTACCCTGAGAACACAACATCATCAACAATTAGACTCAGGGACTTACACAGCTTGACCTCATTCTGTTTACACTTAGTTGAGTAACACCAATAACCTCTCATATTACCACATATTGGGGGTCCTGTCTGGGATTAGTATATCACCACCATAGACCCAGGGTATCCCCATTGTCATTGTGGTAAAGTGGGATGATATAAATATTTATAGGGACTTAGTGTACTGACTGAGATCAGCTGTGAAGGTATCTGTATCTAATATGTGTAGTGTTTTACAGATAACCTTACTTACTGCCACATATTTATATCTCAGTCAGAATTATTCTGGAATATTGTGTTGGCAACGTTATATGTCTAGGGTTATGCAAATGATGAAGTGTAAATCAACACAACAACAACAGATAAGCAATTTAATTATTCCACCACACCCAACAATACTGTGACACTCACAAACAGTCAACACTCTAGAAGACTATCTTAAAAGATTCAATGATAAATTTCAGATATGTACATATGTATTGATTTTTTCTACAATAGTGATCCTGATTCAACTACACAGTGAACCAGGCAATATTATAACATGTAATTACAAATATTAAGTACACAGTGATAAATGTGGTCTTTGCATTGACATACAATATTAGTAATCTATGTGTGTGAGTTGTGATGTGGTAATATGAGGTAATACTGGTTTTGTTCTTCAAGATAGATTCTTATTAGACATCATGACTGCATGTGCTTGTGTATGTTTGGAACTAGTATTGGAGATGGTCTCAGTTCCGAACATTAAAACAATTAATTGCCCCTCTTTAATTAAGTTAGTGTCATTTACGAGTGGTACATAGTGTTGAGCTCTTTTGGCCACAGTGGGCTTAACTTTCGTGATGGCGGCAGGCAAGGACTCCTCTGCTCGACTATTCACTGTTTCTGAAGACACCTCACTGGTTACTATAGGGACCCAAGAGTATGTTGTAGCCTCTGGATTCAGCAAACGCTCAGACCAGGTGCGGCTTCAATAACTAGGACCACAGTCCCTGAAACAAGAAGGATGTACCTTCTACTTCAGAACTAATTTATACTATCTGGCTAGACTGAGCACAATACATCACAAACACAGAGTTCAGAGCTTTAGTTTAACTGCTATCTTCTTCTGAAGCAGCTTACTCCAGTATTAACCTCCTTAATGGTTACTACGCCTCTGCACTTTCAGCTATAAGTCCTTCCATATCATAAGGTAGGTGTCAGTGTACTATGTGGTAATTCCATGTAGTTTGACTTTTCTCCGACACCTTCTGTTCAGGTTGGAGCAATATATATATAGATATAGGCCTTGTCTCATGTTCGCTACTGAACTGCACATATATACAGACATAAATTATCAATGTACATTCAATTTTCATTAAAAAGAGATCAAATATTTCAACCTACCAAAATTCAAGGAAATAAACACAGATACGTTGACTAGCAATGAATGTAGGCACAAATACTGGCACAAATTCCCATCTGCTTATGTTCCAGGCTTTTATTTAGCAAAAATATGAGCTGGCTTCAACGCACTGTTGCTTTATCAAGCTTATTTGAACTAGTGGTCTCGAACTAACGCTATCAATTAACTATATTAACAGACCTAACCAATCAGGCCATCTCTACCCAATCGTTTGAAAAAAAGTACTCTTACTTCCGTCTCCCTTGACAACAAAAGATAGCATTTATAGTCCGACTAATCGTGTTTAGCCTTACATATCATTCCATCCAATCAATTCAAATGTAACTTGTGGCCTATTTCCGTACAATGGTGGTTTAAAATTCTGCCACTGAGCGACTCCGAGTTTTTAGGGTGTCTGACACCCTCATTATTTTCTTTTGCCTATAATTTATTAATTCCTGGACTATTTGCGTAACACTTAACATATTCTGTGTCAGCAAGCCCTAAGGAATCCAAATATCTCAATCTAAGGGAGCTAGGTGGCTGCGTTCAAAATGTGCATTTTCTACCACCTCCTGTTCACTTCAATCCCCATGTGGTGTCTGGGTACTGTCATGTTTTCAAACGTAAACCCATCTAATGTCATCTTTCCTAATAAGCGTTGTCCAGGTTTTTTAAAACCTAACTCTGGGAAGGTTAGTGTTTTTATCACTGTCCGTCTGAAAAAAAGTTAGTGCATGTGGCCTTACACGCGTGATAGTAGTAATTGTATATCGCGTTACGCTTGTTGGGGGTGGCATTAATAGCGAGACGCGTGTTTAGTGTTGCATGCGTTCCTGATTTTCAGCCCTCCCTTCTTTCTATCTGAGTCCATCTGTTCGTTCGTTTTGGTAACGTAGTATAATTAATGTTAGGATTAATTTAGGTCATTAATCACTTGCGTATCTCAAGGTTTTTCTTAGAACTGCAGTACACGTTTTATTGGGTTGTGGAAACGCTTGTATTATGCAGTGGCTTATATTTAACGTGGAAACGTTACAATTTGCAGACGAAGCATAAAACAAAGGGGATTTCGAGTACTGTCATTGTGACAGCACTGTTCTTTACCATTCTTCTTCCTTTTATAGAATTTATTTGTTAGGCTTTACATTTACGTTTTAATTTATATATGTGGATTAGAATATTTCACGACAGTCATAAAATTTATTAAAATTAATCAGTTGTGGAAATTGGATGAGTTGTCAGTGCCTATATTTAACTACTTTGGTCATATTTGGTAATTTATATTGTAAGATTCATAAATTTTGTATAGGATAAAAGATGGCAGACTTGGCCAAGTTCAGATCTGCTGCAGTGCAGACCTCAAAAGAAATGGGTATGGAGGGGCAAGTTCTGATTCAGTATGTAACCTCAGAATGTGACAAATTTATTGAGAGGGAAGAAAGGAGATTAGAAGAAGAGAAAAGATTACAATTAGAGGCTGATAGGGAGGCTAAGAAATTGGAGGCTGAGAAAGAAGAGAAAATATTACAATTAGAAGCTGATAGGGAGGCTAAGAAATTGGAGGCTGGTAGGGAGGATGAAATCAAAAGGTTACAGTTAGAGGAAAAGAAATTGGAGGCTGAAAAAGAAGAAAAACGTTTACAAAGAGAACATGAATTAAGACTAAGAGAACTGGAACTTCAAGGCCATGCTCCAGAAAATGGTAACAGCCCATCTACCTCTGATGCTACTGCAAGCCAGGGATCCTCCAATGTAGCCATGAACTTTCATTTAGATCCTTTTGTGGAGAAAGAGGATGACATTGAGTCATTCTTAAACAGATTTGAAAGATTGGCTACTAATTATGGGTTAGAGAAGGAGAAATGGAGTTTAAAATTATCCCAAGGGCTTAGGGGAACATCTTATGAGGTGTTCTCAGAGTTGAGCAGAGAAGATCAGGAAGAGTATGACATTTTAAAACAGGCTCTATTAATTAGGTATGAGAAGAATGGGGAATTTTACAGGAAGAGATTTAGAACTGCTAAGCTACTGTCTGGGGAGACCTACCACCAATTCTCTGCCAGACTGGAAACCTATTTGGAGAAATGGACTGCTCTGGGGAAAACCCAAGATTTGAAGGAAATGATTATGATAGAGCAACTGAGAGAGTCCATGGCTCCAGACCTGAGAAAATTTCTCATGGAACAAGGTGCAGAGAGGTTGGGTGAGGTTCTCAATGTTGCTGAGAGATATCAGGCAGCCTAGAAAGAAGTAGCTGGTATTAAAAAGAAACAACCAGGAAGTAATAGAACCACACCAGACCAAGATGAGTATTATAATAATAGGGATCAACCCCCTAGATTTAAACAAAATTATGACAGGCCAAGATATGACCAAAGAGACAGAAACCCGCAAGTAAATGATAGGAAACCCTACAGACCAGAAGGAAAATGGTGTAAAATATGTAGGATGAACAACCATAATACAATTGAATGTGGTAGGAAAGTTCCTCCATATCACGCTGCATGCATGATAACAGTGGACAAGGGAAGGAAGGACCTGACAGGCAGTCAGACAGACCTCCAGCATCCCATCTGTGAAGAAGTAGTATGTAATGATGCGAAAGTCAAGTGCCTTTACGATTCAGGATTGGAATATGACTCTGTTGTGAGTGCAAACCTGGTGCACCCGGACCAGTATACCTCAGACAAAGTGGAGATACAAGGGGCATTAAAGGATACAGCCACCATGACACTTCCCGTAGCCCAGATCAATGTCAAAACTAGGTACGTGGAAGGAGTGATTAGTGCAGCAGTGTGCAAGGATCCTAATTACCCGCTGGTGTTAGGAAAAAGATTTGTGTTTCTAGGGAGCCCTATAAAACCTGTGATCATGGCCACGCTCCAGGTCAGGTCGACCCCTAGTAAGGAGGAGGAACCACCACTAAAGATTCATCCGAGAGAGATGAGAAAGGCCCAGGCAAAAGACAAATCATTGAAACCTTGCTTTGGCAAATTGCCAAATAGCCATAACTCCCCTAGAAAAGGACAATTCTATTTGAAGGAGGGACTGCTCTACAGGAAAGCTAGAGCAGGATCCAACGGATATGGACAGTTAGTACTGCCATGGAGTTATAGAGAACAAGTGATGGCACAAGCACATGTTGTACCAGACGGTGGACATCAGAGGATTGGTACCACCCGTCAAAGGACATCTGTGACATATTTCTGGCCGGGCATAGCTGCAGACATTGCAAAATTTGTGGAGACCTGTGACCAGTGCAGCAAGGTATATTCTACATGTTGGAAAAATAATAATCACATGCTAGAAAAGCATTGTGAAGAAAACGGGCCTAAAAATAAAAGGAGAAATAAAAATAATAAGGTAGATAACGTGAATAGGCATGCACCTTCTCACACCAAATCTTCCAGAAAGCCAGTGACTATGGCAACTCTTCGGATAGTACCGAGAGTAAATACCGTTACAGACCAGTTTCACCCAATACTCGGAAAATCTAAATTCTTGGAACTGGCTAAAAATAGCATTGAGGTTAATCAGCCAACATTGAAACCGAAACTAAATGTTAACCTTAGAAAAGTGGGGAGTGGGCGTTTGGGCAATTTGGAAAATATCCAGTTCGCTTCACAATATGGCTATTAACTTAGCATTATAAGGGCACCGGTGACAGTGGTAGTGACCGACCCTATACAGTTCAATGGAAGTATTGTACGGACATTGGATTGAGATCCCACATATTACATAGCAATGCCACGGGCGAATTGATTCTTGATGCAGGAATTCATTTCCCCACATTATATATTATATCACCAAATGCCGTTGGGCTAAGAATACAGTTGGTGAATATGGCCTCCACTTGAGTGGCACCTTATAGAATCATATATGGATATTAGTAGAGGGTGTTTCCAAATTCAAATCAAGCCTGAGCTCAGACCAATGGATGGCTGTGAGCACTTCGGAGGGGCACATGAAATTCACATGTTGCTTTTTGGATGGGAATTACTTCGAGTGTTGTATCCAGGCTGATGAGGAAATTACTGGACCCCTACATAACTCTGCCATCACCATTTTATAGATTCCATCCTCATAAATATTGCAACCTTGAGGAACATCTAAGAACCTCTGGACATGTCATTGGGACAGACTCAGGGAAGATTAATGGTGAATATTGATTGATAATCAGCATGTGCCAGGCAGTAGCACCTGGGCTGTTTATTTACATAACATACGGAATATATTCTTGGATTGCTGAGGTCTGAGGCAACTTTCTTGAGTAGTGCCTACTTTGAAATGACCCACCTGCAGAAATCCATGATAATATAAAGGCAGAGTCGAGTCTATTTGACCGAATTTGATCGAGATTGTAACCCAGATAATAAAGCTGCACTAGTGGTGCAGGCTTTTTTAACAGGGGAGATGTGTCGTAAAGTGAATCTGTGTCACAACGCGTTCAAATTTCCCCGCTTCATAAAACTAGTTAATGCATTTTTAAACCTAACATTAACTAATATATTTGAAAAATTGCCAAGGGCAAGGTCAAACCTACAGCTAAAAATTGGACAAAATAATTTGAATCTTCTACTACCACGTTAACAATCTATAAATAATTTCCATGTTTTACCTTGGTCTGAAGGCCAAAGTTAAATTTATCGCTTGAAAATCAACTAACGTACTCCTAAAATCTATTTATAGCTACAGTATTTGAAATTGTCTCAAGGCCATCGTAAAATCTAACCGCCAACATTTAAATAAAGGTTTGAATTTTTTTAACACCAAGCGCAAAAGTCCCACCCCCAAACACACACACGCTCTACCCTTCCCAATTATTTATGAAAGAACGCCATAAAATTTTGGCCACTAACCAACTTAGTACCTCGTCTTAATAGGGGAGAGGGGAGGTGGTTTAAAATGGAAAGCAAGCCAAATTGGTGTGTTTGGGGAAAAACTTAGATAATGTATTTTAAATAAAAGGGATGTCTTGAATTGTAGCGTAATATTGTTAAATATAATACCATAAGAATTTCCCTTATAATAAATTATCTGGCCTTAGAAACATTTATTTTACTAATATTTTGGTTCAGTGAAAGGAGCAAATAATTACGTAAAAATTACACGTATGAAAACGGGGACAAAATATTAAAAGAAACTTATATAGGAAGATAAAGGACAGTTGTCTGTTTAATAATCACTTTCAATATAAAAAATCGACCCATTAATAACAAAGATATTGTATAAATAAAATTGAGACAGACGAACAAACACACTTCTGAACTGCTCAATTTGATAGCCTTCGGAAAAGTTAAATTTTCTTAACGCGTTTCTGATTGGTTAATTGTAGTTTAGGATGGGGCAATAAAATTAACATTCTGCCGGCATAGTGCGCCATTTGAGAAATACTAAAACCACAGCCAGATTGAGAGCAGATGAAAAGCATTGATGTTGAATGCCTTTGCCGTCTGGACGATAGCGGTCTGAATTGAACCATTAACCGCCAGTCAATCTTGTGATTGTGTGTTTTATTCTTTACTTGCGGTAAGATAAATAAGTTTATTGATATTTCATTAGCATATACAGGCCACACAGATAGTGAGCCATAATTTTGTGTTGTTCGACATTGCCTATTGGAAGAGATTCCGACACCCAGTAGGAATGTGCCTAAAGCAGATTTATTTGGAAAGTGAAATAAAATGTGTAAAAATGTTTGAATATTGCCATAAAATCTTACGACTGTAAGTCCAGAAGCTACTAGCAGTTTTCTGCAGTGCATTAGTGTTCAAATAACACATGAAAACCTACATAGGATGTTTGCACACAATATTTAATAGGTCACAAGAAGAACCTTGTATACCTCATCTGATTCTATGGAAGAAAAACAATGCTTAATGGGTCAGTGGCGTTGCAGCCATATAGAAACAGCATGAAAACACTGGAAGAAAAATGGTCAAACAAAATTAGGGTTTGGTGCAATTGGTTGGCACGCGTAGCTGATCCTCCTTTTGAATGTATTATTGATAAAATTGTGGAATGATATTATAGATATGATATAAAGAGGGGAACATAACCTTCTTATTTCAGGGTTGAATTGCCAAATTGAGAGTGATATAACCCCTGAAAATTCAGCACCTGTGCATCACTATACCTGCATTACCCTAGACACGTAGCCATATAACATACCCAGAAAATATTTCCCAGAGTGAGATCTCAGAGAGGTAGCGGATAGGTACCCTGAGAACACAAACATCATCAACAATTAGACTCAGGGACTTACACAGCTTGACCTCATTCTGTTTACACTTAGTTGAGTAACACCAATAACCTCTCATATTACCACAAAGTGAACTAACATATATAGTTTGTATATTACCATATGAATTTAATATGAGAAAATCGCTAGTGGATGTCCCAGTCATTTGAGGCTGGAAACCACAGCGTATAGAATGATGATTTATGAACCCCTACCGCACGGGCTGGTGATTTCTTTATTGCTAGTTTCTTAAAGAGAACTAAACGCATAAAGAGTCACAGGTTCCATATGGAGCAGGGAAGGAAAGATGAAAGAAATGATGTACATTTTAAGTATAATACTAACAGTTTCAAATCAGTGTAAACATAAATGAAAACATATTCAATTTATATTGTGAACACATTTCAATCAGTGGAAATGTAAATATAAACATATTCTATCTGTACTATTAACTTTCATTTAAATTTAATGTAAATCTAAAGCTTTTAAATTTAAATGTAAAGACAGTTTTATCCCGAGGGATTAAATTTAATTCTCATCTAGGGTAAATTCTAAGACAAATGATATGGTAGAATAGAAGGAAGGTTACACATAAGTATGTGTCGTTTAACGCAATACTCAGGAGAGCGTTTCGTTTCTATTCTTTATCATAGTTATTTGTGGTACCAGCAGAAAGTACTATCTCTGGAACAAAAATGGAACAGTGGCCTAAGCTTTATGACGAGGGACCAACTTTGTAGGCTCTCCTTGACATTTCTGGGAAACCAGCAACACCCTACAACCTTGACAAGCGACGAGTGTGAGCAATGTAAAAAGAACCAACTCATCAGCGGGAGCAGAAACTACTAATGGCAGCTAAGTGCAAAATTTACGCTGCCAAAATGAACTTTTTTTCATCGACTCTACTATCAAATCAATGATGAAACTTTTCTTCTAAACTATTCATTTATTTTCAAACTGTTAAAACTTAAGTGATTATTAAATTTTGTTTTTGTAATTTTACAAATTTAACTTCGATTTAATCCTTTTAAACGTACTGCATGTTTGTCTCAGTCATTTTACTACACACTCTAAACAGAGCTATACCTGAATAATAAGAATCCCACTGAGTAAATCAGAGGTGGGGGCTTGAACGAGCTAATATTAATCATTGCTTAAATTCTTCACAAAAGTGGTCGGCAAATTCTAGAATTAACGTGCTCAGCCAAAGCAGCATTGTTTTCGCTTATCTGAATTTCTTGTGAATACTCCCTTTGTGATAGAAGTGTCACTATCCTTTTATCTACATCTCTGCCAAGAGTAATCTTGTGCTAGGGTAAACACCTTTGAAGCCCATATTAGATACTCTTGAGTTTTGGCTACTGTTGGACCACTACTGCAAAGCAGGGGATGCAATACCGTCACCCGACCGTCAAAGCAGTCAGTGGCCATTACGCCTAGTGGCGTCTTAGGGCAACAGCAGATAGGTTTTCTTTGCCATTGTTTCCCATCACGCCTATTGGCGTCTTTAGGGCAACGGCAAATCAATCCATTTGCTGTTGTTTCCGTAATCGAAGTGACTGGCAAACGGGTGATCAGCCCGTTGGTTATGGATCAGTACAGCTGCAGAAATTTGGCTCATGTGAAGGGTTTCATTATCTTCGTTACTCTCATACTTCTACATTAATGAATCTAATAAAGGCAGTAGTCACCTCAAGTTTCCTGACATCTTTAACAAACAGTTTTTCGTGGAGAGAAGTAGGTTGTTGCCATATGCCACTGAGTTCACTGCTGTAAGTTGGGTAGGACTGTAGCAGATGTTCCGCTGTCACGGGGCTAGTGCCACATGAGCAGAAATCTGTTGGACCAATCCTAAACTTGTGATATAGATTGTACCTCAACCTATTGCGACCTGTGCGTACGCGGAAAATGATGACCTGGTCTCGCCTAGATAGCTGGTGATAGGCATTATCTTTTTTGTGACCTGGGTGTTCTCTGTCCTATTTGGACTTGAAAATGGCTTTTATAGCTACTTTAGCCATTTCATAAGTTGTCTCTATGTTGTTTTGTTGCATAACTCCCCCTTCTTTAGCAAGTGTATCTGCTTCTTCGTTGCGTGGAATGTTGCAATGGGCCAGTATCCACTGCACTGTGCACTGGTCGAAGCATTTGGCCAGGCTTTCAGGTGAGTTTTTCAGATCGTTCAATCCTTTAGCATGGTGGCTCTTCAGGGCTGTTATTACTGAGTGAGGGGTTTAATTTGTTTAAGTTCTTGATGAGTCTGGTGTTCTGTGCTCAGATTGAGAAACCAGTTATGTACAGTAACTAAAGTCCTGTGTTATACAGAAATGACTAGGATGGATCGTGTGTTACATAGTGCGGTGGGTTAGTGTCATAAAATCCTGGTCATGGAATAACCACTCAGCGATATGTTATAGTGTGGTGTATTGAAATGTCCAATGTATCTCTCACTCAGTGATATGCTATAGTGTCACTGAGTCCTTGTGCAAATGTAACACTTAATGATATGTTGTAGTGTTACTGTGTTAGGGTGTAGTCTCGAGGTTAGGCCTGGTTAATCACCAGAGATGTTATCTCCTTCAAGAAGTGTGTTCCCAGATTCGATTCAGGATAGCCTGGACATCTACTTATTATTGTTCCTATTTGCTAGAGTCAGTGTGACCAATAGTGCTTAAGTGCAGGTTGGGCCTCAATGGTGAAATTCAATTCTCAATTTAACTCAACTATAAATAATCTCAAGAACCATTTCTCAGTTCAAATTTTAATTCACAATTTGAATTAACTTCCAGAAATTTAAAGTCAACCTGTGGACAACCGGTCTACTGAATCATTGTAGCAAAGTTTGATTTGCTGGGGAGGTTATGGTGGTATCCTAAAAGAATGAAATCCGTGTATGTATTAACCGTGTGAGGTCAAGCACATGTAGGCCCCTGACTCTAAAAAAGATGATGATGAAATATATGCAGGGAACTTAACGCTACCTCCCTAGATCTCACACGGTCACTATTTTGGCTCTAGTGTCTGGTGTAGGATGTACCTAGTGTCTAGGGGAGAAATGAAATGATGGTACACAACACAAAAACACTTTAATTTTCTATGAGGAAGTGAATAAAACCAGTGGTTAAGTTTTTCTTTAAAATTAATATTTTTTCTGTACAATTTAATCTGCCTGTCCAGCGATATCTTTTGGACAGGTCTGTGGTAAGTTGGGATTATATATATAGTTATAGGGGACTTAGTGTACTGACTGAGATCAGCTGTGAAGGTATCTGTATCTAATAAGTGTGGTGTGTTACAGATGACCTTACTTTGCTACCACATTTAGACCTCAATCAGACTTATTCTGGAATATTGTGATGACTACGTTGAATATCTAGGGTTATGATAGTGATGAAGTATAAGTTCACAACAACCAACAGACAGATAACCACTTTAATTAAGATCCACAACACTTTACAACATTATGACAAGCACATATATATCTAGAAGACTATCTTAAGAAAGTCAAGTGTTAACTTTTAAATTATGTATTAGTTTCTTTCAATAATAGATATCCTGATCCAACTACAGAGTGAATCAGGAATCACAATCAAATGTAAACACAACTTTTATGTACAAAATTTATACAAAGGATCCTTGTCCTGACATATAATATTATTACAATATGTGTGTAGGGTTGTGATGTAATACTATGAGGCAATACTGGCTTTTGAAGCTAGGTTGTTGTGTGTCATCACGACTTCATGTGTTTGTTACTGGTGGAAATAATATTGAAGGGTTCACAGTTCTTTTTATTTGTAAAACAATAACTGTCCCTCTTGATTTAGTATTACAGTCAATTTTAGGGTGGGTTATACAAGGGTGAGCTGCTCTGGCTGACGAATTCTTAACTTATGTGTCGGCGGCAGGAAAACTGTCTCCTCTGCTCGCTTGCTTCTCAGTTATCTTGAAATACACCACTGGTCGATATCTTGGACAGTGAGTCTGCTGCCAGCCCTCTGGATCCAGCAAAACTCAGACCAGGTGCTGCTCTAATACTTCAGTACCACGGTCCCTGAAATAAGAAGGTTGTACCTCCTTCTTCAGAACTAATATATAATATATTTCCACACTGAAGTACAGGACATTACAAACACAGAGTTCAGCGCTGTAGGCCAACTGCCAGCTTCTCATGTGACAATATACACCAGTATTCCTCTCCCTAATGGTTACAACGCCTCTGCAATTCCAGCGTTAATTCCTTCTATACAATAGGATAGGTGTCATGTTACTAATTGGCAATCCCATATATGCCTATGCAGTTATACTCCTCTCTGACAAGCTTTTACATGGTGGAGCAATATCTAGGCTTTGCCTTCTGTTTGCTACCGAACCACACACATACAGACACAATTTATCATTCCATATTCAATTTTCATATAATATACATATATATATATAGGAAATATGTCTAGCTTACCACAATTCAAGGAAATATACACAAGTAACGTTGACTGGCGATGAATTTTGGCACAATTTCGATCTGCCTTATCCCAGGCTTTTATTAGAAAAATATTAGCTTGCTCTCAACGCACTTGCTTCTTACAAAATTTATTTTCAAAACTGGCCCTGAACTGACGCTTCTATTTGACTATATCGAACGTTCTAACCAATGAGACCATGTTTACAAGAGCCTTTGAAAAAATGTTACCCATCCTACACGTTGCGATTAACCACAATAATAGTATTTGCAGTTCGACTAATAAGGTTTCGCCTTACATATTACTACAGCCAATCAAATCGTATCTAACTTGTTGGCCTCATTTCCCCTAAAGCAGTGTTTTTCAAACATGCCATTATGAGCAAATATGATCTTGTGCTGTCAGACAACCCCACTATAGTATTTTGGCTATAATTTGTTAATTACTAGCCTATTTGCGTAACACATAACATATTCTTTGTCAGCAAGTCCTAAGGCACACAAATATATAAGTTTAATGAGGCTAAGTGGCTTCGTTCAAAATATGTATTATTATAGGATAGTCGTGTATTTGTTTTTTACCACCCGTTCACTTCTTTATCATAGGATGTCTTCTGTACAGTCAGACTAATGTCAGGAGCTTAGACATAAATCAGTAGAATGTCAGGTTTCCCAATAAGATTTTAAACCTGTTTTCAAAACCTAACCTCGTATCGTTAGTGTTTTTTATTTACTGTTTATTTGAAAAAATCAGGTCTTCATGCCTTTCGCGTGTGATTGGCGTTCACTTTTTAATCGCGAGACGACGTGGTTTTAGTGCATGCGTTCCTCCGTGCATCTCTCTCTCTCTCTCTCTCTCTCTCTCTCTTCTAAGCCCGTCTGTCTTTTAGGTTAACGTAGTGTGTATAATGACATTAATGTAGTATTATATCTAGGTCATTAAGCAGTGTGCCTATCAAGGTTGTCTAAGAAATACAGTACCAGTTTTATTTTTAGAAACGAGTGTATTTTATGCAGACGGAGCAGAAAAAGGGGTTTTCTTGTTCAGCCATTATGGCGTTCTACCACACAGGCGTACGCTATTGGGAAAGCACTGGTCTTTTACCATTCTTCTTTCTTTCTATTGAATTACTTCGTTAGGCTTTACATTTATTTTCTAATTTATATATGTGGATTAGAATTTTTCACCACAAATCTCCCCACTTAAAACAGACATTATATGTCAGTCTCTAATTATATATACACATAGATAAATTTCTATCTATGCCTGGTGATTATTCTGATTTTCATCGCACAGATGGCGGCTTAGAAAATCGGCATCATCATTTCGCTGATTTTATTTTTATCATGGATTAATGCAGGTGGGTCAATTCAAAGTAAGCACTACTGACGAAGGTTGCCTCAGACCTCTGCAATCCAGGAATCCATTTCAGTTATGTTACTGAACAGCTGCAAGGGTTACTGCTTGTCTTAATGCTGCTTAGCAATCAATATTCACCATTTCTCTTCTCTGAGTCTGCTCAACGACATGTCCCGAGAATATTAGATGTTCCTCAAATTGTACGTTATGAGGAGTTGATCTATATGGTGATATCTGAGTTGTGTAGGGGATCCAATAATTTCCTGATCAGCCTGAATAAACACTCGGACTATCCTCAATTCAAAAAGGCCACAATGGAGACACTCTGCTCCTCCGAAATGTTCACAGCCAACAATTGGTCTGATCTCAGGCTTGATTGAATGTGGAAACACCCTTCTAATAATATTCTTATAATATGCCACTCAAATGGAGGCCATATTCGTCAACTATATTTCCGCCTACCGACAATTTGGTGAATTAAGATAATATGTGGGGAAATGAGTTTCTGCATCAGAAATCAATTCGCCCTTAGCTTTGCTATAATATGTGTGGGTGATCTCCATCCAGGGTCCGATCAATACTTCCCCTTGGACGGTGTAGGGTCGGGTGACTACCAATGTCATTAGTGCCCTTTTCATGCTAAATTAATAGCCATATTGTGAACCGCTGTGAGCATTTTCCGAATTGCTCACTCGTCCACTCCCCACTTTTCTTATGTTAACCTTTTGTATCGGGTTCAAATCTGGCGGATTATCTTCAATATTAATTTCAGCCAGTTCCCTAACTGCGGCTTCAAACTGTGCCTGGGTTGACTGGTCTGAGTTTCTATTTTCTCTGGATGCCCTTCTCAGAGTTGCAAATCTAAATAGTTTTGGTGAAAGCTGTTGGTGGGAAGGTGGATACCTATCCTCTATGTCAACCTTATTATTTTTATTTTCCTTGTTATTTTTAGGCCCATATGTTTCAGAATGCTTGGCTGGCATCTGATTATGATTTTCCCAACTTGGGGACTGTACCTTGCTACATGTTTCACAGGCCCCCACAAATTGTGAAATATCAGCAGCTACTTGGGGCCAGTAATATTTTTCAGATGTCCTTTTACGTGTGGTTCCATTCCTCTGGTGTCCACCATCAGGTACAACATGAGCTTGTGCCATCACTTTTTCCCTGTAGGGAGTTGGCAAAACCAACTGTCCCTGTTCTTTGGATCCTGCTCTAGCTTTCCTGAAGAGCAGTCCCTCCTTTAAATAGAATTGCCCTTTCTTAGGGTGTGTATGGCTTGTTGGCAATTTGCCAAAGCAAGGTTTTAGTGATTTGTCCTTTGCCTGGGCCTTTCTCATCTGTTTATGTGAATAATTTAGTGGTAATATTTCCTCCCTACTAGGGGTCGACCTGACCTGGAGCGTGGCCATTACCACAGGTTTTATAGGGCTCCCTAGAAACACATATTTACTTCCTAACACCAGCGGGTAATTAGGGTCGTCACACACGGCTGTTCTAATCACTCCTTCCACGTACCTAGTCTTGACATTTATCTCGGCTACGGGAAGTGTCATGGTGGATATTCCCTTTACGGTCCCTTGTATCTCCACTTTCTCTGTGGTATACTGTTCAGGGTGCACTAGGGTTGCACTCACAACTGAGTCATATTCTAAACCTGAATCGTAAAGGCACCTAACCTTGGCACCATTACATGTCACTTCTTCACAGATGGGGGGATGTTGAAGATGTATATGATTCTCTGTCAGTTTCTTCTTCCCCTTGTCCACTGTTATCATGCATGCCGCGTGATATGGAGGAACTTTCCTACCACATTCACTAGTATTATGATTATGCATCCTGCATATTTGACAATATTTTCCTTCCTGTCTGAAGGGTTTCCTGTCATCATATTTCCTTTCATTGAATTGTGGGGTTTTATTTTTATTATCATAACGTGGTCTATCAAACTGATGCTTAACCTTGTTCTGATCTCTATGATCAAACTCATTAAAGTTTGGTGGTGCCTTAAAATTGTCTACCTGTTTCTTTTTATTACCAGTTACCTCTGCTTGAGCTGCCTGATATCTTTCAGCAACATTTAGTAACTCACCCAGCCTCTCTGCACCTTGTTCCATGAGAAACTTTCTCAGGTCTGGAGCCATGGACTCTCTTAGTTGTTCTATAAGGATCATTTCCTTAAGATCTTGGGTTTTCCCCAGAGCCGTCCATTTCTTCAAGTATGTCTCTAACCGTGCAGAGAACTGGTGATATGTCTCACCTGACAGTAGTTTAGCATTCCTAAATTTTTTTCTATAAAATTCTCCATTCTTTTCATATCTTAACAAAAGAGCCTGCTTTAACATGTCATAATTTTCTTGGTCATCTCTGCTCATCTTGGCAAAAACTTCATAAGCTGTACCACGAAGCCCTTGTGATAACTTTAAGCTCCACCTTTCTCTCTCTAACCCATACGTGGTAGCTAACAGTTCATATCTATTTAGATAGCTCTCAATATCATCGTCTTTCTCAACAAAATGATCTAAATGAAAACTCATAGCTGAGGTTGAGGCTCCCTGATTAGCAGTGGCATCGGAGGCAAAGGGACTGGCACCATTTTCAGGAGCATGGCCTTGAAATTCCAACTCCCTTAGTCGTAACTCGTGCTCCCTCTGTAATCTCTTATCTTCTGCTTCCCTCTGTAATCTCTTATCTTCTGCTTCCCTCTCTGCAGCCAATCGCTTGTCTTCCCTTTCAGCAGCCTGTCTTTTTTCTTCTGCCTCCAATGCCCTAGCCTCCTTGTCAGCCTCAATCTGCAACCTCTTAATTTCTTTTTCAGCCTGTAACTTTCTTTCAGCCTCTTTTTCTAATCTTTTTTCTTCACGTTCAATAAATTTGTCACATTCAGTAGTGACATAAGCAATCATAACTTGTCCGTCCATTCCCAACTCTTTAGCAGCCTGCATAGCAGCAGATCGAAATTTTGCCAGGTCTGCCATTTTCTTACAGGCAAATGTATACAATGTTTAACTAAACACTTCAATCTATGACTAATTAAACTAAGGACAACCACAAGCACTGAGAGCTCAACCTTATTTATTTTCCACCCAAGAATACCTTTTTAATTTTTATAATTCCCACAAGTGAATTACCCCCAATATATGTAACAGGAGGAGATTCAAAATCCCGGACAGGACCCCAATATATGTGGTAAGTTGGGATTATATATATAGTTATAGGGGACTTAGTTTACTGACTGAGATCAGCTGTGAAGGTATCTGTATCTAATAAGTGTGGTGTGTTACAGATGACCTTACTTTGCTACCACATTTAGACCTCAATCAGACTTATTCTGGAATATTGTGATGACTACGTTGAATGTCTAGGGTTATGATAGTGATGAAGTATAAGTTCACAACAACCAACAGACAGATAACCACTTTAATTAAGATCCACAACACTTTACAACACTATGACAAGCACATACATATAACACTCTAGAAGACTATCTTAAGAAAGTCAAGTGTTAACTTTTAAATTATGTATTAGTTTCTTTCAATAATAGATATCCTGATCCAACTACAGAGTGAATCAGGAATCACAATCAAATGTAAACACAATTTTTATGTACAAAATTTATACAAAGGATCCTTGTCCTGACATATAATATTATTACAATATGTGTGTAGGGTTGTGATGTAATACTATGAGGCAATACTGGCTTTTGAAGCTAGGTTGTTGTGTGTCATCACGACTTCATGTGTTTGTTACTGGTGGAAATAATATTGAAGGGTTCACAGTTCTTTTTATTTGTAAAACAATAACTGTCCCTCTTGATTTAGTATTACAGTCAATTTTAGGGTGGGTTATACAAGGGTGAGCTGCTCTGGCTGACGAATTCTTAACTTATGTGTCGGCGGCAGGAAAACTGTCTCCTCTGCTCGCTTGCTTCTCAGTTATCTTGAAATACACCACTGGTCGATATCTTGGACAGGGAGTCTGCTGCCAGCCCTCTGGATCCAGCAAAACTCAGACCAGGTGCTGCTCTAATACTTCAGTACCACGGTCCCTGAAATAAGAAGGTTGTACCTCCTTCTTCAGAACTAATATATAATATATTTCCACACTGAAGTACAGGACATTACAAACACAGAGTTCAGCGCTGTAGGCCAACTGCCAGCTTCTCATGTGACAATATACACCAGTATTCCTCTCCCTAATGGTTACAACGCCTCTGCAATTCCAGCGTTAATTCCTTCTATACAATAGGATAGGTGTCATGTTACTAATTGGCAATCCCATATATGCCTATGCAGTTATACTCCTCTCTGACAAGCTTTTACATGGTGGAGCAATATCTAGGCTTTGCCTTCTGTTTGCTACTGAACCACACACATACAAACACAATTTATCATTCCATATTCAATTTTCATATAATATACATATATATATATAGGAAATATGTCTAGCTTACCACAATTCAAGGAAATATACACAAGTAACGTTGACTGGCGATGAATTTTGGCACAATTTCGATCTGCCTTATCCCAGGCTTTTATTAGAAAAATATTAGCTTGCTCTCAACGCACTTGCTTCTTACAAAATTTATTTTCAAAACTGGCCCTGAACTGACGCTTCTATTTGACTATATCGAACGTTCTAACCAATGAGACCATGTTTACAAGAGCCTTTGAAAAAATGTTACCCATCCTACACGTTGCGATTAACCACAATAATAGTATTTGCAGTTCGACTAATAAGGTTTCACCTTACATATTACTACAGCCAATCAAATCGTATCTAACTTGTTGGCCTCATTTCCCCTAAAGCAGTGTTTTTTCAAACATGCCATTATGAGCAAATATGATCTTGTGCTGTCAGACAACCCCACTATAGTATTTTGGCTATAATTTGTTAATTACTAGCCTATTTGCGTAACACATAACATATTCTTTGTCAGCAAGTCCTAAGGCACACAAATATATAAGTTTAATGAGGCTAAGTGGCTTCGTTCAAAATATGTATTATTATAGGATAGTCGTGTATTTGTTTTTTACCACCCGTTCACTTCTTTATCATAGGATGTCTTCTGTACTGTCAGACTAATGTCAGGAGCTTAGACATAAATCAGTAGAATGTCAGGTTTCCCAATAAGATTTTAAACCTGTTTTCAAAACCTAACCTCGTATCGTTAGTGTTTTTTATTTACTGTTTATTTGAAAAAATCAGGTCTTCATGCCTTTCGCGTGTGATTGGCGTTCACTTTTTAATCGCGAGACGACGTGGTTTTAGTGCATGCGTTCCTCCGTGCATCTCTCTCTCTCTCTCTCTCTCTCTCTCTTCTAAGCCCGTCTGTCTTTTAGGTTAACGTAGTGTGTATAATGACATTAATGTAGTATTATATCTAGGTCATTAAGCGGTGTGCCTATCAAGGTCGTCTAATAAATACAGTACCAGTTTTATTTTTAGAAACGCGTGTATTTTATGCAGACGGAGCAGAAAAAGGGGTTTTCTTGTTCAGCCATTATGGCGTTCTACCACACAGGCGTACGCTATTGGGAAAGCACTGGTCTTTTACCATTCTTCTTTCTTTCTATTGAATTACTTCGTTAGGCTTTACATTTATTTTCTAATTTATATATGTGGATTAGAATTTTTCACCACAAGGTCTTTGAAAATGAGGACAAGATAGTTTACAGAAAAGATCAACTAAAAATGTGTGGACAATTTGCCCAATAACTATAAAGTCAATATATATATATTTTTCCTGTTGGAATGTTCACAGCTTACACTTTATTCATCTAAGAGGGAGAGTCACTGTGTATGAGGGGCTGTAGTTTCATCATACCCCATAAATTTCCTGAGTATGATTTGAAATACCAGTGTTTATTAAACGAAAGTGTCAGATATACCCAGATGTTTAACACATCACCTGGGATTCCTTGTAGAATGATAATACAGTATGAAGTTGCAGAAAATCTCGATCTTTCAAAATGCCCAAGCTCCTCCCGTTATCTTTTGACAGCATAAACGAATGGTCGGAGACTTGATGGCTTTATTCTCACTCAGCAGGTTTACTGTTACCGGCTGGCAACAGGAAATAAAACCTCTGCAACAAAAAGACACCCTGGCCTTTTATATCTGATCACTTATTATATTTATTATTTTCCTACGGTGATATGGGGTCAGCCTCGCGTGCATTACAGGTGCACTCGCCCCTAATTTTACATGACTCACACCTTGCTGTGACCACACCTCAGGTCCCTATGGCAGATACGCCACTGTACGTTTACCTAGTTTTCCTCAATAAAATAATGTGGAGTAACCACATTTCCTTTTGTATGATTTTCTCTTCTTTTCCTTTTTAAATATAAATGCTTCAGGCATGTTGAACAGTGTTCATGGAACACGGAGGCTTACTAATATATTCTAATGCAATAATATGACAACATAATCATGACAACATACATCAGTTAGATACATTTCAATGTTAGGACTCAACAATATCTGCTCCCGGCACGTCCTTCACTTTTCCCAATAGCAGTATCTAACTTTGGCAATGGGATTAAACATATCAATTCATAAAGCATTCTTACCACAAATTTCAAGAAATATAAACAAATGACGCTGACTTGCAAAGAAGTGGCCTCAGTTTCTTCTGCACTGTCCAGACTGTGAATACTTCTTTATTTAATTTTAAAATTAACACAGCTGATCTCAGCGTATTTGAATGAAAAGTTTTGTTCAACTGGCAATGAATAGTGAAAGCCTTTTGCTAATATTTATTAGCACTGGCTAATCGAAAGCTTGCGACTACCAGAATTCAAATGTAGTTTTTGAAAAACAAAAATAATTCCAAACAAAATCTGCGTCTGGTAGTCGATTGGCCAGTCTGCTTTAGTTATGCAAATACAAAAAGATGTTTAGTTTTGGGTAACAATTTTCCTACCGCTCCCCTTTTCCCCTATACTCTTTTTACCCAAGCGAATTTGAATGTACCGCTATGCCTCTTTTCTAAGCTGCCGTTCCCACTAACGTTATGAAAAAACAAGCAGGAACAACAGTCTGTCTGGTCGCGCGTCCGTAGACATTTAGTATTTTCTCAATAACTTGGTTAATACGTAGACTACCATATTATTTAAAACACATTCTTGCTCAGTGGACTTTAAGCTATACTACCATATGATTTTTATGGTCAGTTTCATTATGGTTTAGATTTTCAATTTTGTGACGGTCAATCGTCAAATAAAATTTTTACACAAGACGGCCATCTTTCCCCCCTTTTTCGTCTCTCGCTAGCATGTATTTTCAAATAACTACTTGTTTTAGTGACGTCAGAAATACTACCGCGAGGAGGAAATAAAATTGTCTGCGTGTTTCCCTCTGTTGACTTTGCCACCGCGTGTATATATATGCAAGGCACAACGTGTCAAGCGAAGCGGGGTTTTGCGTGGCGGGGTAAGAATTTGCGTTAATTATTGGGATTGTCTCGTGTTACACTACCAAATTTTGTAAGGATTACTACTAATTACCAGCGTTAAAGTCAAAATATTACGTTAATTCAGACAGTAGTTTGGCGGCACACTTCCGCAAAATCGTTAATTGTAAGTCTTGCCACAGTCTCTATCAGATCGGGCAAAATGTTAAAAATGTACGTCACAAGGAAAGCTAGTAGGTTTAAACGGTGGGGATCGGTTCTAAGCCTGTCCACGGCACAAAATTCAGCGCTATGCTGGCGTGTGAGAGGATCATAGTCAGACAAAATCGGGCAGGTTTATTTATTATCATTTTATGACTAAAATCTTACTAAAATGAGCGATTATTCTCGCAGATTTTACTACAATCATGAATGTTCTTCCACAAAATTATACAAGGGAGTTTATAATAATTTCTGTCATGTTACCAGTCTTCAGTGTTTTCATATTAATTAAATGGTTCCCAGACTGATCTTCTAGACAACTCTACTTATGGTCCGTCTTGAAAGCCTAATGCAACCAAGTACTCCTCCATTTGCTGTTCCGTGAAATGTGCAGTTTCAGCTATGATTTGAGCGGCCAGGTCAGCATATGAGGGTACTTCATTGACTACTGGTGCTGCGAGCGCTTCTACGGTTACTGGAGGTTACACCACTACTGGTTCATGTATTGTCACATGACTTGCTATCAATACTGGTCCATCTTCAGTGACAAAATAAATTTCGTATTCCTCACTTGGATCTATAACTGGTTCATCTTGTATTTCTTCAATAGGGTCTTCTGGATTATCACCATCTCTTTCTTTCAATATATCTTGAATGGCGGCTTGGCCATACGGCAGGTTTTCTGATTCGTGAGAAGCCAGGGTTAGTGTTATACTTGCGACACAAAACGACAATATCATCTTTACTACTTGAGGTGTCACAACGAAAAGTCATTCAATAAAATATTTCAACTTACGTGTTTCTTCACTGGAATATACTATACTCACAATCTACAAAAATCTCACTAGTACCTATACCACACTGATTTGGTATACTGGCAGAATAAAATCTACGAACTTCTTTCTGCAAAAGTTAGGCTTTGCTTATATGGTATCTG
The DNA here is from genome assembly GCA_024509875.1 of Oreohelix idahoensis. Lineage (NCBI taxonomy): Eukaryota > Metazoa > Mollusca > Gastropoda > Stylommatophora > Oreohelicidae > Oreohelix > Oreohelix idahoensis. The sequence continues at coordinate 175,017 of JAMPIV010023181.1, read as the reverse complement.
AGTAAATCTGCTAAACGCAGTGCTCCTACATACTGGTATGAGTCTTGTTGGCTTCTCAAAATCTGGCGGCGAAAGAGAACGAATACTGAAAAACGTTGGTTTATATACCACAACCTTTGGGCGCGTCTGTTATAAATTTTTATACAATTCTATTGATGGTCTAAATGAATTAAAGCTTTTCATTAGTTAGTTTGGTCATGTGACTGACTTTTGCAACATATTTTGAAATTATAGTATCGAATACAATTATAATTTCACATACTTGAATAAATTCAAAAATGCCACAACTGGTGTCAAAAATTCTCAAGGACAAAACGCTGTTAACTCTACGCAAAACTGTTGTTGTTGTTGTTTTCGTCTACTAGATTGCTGTAATACCCTGTTCAACCAAAACCCATTGAAGGGTTACAAACGGTTATATTGGGGTATATAGTGTGTTGGTATCTTCGCTGGTATCACTTTCCTAGTCCTGAAAAGGACTGGTCCTAAAAAGGACCGCTAGCTGGCTGTCTGGTTATCTCTTCGTTGCTTGTCTGTCGTGGCGTGTTCATTTCCTGCCTTCCTATCTGTCTTGTGTCGTTTTGTTAGTGTTTGCTTTCCTAGTTTCTGTTTCTCTTGTCTTCCTGCTTTCCTGTATCTGTAGTAGTGCTTTTTCTATTATTGCTGGTAGAAGTTTTTCAAGTGTTTCTTCGATGACTTCTTCGTCTGATTGTTCGTTTGATTTGGTCGCTCTTGTGTTTGACGTCATTTCCTCAATGGCTCTTCGCTCTGTTTCGATTCTCTTGAGGATTTTTGAGTTTTCTTCCGTCAGTTCTGTCAGCCTCTTTACATCTGCTTCTATTTGCTGCTTAATGCTTTTCATGTCTTTCATAATTTCTCTGCAGTTTTGTATTTCTATTACGTCTTCACCGCTGTCCTGTTCGTCTTCGGGAGCCTGCTTGCTTCTGTTTTCGACCTGGAGTTTAATTTTCAATTGTTTGACTTCAGCGGTCAGCTGGTGTAACTGTCGTCTGTCAATCGTGCGTTGTTTTTCTGCAACATCCGCAGCCACTCTGTGTTTTGCCTCCTTGAAGGGGATGTTTTTGGAGACCGCTTCCTTCAGTATGCTCTTTGTTTCCTGGAACATCGGGCAGCCTCGGTATCTAGCCCCGTGTTTCCGAGGCAGTTTGCACAGGTGCGGTTTGAGTTTATTGCTTTGTAGTTGGGGTCCTCCTTCGCCTTTGGGCAGTCACGATATAGGTGGCCACCCGCACAATATCGGCAGACTGCGTCCCTCCTGCTTGTTTTCTTGGTGTGTGAAAACTGCTGGCAGTTAGAGCACTGCATCACCGGAGGGATATAGGCTTCTGTCTTTTTTGTTGTTGCTTGGAGCGTCAGTCTCTCAGGTCTTGTTGATCCTTCTACCGTAACTATCATCAGATTGGTATCTTTCTTTGCCCAGGTTTTTAGCCTTTCGACCTGTGTGATTTTTACATTTGCGTTTTCAGCCTGAAGGTGTCTGTGGACCTCGGCTTCGTAACATCTGGTATCCACCCCTCTGATGACCAACTTCTTTGTTGTTTTGTACATTTCCACCAACACTTTTATTTGGTGGGGCAACTGGACTTCTTTTGGGCTAGATTCCAGTTCGGTCATCAGTGAAGTGGTTGTTGTATTGCTGTTGAGCGAAAGCACGACTCCCTTTTCGTGCCTCCGTACTTTAGAGATGCCTCTCCTGCCAGTTATTGACTCGAGGATGCATATCACTTTGTCATCTGGTAGGGCTCTGAGTGAAGCCTCACCTCCCGACATCTGCGTGATCTTAACGCACCTCTCTACCGCATCTGTGTCGCCGGCATCGTGTGTTGGTGTCTTCGGTGTTTGTCGTAGCTTGTCTATGGTAGACAGGGTTTCTGCTGACGATCTTGGTTCGTGTGGTGGTGGTCCCTCGGCTTTAGGCTCCTGTTTTCTGTTCTCTTTCCTTTCCAGCGTCTGTTCTATCCCCTGTATCAGTCTCTTCACCCTCTCACGCTCAGGGTCTAGGCCGTGGACGTTTGCAGCTGTCCTTTTCTCTTTTCTTTCCAACCATCCCCTCATCTTCTCCAGCTGGTGTAGCAATCTCATCGTTTCCTCATCCTCTGGATCTACATCATCTAGGCCAGGGACGCCTGCATCTGCCCTCTCCTCTGTCTCGCAAGGAGTCGGGCCTCTCAGCCTCTCAGTCGGGTCGACACACGTCGCAGCTAACTCCGTCGTCGTGTCTAGAGTTGGAGGAGGACCGGTCTCAGCACGAGTACTTGGGACAGTCTTGCTCTCTGGCTGTCTGTCTTTGTTGTTTGAAGCTTTGTTATTCACATGGCTGTTCAGCGCTGGCGGGCTGGTGTAGACCTTCCTCCTTTTGGCATGATGTTTATTTCGGGTCATTTTGATGAAAATGTGATCTTGTCTCGAATAGTGGCGTCCTGAGAAGGACGTTGGTGTCTTGCCTGTTGTGAACGAGGTTCAATCGGTTATCCACTGACACGCCGAATTCGTTGGCTTTGATGGGGTTGTTGAAATTTTTCTACGCAAAACTGATTTAAGTCCCCTGCATTATAGTACGACATAGCTCTCTTGTGTTCTAAGTAAAAACTTGATAAAACAAGAAAAACAAAATTTGACTACGTGACTTTTTGTGGCCTTGGGAGTTCTTGCATTTGGGCGTTTTGGCTGAAAAACGTCTGAAGTCGTTTTTACAACGTTGCGTAGTTCTATCTTGTAAACTACAATGACTTTGGTGGTTTTACGTTAGATTTAATTTTCTATCATCATCATGCGCTCTACGGCTCGCGTTGAATTTTATTTAACTTTAAATCTTCGTCTTTAATTCTTTATTTTATTTATTTATCTAATTGTTTAGTTCTTGCTGTTCTCTATTAGTATTTAATCTACTCTATTAACTACACCTAGCGTATACTCTATTATGCATGCCTATCATACATCTAACATATGTTCTTTTATGTACGCGTATCATTTCTACGTTACGTACTCTAACCTATACTGTTTTATACTTGCTTATCAGCACTTTATGTAGGTTTAATTATGCTTCGTCTTTTAGGTTCTTGTTATCTTCCTACTCGTTTATGTAGGGACCTGGGTACTGGACATATCTACACTGTCACACGTGATTGTCCTTGATGGAAGATATGACGCAGCCCAGATGCAGCTGGAAGAAGTCTGGATTGCAGGAAACGGACTTAAAAATGGTAATGAAAACATGGAGAGAGCTTCAATGGATGGCACAAAACAAGAGGAATCGGCATCAGCTGACAGAAGACCAATGCTTCATAGAGAGCTGAAGAATGATGACGTTGATAATAATAATGCTGTGGATGATGAAGATGATGATGAAGGTGGTTCTGATAGTGATGATGATGGTGATGATGGTGGGGTTAGTGATGATGGTGGTGGTGACGATGATGATGGTGGTGCTGATAGTGATGATGATAATGATGATGGTGCTGATGATGATGATGGTAGTAATGATGATGGTGGTCATGATGATGATGGTGGTGGTGGTGCTGATAGTGATGATTGTGATGAAGTACATTGATACAGCGATAAAATCATTAATTATATGTAGTAAAGTCATAATAATATGTATAGAATTAGTAAAGTTGTAACGCGTCTTCTTCCCTGCGCCAGAAAACGCATTGATTTAAGTAGGACAGAACATAGGGAGAAGCCTTATTGCAGCGCTAGTAGTATTGGACTTTATAACGCGCCCGTCAAGGGTTAACGATAAAAATTTGAAAAATCTACAAGCGTAGTGGGTCCAGGAAAGATAGTAAGAATAAAACACACGAACGCATAAGATTGAGAGAGTGGACACATGCTGCCGGCTTGTCAAGTGTTAGAAGTTTGAATTAGCTACTCAGGCCGACAGTGCGAGACGATGCCGTTAACTTGTGTCGAAAACGATGTCGCGAGCTTTAAAATTTAAAAATAAACCGCCAAGTCCAATACATTTTCTAACAAAAGGCACACTGTAGAATCATGTATACACACACGCATAATTACCTCCTGCCGGGAAAAAGGAAGATCTGCGATGATTTTTATAACATTCAAGTAGTTGAGACTTAGAAAACAACGAACACCAAAATGGAAAATATATTGAATTCTTTATTAATAGGTTTAAGATCATAAAAGTTAGCTAGTCTTAGAGCTGGTCTTGTCCTGATGGGTAATATGCTTTCGAATAAAAAATCCGACAGATAGAAATAAAGTTATGGACAAAAGACTGCATTTGTTCGTACAGACAGACCAACACATGCTCGTTTGGACTTGCACTAACGGTAACATTTTTGACGCGTCCTTGAAAAAGGCAAGAAAGGGTACATGTAGAAAGGGGTAGACAAGGGGAGAAAAAATTGTGTGGAATGGATGTGCTAGATTGGTCCATTAGATATGACCCAGCTCTTTATTTCTTATGTATTCTCTTTTGTATATATAAAACACAGTTGAAGTAAGATATCAACAAGGAGAAATTATTTCATTGTTACAGGGTTTTTATCTGGCACTAGTCCGGTGCCAGATGTCTATGAGAAGCAGTGAGAAGTCGTTTCATGCACAGTAGTGACAGGGACCTGCAGATTCTACCCTGTTACTTTTGGCCATTATCATAGCGAAATCGTGTGACACCAAGTTTACAGACTGTTCAAGTGTGCCCAGATAAGTAAAATATCTGGCACCCTAACTCTATATCAGCTTTAAGACCAGCACACCCCTGTATAACAAGAATAAACTATTTCCCCAGAGAACTTAACAGTGACATTGTATATTAAAGAGACTGGGAGTGATTATAGAATCCCAAACCGCCATCCAGTGTTAGAAACCAGTAATAGACAAATTTTAGTAACACTATTAGTATAGTTTAACAGTATTTGTTTGGACAATTGTCCCTTTGGGTCAAAAATTTACATTTTGTATATATCTTGAATTCTTTTCATTTTAAAGTCCTGACCAGAAGAATACTAGATTCAGGACCAAATAAATCATACAGAAAATTATTAATTGTACAAATTTATCCCAGGTGTTATTTCCTTTAATCATAGACTTTAATACGTGTTTGTATAGATGTGTATTATTGTTAAAGTACCATCACACCACACTTGCATATCCCTAGACATTAGACGTAGCTATCATTCATACTAGTCAAGAATAAGTCTGCTTGAGGCCATAAGGTGGTAGCAGCAAGGTACCCTGATAACTCAACCCTAATTTTGTTAGCATCAGGGACCTTCACAGCTGGCCTCATTCAGTACAATAAGGAAACATATCAACAACATTTCATAACATCAAAATCCACCACAATGATGATGGTCATGATTGGAGGCAAAGATAGAAGCGACAGAATGAAATCTTAATTTACACTGGGTAAAGAAACAAGTTATTTTTGCCTTTTGTTACTTTACCTTTCTGCTTTGATAAAACGTTGACTGTGAGCTAACAGTTTTTTGTTTTCTTTGAAGTGTTTGCTTTCTTGAGGGAGACACGCATCTTTCAACCAAGACATAAGTCATTCGGTTATATCAGAGCACAATAGCCATTTAAAGAGAAAAAAAAAAGAGAGAAATCTGAAATGAGTGCAACATTCATAAATAATAAGCCATGAAATGGACCTCTACTGCCTATCAGCTAGCAATTTGAAGCCTTGGTAAGACTTGTCCTGAACAGGGCCGCTAGCTACGACGCCGGCAGCCAGGACAAATAAGCTGGGGTTTTTTTAAAACTGAGAGCTTAATCGAAAACCCATGTTATATTACATATATCCCACACACATAAAAAATAATAAAAATAATAATAATACTTCGACCAATTAGAAGCTTCCGTCAGCTCCCTAGAAAATCAATCGAACTCGTTAAAGGATTCACCGACAGAAGTATGGATCTATTGGAAAAGCCTTGACTTCTCGTGTTGACGTCACTGTGGCAGAAATCCCCCTTAGGGGATTCTCTATGCTGAACTCTGACATTTAGAAACTGAGCTTGCGACGTGAGCTCAGCCGTACACTCACGCAAGGGAAAAGTAACGGACTGCCTCGATTTGACAGCCCAGGGTTTCCTTAACTCCATTTTGTTTTATTATTTTTTCCTCGTATAGTAGAACGTTGATTATCTGAAGTCAATTATCCGTACCGTCAATTATCAGAACCATCGGTGACTCCAAAAATAAAATAAAAAATAAAATTATCTACACTGATTATTATGCTAAAGAATTACTCCTGCAGCTTAGTGCATTCTTTTCCTATTGCCTATTCAAAGATGTGTGGAGTATTGCGTAGAAATAGTCTTAATTTCTCATTGCAGAAGTAAATAATCATAGTTTTGCTTTAGCTGATATGCGTACTCAGGACAGTTTCCCGTGACCTTAAGTGTAGTCCACATTACACTTTGTTCCGTACAAACTAGATATTCTCATGCATGTTCGATTTTTCGAACTATTTGATTAACTAAAACAACCATGGTCCCAATTAGTTCGGATAATCGATGATCTACTGTGTATATTTTCTCTATTACTTCGTGTCTTCCATCTCCTACACTCAAGACCGGATGCAGACATGGTGAGGCCCTAAGCTATAGGAAGCTGCGGAGGCCCTTTTTGGCAATTGGTAAGAGAAAATATGGTCGTATAACAACTGAACTTGGCAAGCGAGGCCCCTTCAGACTGTGAAGCCCTAAGCTGTAGCTTATTTAGATTATGGCTAAATCCGGCCCTGCATACACTTTATTTGTTTATGTTTATGTATCGTCTTTCTTCTCTAGCAGTCGTAATTCAAACTGCATTAAAACAATGTTTGGATAAAGACACCATTGATATCTACGTTTATTACCATTGAGCTATCTAGTATGTACTATGCAGTGACAACGAGCGCCATCTGAACGGTCAACATAGCAGCCATATTGGTATTTACAAAGTGAGTATTTTATTTGCAGCCATACTTCTGTTTCCGGTTCTCTTCGCGTGCATTTGTCGGTCTACCGCTACCTCTATTACTCACGCTTTAGAACGGGTTCTCAACCTTCTTTAGCTCATGCCCCCCCCCCTTTCTGAGCCTCATTTACCTCTGTAATTCTCTCCCCCCCCCCCCCCCCCCCCCCCCCCTCTGTAATTCCCCTATAGACGCTGGTAGCAGGAAAAAGTTACTTTACATCTTACTGTGGCCTTCTATGAATATAGCATGGCACACGCTGAGAACCACTGATTTAGAAGACAGCACAAAACAGAAATAAGTCATATTTAACAAGTGTAGCCGCGCCGCGTGTTCCATGAGAAATTAAAAGAATAGCTGGTGATAATGGTAATGGTGAGGACGATGATGCTGACACATGTGTTTCGAAAAGAACGTTGAGCAAACGATAGAGAAAGCAACGGAAATAGAGAATATAATCTCAGTGCTAAAGAAGACATTGGACAAGAGAAAACAGAGATGTCCACCATTTTTGGTCACATGTTCCATGAAAGAGGAAATAAAAGATGAAGGTAATTATGATGGTGACACCCGTTTGTTTTCAATGTAATTGCTAGCTTTAACCAGTGTTGTAGAGTCGGCCCAAAATTGTACGACTCCTGAAATTTTAGAAATCCTACTCCCGACTCTGAACTCCGTTTTTTAGTTGTCATTAAGCAAACAATTTGGAATCGGCGTCTGGACACTTTTTACCGACTACACTAAAAAATACAACCGACTCGTGCTAGAGGAAGACAGCGCTATAAGTGAGAAGGTAACATCAAGAGATGAACAGGAAATAGTCTATCAGAGTGCATCATCAAAACGATGGACAGAAGACGTTGGAAATTCATTGCAGCAAACCTGTGACTGCTGTTGTTGATGATGATGAGTAATCTAGTGACGTATGAAACGCAAGTCTGAAGTTCCTTGCAGAGACAGCTCTCCAGTCGATAATCTTGCCGCTGGTTATTTTGAGCAAGCTAGATGACATCTGCGGGCATGGAACCTCATTTATATTAATCTATTTGTCTTGCCCTGTCTTAACCGCTATCTCCCGTGGAATATTCAACCCCGTTCTTTTGAGATCTTATGTAATTTCTTCTTCGTCATCGTTGGCTCTCATATCATGATCATAATCATCATTATCACCATCATCATCATCACTACAACTACCACCACCATCATCATCAGCACTACCACCACCACTATCATCAGCATCACTACAACTACCACCACCATCATCATCAGCACTACCACCACCACCATCATCATCATCACTACAACTACCACCACCATCATCATCAGCACTACCACCACCACCATCATCATCATCACTACAACTACCACCACCATCATCATCACCACAACCAGCATTTCCATCACCACCATCATCATCATCATCACCACAACCACCACCACCATCGTCATCACCATCATCATCATTATTTCCCTGTTTAGTCCTTATGGAGCGATGAACCACCGCTGTAGCTGGACCTGTCGCAGAACGCCTGTACCGGATGTGTTATATGTGGCAGTTTGTTTTACATGGTGAGTTTACCAGCCCTATGTACAATCTCATATTAGTCACCTTTTACATATACATGAGGCTTCACTCTTATATAACTACGTCTATTTCTCCCATAACGCTGCCAGTCTGTCTCATTCATCTCTCAGGGCTATACAGTTTCTCCCTCAAAATAGTTACTAGCGTCCATGCTGACAATCTATTTCTTTCCTGGAGTCGACATTCTTAGAGGGCACGTTCTACTGTTTGCTTGTCTGTCTCATAGGACACGTATCTGTGTGCCATATTTTCGGTTTGTTGAACATGTGGTACCTGAGTCTGTTGTGGCCTGTTCATAATGTGAAAAATTATCACCTGATCTTTTCTTGGTTAGAAATTGTGACGAAATGGACGACCTCTTCGCGATCTCGGTTTCACTCCGACAGGATCAGAGACATATTTTGTACTGATTTGTATTTGTGTACTTTTAAAAGTACCAATTTCTTCTCATTATCGGTTAAGGAGCAAGTAGTTTGTATGTTCAAACATTTGTGACACTCCTTGCAGATAATGCTTATCCCAGCCTGCGAGAAGCAACAAGATAAGATGAGCGCCGGCGTGTTTAGATTAAACCGCTGATAAGAGACTCGTTTGTTAACAAGCTGGGCAAACACGGAGTTTTTGCGTACTCATACGACAGATAACGAGATACTCTCTGTGTGACACATGTGGGCAGACAAGTGTGACATAATCGCTTCCGGGCCGACTTGTTGTGACAACATTACTTTCTAATAAAGTAATAAGTATTACAGCTTACCCATGTTGTAATGTTTGTCTACCGATCTGCATGTGAGAGTGTATGCAAGGCATCAGATGTCCATATATAGTAATACGTGACCTTTGCAGGCACGCACCTTATTTCACGTGAGACTTTGATGATTTGAAATGATTGGATCTTTCTGATTAGATTCATAACAACAATGCGTGGGAAGATAGGAATATAGTCTGACCATTTCGCAGTTTTATTTCACTGTGAATTTTACGCTCCCCAAGACAACATCAGACCTCGCCAAAGTGACGACTAGATTCATAATTCCTTTTTTTTTACTGGACCTTTTATTGGAAAACCAAATAAGACTTACAAAGCACAGGAAATCTCTACATTATAATAAGGAACACCGGGACTGGGAAACTAAAGAAACACACGGAGTCAGAGAGTGAATCTATTGTCAAATTAAAGACACCCCAGACGTGTGTAAAAGACCGACTCGTCTCTTTTATTCATCTGAGCAACAAGTCTGAAGTCAAGATAGGCGTAAGTAGTGCATTTTTTATTCTATGTTTCATTACTAACATGTGATCTAACATGTATATATATATATATTACCATGTGAATTTTAATGTGTCAAGTCATTTGAGACTGGCAACCTCATTATCTAGAATGATGATTCATGAACCACCACTGCATGAGCTTGTGAGTGCTTTATTGATAGTTTCGTAAAGAGAACTAAAAGCATAAGGTAGTTCCAGGTTCCCTATGGAGCAGCGAAGGAAAGATAAAAAAAAATGATGTACTCGTACATTCTAAGTATAATACATTTTCAAAGCAGTGTAAATCTCCCTATAAAGATAGTCACTTTAAAATTAATGTAAGTTTTCAAGCTTAAATTAGTGTAAAACATAAATGAAAACATATTCAATTTATATTGTGAACACTTTTCAATCAGTGGAGATGTATATGTAAACAGACTCTATCTGTATTATTACCCTTTTCATTTAAATGTGATGTAAAGCTAAAGCTATTCTATTTAAATGTAAAGGAAGTTTTATCCCGAGGGATTAAATTTAATTCTCATCGAGGGTAAAGTCTGAGTAATTGGGATGGTGGTATGGGACGATAGGAACCCATAACTATGGGGTGGAAAACGCCATACTCAGAAGAGCGTTTCATTCTATTCTTTTACCATAGTTATTGGTGGTACCAGCAGAAAGTACTATCTCTGGAACAAGAAAAGAACCGTGGTCTAAGCTTTAAGACGAAGGATCCACGATGTAGACTCTCCTTGACATTTCTGGGAAACGAGCTACCCCCGACAACCTTGATCAGAGACGAGCGCGAGCATAAGAAGGAGCAGAACCGTCATTGGCAGCTAAGTTCAAAAGATGCTGCCACTTGAACTTCTTGTAACATCTCACATTCCCTAAAGACTGTGATGATAACTTTTCTTGATCCATAACTATTCAAATTATTTTCCAACTGTTAAAACCTAAAGTGATTATTAAATTTTGTTATTTGTAATGTTACAAATTTAACTTCGATTTAATCTTTTAAAGTTACTGCATGTTTGTCTCAGTCAAATTACTACACACACTCTAAACAGAGCTATACTAGATTAATAGACTTCCACTGAGTAAATCAGGGGTGGGGGTTTAAACGAGCTGAAAGAAATAAGTGCTTAAATCCTTCACAAAAGCGTCGGCAGAATTACAGAGTTAACATACTCAGCCAAAGCAGTATTGTTCTCGCTTATTCTGAATATCTTGTGAAGACTCCCTTTGTAATAGAAGTGTCATCACCCTTCTATCTACATCTCTGCCAAGAGTAATCTTGTGCGAAGGTAGATACCTTTAAAGCCCATATTAGATACTCTTGAGTTTTGGCCATTGTTGGACCACTACTGCAAAGCAGGGGAGGCAATACCGTCACAGAAATAATACGCTTCTTTGACATCTGATCTTGGCTGTTCTCTATGCTATTTTTCATTGAAACTAATTTTTGTTACAGCTTGTATCTGTTCATATGTGTTAATGTACTCAGCATGCCTTCTCGGATAAGGGCAAAACAAATAGGAGGTCCCGTTTGCAAGTTAAAAATCCTTCAGCAGTTGGAAATTGCCATGGCAACATTTAAAATTAAGAAACCTACCCACCACAAAAATAATTACAGAATGTGTGATTTCTGTATACACGGTGCTACGGAGTTCATGCACTGTGCTGTCATCATCCTTGTGTGATCTAAAAGAGGAGATCGGAGCACATTGAGTTGGCTGTGTGCAATGAAGACGGTCCTTAAAACTAAACCAAACCAATCCAATCTACCTAGCTGCTAATGGGCAGACTCTGCTGGTGAGCTAGGTGTCACGGGATTTGCCTCCCCTTTGCTCTGCAGTAGTGGTCCACCTGTGGCCAAAACTCAAAAGTATCTAAAATGGGTCTTCAAAGGTTTCTACCTTCACACAAGATTACTATTGGCAGAGTTGTAGATAGAAGGATAATGATGCTTCTATCTCAAGGTAGTGTTCACAAGATAATTCAGAAGTCAAGAACAATGCTGCGTAGGCCCGAGCACTATTAACTTATATCTGATCCGGCACCTTTCGTGAAGTTTTAAGCAATGGTGTGGCTTGTTCGAGTCCCCAGCTGGTTTAATCCAGCGAAATTCCTTTTATAAGTATTTTTGGCTCTATGGCTGTAACTATGTGTGTGTGTATATATATATATACATATATATATATATATATATATATATATATATATATATATATATATATATATATATATATATATATATATATATATATATATATAAAAGATTCTCGATCATACATGCGCTCTCTTATCTATAAGAACTGAATCTGAATTTGTTTTAACAAATTTAAATAAATATGGATGAAAGTGACTTTAGAGGGTTTTAAAATTGTCTTCACTGGGACTTAATTGGGGACTGTTGGTTATTATTGTCCGTTACTTGTGCCTCTTACCAAAAACAAACAAAATTACTGGCTGAGTGCTGCAATGGTTGGTTGTCAGGTCCTTTATGATGAGGACTCTTCTTTAGAGGCGTCTAGATGAACTTCAATCCTTATGTCAAGATGGGTGTCTTCACAACGTGTCCACTGTAGGTAGTTGGTATCGAACCCAGCTTCTTGAATCATAAGACTGTGGCGAAGATTCTTACTTCAGATTGATCTGGTAGCTTCGAACCAAGAACTTTATGAAAAATAAAAGAACAAATGCCTCTGCTAAGTACATTTGGGGGCTGCAGATTAACAGGCGCATTGTCTCGCTGTTCACCCACCAATGTTAGCCTCTCTGAATAATTATTCTCCCTAAGTATGCACAGTATAACTCGGGGAATATGATTATGAATCACCGTTATTCTTCTGGTCACTTAAATGGGAAAAATGTGTCTGTACAGCGCGATTGCAATGGCTTGCCTGAATTACAATTAACAATATACATATATCTCACCAAATGATACTATACACTTTAGGTACATGTGAGGTAATCATCTCACTGCTCCTTTCTGAGTCTGGGGTCGCTTCTGCTTTCGCTTTACGGAACGAACTAGCATAAAGAAAACACATAGTGCTTTATGTAGTGGTTTATGAACATACTATTTCCATATGTTGAGGTTGCCAGCCTCGTATGACTTGCATAACCACTTAGCAAGTGACATGTCACATTCACTTTGTAAAATATATGTTCACAACTTACCACAAATGGGATATACAATCTCCTGGCACATTAGAATGGACACAGCAACTTTGATTTGATGCTTCGAAAACTCGGTCTGGGGTAGTTGCAGAATACCTCTTATGACTTGTGTTTTTGATTCCCTAAGTTTCCAGTCTTTGTATTTAAAATTGTGTGTTCTCTTTTAAGTTATAAAGAAGCCCAAATACTTCGATCTGTCACTTTTAATTTCAGAATTCGTTGTCCTACTGATGCGTGATGCCATATGATGATGGATGGTATCCGCATGTCTGGTTTTGTGTAGTGTGCAGATGTGTTCAGTCAAAACAATGTTCATACAAAAATAACAGGGCAATCCACATAGGACGTCAGTAAACTCACGACATGTAAAGTCAATGATTCTTGTAACAGCCGTTGACGTTTTTCTTCATTATTTATTGTGGACGCCACAGTGACAAAATGGTTACGCGAATATGTAGGCACATCAAACAGTCATTATCACAGCAACATTCAATACAGCAATAGACGGTAGACAGCATTACAATGATGAGTCAGATGCATGTTATATTTCATAGTGCTGTAAATGTAGTCAGGTGAAAAACTCCATCCTTTTCTATAACAGCCAGGAGATAACCAGATGTATGAGATCAGTTCACTCTCCTTAATCTGACTTCAGCAAGACAGACACGTCTGCCGAGGTATAAATCATGTCCTCAAAAATATCCTCCAGATAACAAAGGTTTTTCAAACCTAGTTCAGGTAACCAAGTAGCAAGTAATAGTCTTTGGGACCTGCATCAACCGATGCAGCACAATACAGCGACATGTGAGCTGGGAAAACATCTCGTGACGACGACTTTCGAAGACAGGCTATGAACCAGAAATCGCTCACGACCCAAAATCGATAGAGTTAATGAAAATGTTAATTTACCTTGCCTTCAGGAAATACACAGAAATATTATGCCTCCCGACATGTGGGAAACACTAGAGGTATCATCTCGAATAAACGAAATATCCATAACAGGACTACACATCCCTGACAGAACAAAAAATAGCGGAGATCCCCTCTTCAACGAGGCATCTCTTTCGCCATTCAAATCGCTCACTCCACTAGTGGTGGGCGGAAACCGATCGACCAAAAAGCAAGACCAGTCATGCGCAGTCCAGCGCAAAAATGACCACAGCTCAAAACTTAACTGCATTCAATACGAACGCGAGAAGACAAATGCTTACCGAGAAAAGTGACTATAAATTTCAAGCAGTTGTTGCCCTTGCGTTATAAAATAGATATTGTAATAAAACGATGTTGCGAGAATTTATCACGCAACATATCACCACCTCCTCCCGATAAAAAAAATGTGGAACATATATTTTTTTTTTTAAATATCAAAGAGCATGCGATAAGCGGCTCAAAACGCACGAATTATGCGCTGATAATTAATTAAATTGCCTAACATGAGGCTAAATATAGAGTGTCTGGTGAGGATATACCTCAACAGAAAAATAAATATGTCTCAAAAAATATTCACATCGGGGAGGTGTCACCAACACACATCACGTTAGCATGTAAACACAATATACGTATGCAAGTTACCATAATCATCATTAAACAGCATACTCTAATATTGTCTTTAAAAATGGATGTACAAATCTGATAGGAAAATTTAAATAGTACATTCTTTGACATGTAATGACATAAGTACATAGTAAAGTTAAACTACATGACGATCCAGGACATATGCTCTGGCATTCCGAGGGTAAGTACACAATCTAGAACTCGTCATGCTTGATACTAGTAAGGTAAGTCCTCAGCTCAACAATGACATTCTGAGAAAGTACAAGCATTATAATGCTAATTAATAACTAATATGCTTCATAAGGTACAATACATTATTAATAATTGTGGCTGTTTAGTAAACTAACGGCCCTTATATTAACTACTCAGTCTTCCTCTATCATCTTAAAAAACGAACAGAAGAAGATGACAACAAAGCACGATAGTGTGTACATATAAAGTGAGTACAGATGTGCTAATCTATTGTAGTAATATAGGTGTGTTATGACTAGCTATAGCATATCGAGTGGATCTCGAACTCTTCAAATTCTTAGTCTGAATAGCTGTAAGAGCTTTCTGATCAGTCTCTAGAATGAAATGTGCGCCCAGGAGGAATCTTTGTAGCTTTAGAATTGACCAATCCTTCGCTAACAACTCACGGTCTAAAACCGAGTAGTTCCTCTCTGCCGCATTTAGTTTTCTAGAAATGTACATAACAGGATGCAGAGTATTTGCATATTCTTGCATCAGTGCTGCTCCAATCCCAGTGGATGAAGCATCACTTCGAAGAACAAAAGTCCTATCAAGAGTAGGTAATCTTAGGATGGGAGGAGAAGAAAATATATTCTTGATTTGGTCTAGTGAAGATTGGCATTCTCCAGACCAACGGACCAGATTAGGCGAACCTTTCTTCAACAATGTTGAGAGAGGTGCCATGATCGAAGATAAATTTGGAATAAATCTCCCATAAAATTGAATTAAACCTAAGAGACTCCTAACTTGTTTCTTCGTTTTAGGAACAGAGATGTTCAGTATTTTTGAAGTATTGTGGTCTTCTGTCTTCAAGAGACCATGACCAACACGATGACCCAGGAAAAAGATTTCACCAAAACCAACAAAAGCTTTAGAAGGTTTCGCTGTCAAATTATTCTCACGTAGAGTGGACAGTAAGTCATATAACCCTAAATAGTGATCTTCCCAGGTATCACTGAAGAGACAGATGTCATCTAAGTATGCGATGACATCCGAACGATGTGACAGAATTCGACGCATCATGCGAACGAAAGTGGCAGGGGCGTTCATGAGACCAAAAGGCATAACATTCCATTGAAATAGACCCCTAGGTGTAGAAAAAGCAGTAAGAGGTTTGGCATGCTCTGCTAAAGGCACTTGCCAATAACCTTTAGACAAGTCAAGTTTAGTGAAGAATCTAGAATTAGAAAGTCTAATCAGTAGATCTTCTAACAAAGGCATCGGTTCAGCATCGAACTTTGTGACCTGATTCAATTTGCGATAATCAACACAAATTCGTATGTTCTTATCCTTCTTCCGGACAATAACCATGGAAGAAGAATATGGTGAAGTCGATGGTTCAATTATATTTAATTGAATCATTTCATCCAATTCCTTTTCCACTTGCGACTGAAAGTGTATAGGAATAGGATACGGCCTAACCCTAATTGGATTATTGTCGGTAAGAATTATGTCATGTTCTATGACATCTGTGTGTCCAGGAATGTCAGTGAGAACATCCTGAAATGTTTGTAACATCGACGAGACTTGTCGATGTTCGTCACCAGAAAGATTAGGAGAAACAGAAACGTTTTTCCAAGATTCCGTAGAATGTAATGGAACCACTGGAAGGGGAAGGTTGACATCAGAGAAGGTAGATTCCTCATCCTGTATGACAGACAGGGATGAATAATGACCGTGAGGTGCAGGAGCATCATCCGTTGCCTGGAAAATAGGCAGCAAATAGTCCGGACGTTCGTGAAATTCCGAAAGCATGTTTATGTGGAAAGTTTTATGCTTTCCATCAATATCGACCACATAGTCAACATCGGAAATCCGAGAGACTATTGCATACGGACCTTTCCATGCAATAAGAAGTCTATTTTCCCTACTGGGGAGTAGGACGAATGCTTTGTCACCTGGACAAAGTTGTCGTAGACATCTATTCTTGTTAGCAAACTGTCTTGCCTTCTCTTTAGCAATTTCTGATGAAGCAGTTGCTAGCTTACATGCCTCAATGATCTTTTGTCTAAGAGCAATGACATACTCATATGAGGATTGAGTTTCATCGCTAATATCATCGGCAGTGATGAGATCGTGTAATAAAGACATAGGGCCACGCGGACGCGCGCCAAAGACAAGTTCGAAGGGAGAAAATCCTGTGTGTTCATTAGGGACTTCTCTATAGGCAAAGAGAGCCGCGGGTAAAACCCTGTCCCAATCTTGAGGATGATCTTCAGTTATCTTACCAAGCAAAGTCTTGAGCGTTCTATTCAGACGCTCAACTAACCCATTAGACATAGGATGGTAGATACTACTGAGAGATCGTTCAATATGTAAGGTAGACATTACCTGTGACATAGTGTCAGATATGAGTTGAGTGCCATGGTCTGACAATATTTCTCTGGGGAACCCCAAGCGAGAAAATATCAACCAAAGAGCATCTGCGATATCTGTAGTAGATATGCTCTTAAGAGGGATAGCCTCTGGCCAACGTGTGCACATATCGACACATGTAAGGATAAACTGATGTCCTCTGGCCGACTTGACCTTAAAAGGGCCAATAATATCTATGGCCATTTTCTGGAACGGCCGAATAGGAATGTCAGCAGCCTGGATAGGCGCAGCATGTCGTGGTCCTCTAGATTTGACCTCCTGACATACCTTGCATGATCGGCAGTAAATACGAATGTCCTTATTGACAAAAGGCCAAAAGAAAGCCGCAAGGACTCTCGACTTCGTACGGGCAAAACCCATATGTCCAGCACATTGCGAGTCATGAGCATGTTGCAATATTTGCACTCTCATGCTCTTGGGAACAAGAATTTGCGAATGTGCCGACGTAGTCGAATCTTGTACCATACGTACAAGTACGCCGTTTCTCATTGCAATCCAAGATTTTCTATTTGTATCCTGATTCGGATCACCTTTCTTCGCAAGAATGAAGAATTTTTTTAAAGAAGGATCTTCTTCTTGCAATTTTATGAAAGAGTCACGAGTGATCACTAAGTGACTATCTTGGCTATCAACTTCATTATCACTATTCAGTGAAGTTTCGGGTGTTTGTAGAGCTTGTGCTCTTGTAACTACTGCATTTGTAGCTTGCATGTTATTATCTTCCCAAGCAGCAATCTGCTGTGGGGTACACTCCCTAACTCCGTGAATACGACCAATAATAAGGTCCGCAATAGGATTAGGTAAGAGACAAGCATGCACATCTCCAGTAAAGAAAGGAGTGGCAATGCGAATTACAGCAGTAGGATATTTTTCTAGAGTGCCGCCAAATGTGACACATTTAATAACCCTTCCTGTAGCACAAGATGGATCTACAAGCGATTGTCTAACACCAATAGTGGTGCATCCGGAATCGAAAAGTAGTGAGACCGGAGTATCATTAACAAGACCCTTATGTAGAATTAAAGAACCCCTCCCGTCATGCGCAACAGCAGCAGGAAGAGCGGGAAGTGGGTGACCACAACTCAAAGTAGTTATGGTACCCGGTTCGAATAAAGTACTGCATTGGGGGCATTTGTTTGCTCTCTCAAAGTCAAAAGCAGAACCAGTGACAGCGTCAAAGTTTTTATTATCAACAACATGATTACAGGCTCCCTCAGTTTCCTGTTGTACAGCATTAGCCTGCTGATATCTCTTTTTTTTGTGTTGAGATCTACCCCGACTATTATTACCTCTGAAGTTATCAGAGTTATTATTATCTCTGCAGTTATTATTGTCTCTATTGTAATTGTTATCCTGGTTCGAATTCCAGTTTCCACGATTACTATCATGTTCACATTGATGCGAACATCTATTTGTTTGGTTCTGAGGTCTTCGGCAGGAATAACCTCTATTACCATATCCTCTTTTGAAATGCTTATAATTATTAGGGTGATAGTAACGACCACTATCAGGTTGCCTCCAATTCTTCGAAGAAGAATCACCATGAAATTGGTTTCCATGATTTTGACAGAAATTACCGCTGCTCTTTCTATCAAAATTTTGTTGGAATCTACGAGCACAGTTTTGGCCATACGGAGCTGCCGTAGCAACTGGTAAACCTTCTTTCACCTTAGAGTTACCCATGGTTATGTGTGGGTGCGCAGTTACGTATTGGCAACAGAAATCTTCCATTTCTTTTATTGTTTTAGGTTTACGTTCATGAAGGAAAGCAAGGAAAGACTCATTGACAGACGACATGACTTTGTCTCTAAGTATTAAGTCCATAAGTCCTTCATAAGTTTTTTCCGTCTTAGATAGTTCAACCCATCGTGAGAAAGTAATGCGTATTCTTGCAATAAACTCGGAGAATTCAACTCCATTTTCAGGTAACATGTTTTTTAAATTGTAGACGATAGCCGTCTTCGTTAAGCTGATATTTCTTTAACAGAGCGGCCCTGACAACCTCATAATTGTTCTTGTCAGGTTCATCCACCATATTTAATATACTTAGAGCTTTACCTGTCAGTATCCCTGATAACTGATAAACATATTTTGCTTTGTCTATGTTATGAGCTGTACATGCTTGTTCAAATCTGTCCAGATAGAACATTATGTCATCACTGGAAGGACTAAATGTTGGTAACTTAATCTTAAAAGTATCATTATTAGCCTTACCAGAAGATGAACCCTTGTTTGAATCATTACCATTACTCATGTTCATCAATTTCAATTTTTCCAACTCTAAAGCTAAGACCTTTTCTTCATGTTCCATTTTTGCTTTCTCTTTCCTCTCATCAGACTCTCTCTGTAATCTTCTCTCCTCAGCCTGAGCCTCTATTTGAAGTCTTTCAGCTTCTTTCTCAAGTCTTTTATTCTCAGCCTCTTTTTCAAGTCTTTTATTTTCAGCCTCTTTTTCAAGTCTTTTATTTTCAGCCTCTTTTTCAAGTCTTTTATTTTCAGCCTCTAGCTGGAGTTTTCTTTCCTCAGCTTCTGATTCCCTTTTTTGTTTTTCCATTTCCATTTGGAATCTTTTTTCATCCACCTGCATCTGCAGTTTCTTTTGTTCAGCTTCCATCTGCAGTTTCTTTTTGTTCAGCTTCCATTGCTTTATCATATCGAGCAGTTGCAAATTCTTCTAACTTATCACCAGTCTTCCCAAGCAATTTACCCTGCTCAATAAAGTGCTCAAATGTAGACATGTTGTCTAACATATGCGTCCAAAACCTGAAATAATTAACTAATTTATTTCAAACCTAAGTGTAACAAGTCTAAATTAAGCACTTGTATATTCACATCACCTTATATTATCCCAGTCTCTGTGGGAAACAAGTCTCCAATCAAAGAACTTGTATATGAAATATCACCAATCAATTCTTGATCATAAGTGCACTTCTCATTCAATAGTGCACAACACTATTCATCATTCATTTATCATCAGTGTAGTAGTAACAGTGCATTAGCATAGCCCATTAACTAATTACTATAACTGTAAACAATGACTATGTAAACACATGCAGAATGTAAACATTGAAAATGTAAACAATGCAAACAATGTAAACAATAACAATGTAAACAATAACAAAGATCAGCAACAATACAAAAACGTTCGCAGAAATCAACTAAAAATAAAGCAGAAATTAATGAAATATCACAAAAAAATGTGACGATATCTACGATAGAATTAAACAAAATACATGACACCACAGTGTATAAACAAAAATGTTGTATGAAACTAAATTATAGACAAGAGTAGGCTAACAAATACAAACAAATCAAAACAAAACTAAAGAATGCGAAATAATAACGAAAACAATATTAAAACATGTCATCACAGCTAACATAAATAGCAACAGAAGTCGCTTAGCAAATTCCAGTATCGGAAATTTGCAAACCCTACAGAAAACGCTCACAATAGACGACCTCTATGACGTGGCATAATCTAACGGAGACACCACCCAACCGAGAACCCGCTGAAATATAAACATATAAATATACAAATAACATATAGACATATAACATATAGAATGAGATGATACACAGAAGACTCAGCAGAAAAACGGATGTCAATCAACGTCCTAAAGAGCGAAGCTCCAACGATGATGGCACATCTGAACTGCTTCCACTGCTAACACGATGGTACTTGAGCTTCTGACATACTGTGTGTTGAGTTGTTTCGGCACTTGACCTTCTAATCCAAAAGTAAGTTGATGGAAATCGGTACTTGGCCTTCTTCAGAAAACAACCCGTTTCAACCGGCACTTGACCTTCTCAACAAACGACAGCACTGGAACCTTGACAGCAGCAACTTGCTTGACTTGCGTAAAAGATAACAGCAGTCCGAGTTATCCGGCAACATGTAACAACGCCGGGTACTGTCAAATTCTTGTTTCCGTCAAAAAAGTTGAAATTTTGACTTTTACCGGGCAACGCCGAGTACTTTGAAAATTTTGAAGATGTTGACTGTCTTGAAGAATGTTAATTTCTTGAAGGATGCTGATGAATTCTTGTTGAAAATGAAGTGGGTAAGGGACCCCGTGTTTGCTGGTACCAGAATCAAACCAGCTTATGGCCACCAAATGTGCGTGATGCCATATGATGATGGATGGTATCCGCATGTCTGGTTTTGTGTAGTGTGCAGATGTGTTCAGTCAAAACAATGTTCATACAAAAATAACAGGGCAATCCACATAGGACGTCAGTAAACTCACGACATGTAAAGTCAATGATTCTTGTAACAGCCGTTGACGTTTTTCTTCATTATTTATTGTGGACGCCACAGTGACAAAATGGTTACGCGAATATGTAGGCACATCAAACAGTCATTATCACAGCAACATTCAATACAGCAATAGACGGTAGACAGCATTACAATGATGAGTCAGATGCATGTTATATTTCATAGTGCTGTAAATGTAGTCAGGTGAAAAACTCCATCCTTTTCTATAACAGCCAGGAGATAACCAGATGTATGAGATCAGTTCACTCTCCTTAATCTGACTTCAGCAAGACAGACACGTCTGCCGAGGTATAAATAATGTCCTCAAAAATATCCTCTAGATAACAAAGGTTTTTTCAAACCTAGTTCAGGTAACCAAGTAGCAAGTAATAGTCCTTGGGACCTGCATCAACCGATGCAGCACAATACAGCGACATGTGAGCTGGGAAAACATCTCGTGACGACGACTTTCGAAGACAGGCTATGAAACCAGAAATCGCTCACGACCAAAAATCGATAGAGTTAATGAAAATGTTAATTTACCTTGCCTTCCGGAAATACACAGAAATATTATGCCTCCCGACATGTGGGAAACACTAGAGGTATCATCTCGAATAAACGAAATATCCATAAGAGGACTACACATCCCTGACAGAACAAAAAATAGCGGAGATCCCCTCTTCAACGAGGCATCTCTTTCGCCATTCAAATCGCTCACTCCACTAGTGGTGGACGGAAACCGATCGACCAAAAAACAAGACCAGTCATGCGCAGTCCAGCGCAAAATGACCACAGCTCAAAACTTACCTGCATTCGATACCAGCGCGAGAAGACAAATGCTGTATCATTCTTACTGTAAAGACTCCGCCCAAAGAAAACAAGTGAAATATAAACAATATAAATAAACAAATACACAAATAACATATAACATATAAACATGTATCATGAAATACAATAGGAGAAAGTGTGAAAGTAATAGAAGGCCAGTTAGAACATAAAGGTCACAGTTTCACAAAACAAAACAGGGCCACTTAACATCTATAAATCCAGCGTCAGCACGGTGCAGAACAGGATCGTATAAAGCATTCTGAGGATAGATAACCGTTGATTAACGTATAAAGCCAAGACAATGGAAAAGAGGCTTAATACAGCGGAACAGTTGTAAGTGGCACTTGAACCTTCTTAATCTTCTAAATTGATTTAACCGGCACTTGACCTTCCTGAACCCGCAGCAGTAACCCCTGAGACCGGAACAGTTGTTGTCCTTCTTTCACCAATCAGAAAATCCATTCGTTTTACATAAAACTTCAATATTGCCGGTAACTTGCCACCCTTATCGACACCTGGTGTTAAAGTGTAAGATGTAGGTGTCTTCTCTGATTTAGGATGTTGCTGTGTATGTGGTAGTGGAACAGTTCAATGGGTTATCACACAGGCAACATGACGTGTAGAGTCATAGAAAGGGTAACTTCGTTGTATAAGTTTCTTTCATTTATTGCACGCCACAAAACAGTCATGATACTTATGACATCAACATGGTTAACGAGTTCAGCAAGATGATATGGCACATTGAAAACAATTTCTGTAGTCAGCAATGATAGCTGTTGTATATATGCGTCATAAGACATCACAGTTCAATAGATTCAGAAATTCATCAATCATCGAGTGCTAGTTCGTGAAGCTGTATAAATAATAATAATTTCTATAACTTCTGCAACAGTGTCAGCTACAGATCTTCAATGTTCATAAACAATAATAAATGCTCCCATTCTGATGCTAGCAGATCAGTTGTATACAATAAGTCCGTTCACTGTCTGCACGTGAATAGCATACATGGGCTACAGGTCAGCTCGACCTTTATAATGTTCCTAAGTCTAACCATCTGACTTGGACGTGATCTCTGATATAACGAATCCTGGAACACAGACAACAGTCTTGTTGGTCTAGAGCGACCCATATATATTTAACTAGTTCAGGTATACAGATACTGGTGACTTAATCCTAGTCAAAGTACCTCTCCATTTTGCATCACACAGGCGAGCAAATAGGCGACAAAATGACGAACCTCTAGATGATAGCATAAAGTTCGATACAAGAGGAATTACCTTATTTCGGAAAATCAACCATGAACATATGCCTCCAGGCAGGCTGCATAATACTGGGAAATAGTCTAGTTAGCTAACTAACTCACTAAGACACTGTATTTCCCTCAGAGAATCACAAGACGCAGTTGCGTCTGCTCGCTTCTTAAACCATTTCTAAACTGCCCCAACTGGGCGGAACACACAGAACGAACTCCCGGTTTGACATGCGCAGAACGACAATCTCTGAGTTGCCGTTCACAATAAGACGATTCGAAGAACATTCGAGATAAAAGTCTTACACAGTCGCGCCTTTTATGGTCATGAAAAGAAGCGTTAAGAAAGGTTTCAGACATCTACCATAGTTGACTGATACTACCAAATAAGGAGATGTGGTCACGCTTCGTTCAAGAAATTATAGACCGAACGTGTCTCTATACAAGAGAAGGCAACTCCTAACAAATTGTAGTCTCGATAACTCGGATTATGTCCCTTTGACCATAGAAAACATAATACACACTTCAGTCAAAAAAATGATCATACATATGAAAAAATGTTTATACAAACGAAAAATAATAATGATCCGTGCGTAACAGGTGGCTAGACGGCTTAAGTAATAAAAGTATTACCCGATGACCTGTCTAATTAGCCATGTAACACAACGATTCACCTGATGAAACGTAAACAAGTCTAGTGAGTGGTCAGAGCAAAAAATGTAAGTGCATAAAATATGCCAAATAATAGGACGATGAGGAGGGGAGAAAAGGTCGAAAAAGCACACGCACAAACGTATCGTCACACTAGGGAATGCAAAAACCGCGAGGAAGGGAACTGTCACCCCACCTCATAACAAAAATGCTGGACCTAGTATGAGGAATTCTCTAATACATCACTCACCTGCGGTACTATCTGCTATGAGACTATTTTACGTTATTCTGCGCAAGAAGTCATTTATGTTGAAAGAGCTGATAGTACGGTTCAAGTTTATGAATGATTTAAATCAGAATGACACATTTTGAGAAAACGGGGTGCAAAATTTAGCAATTCATTCATATCTTAGCAAGCAACAGTTTTCAAAAGCTTGTCAGATCATTTAAACACGCGCGACCTACATTACTTTACATGAAAAAAAAAACCCGCCCTTACCACTAAAAACAAAAATGGGTGTATTCTTTATCTTGACAATACTTTAAGACGTATAAGATTTTATGATGACTATAATTTTAAAGCTGCTGGAGTTGACGAAATTTCAGGGGAAATGATTAAAGCAGTTAATGACAACAACCTCTTGAGAATTTTAGATATTATAAATGAAGTATGGAGAGAAGAACAACCACCACAACAATGGAAAGACAGTATTATTGTAAAGTTACCGAAGAAAGGTGATCTATCAGACTGTAATAACTGGCGTGGTATATCTCTATTATCAGTACCTGGAAAATTATTATGTTGCATGATGTTAGAGAGACTTAAATAGCATGCTGACGAAAAGATCAGAGAAAACAAGCGGGTTTCGGCGGAAGCGATGATGTATTGATCAAATATTCACACTAAGAACAATTATAGAAGAATCAGTGGAAAGGCAATCGCCACTTATTATCACCTTCGTCGATTTTCAAAAAGCCTTTGATAGTCTACACCGCCCATCATTGTGGAAGATACTTACAATCTATGGTTTTCCAACAAAATATGTGAATATAATCAAAGCGCTATATGACAATGCAAGATGTTGTGTTAGAACAAATAAAGGGAATACAGAATGGTTTACAGTAGAAACAGGGGTGAAACAAGGCTGTATTATGTCACCACTACTTTTTGGAATAGCTATTGATTGGGTTATGAGAAACTATACCCACAATGAACAATTGGGTATAAAATGGACAAATGGAAAATTCCTGGGGGACCTGGATTTCGCAGATGATGTAGCATTCTTAAGTTCAACACCAAGACAATCCCAAGAAGCAATAAATAATTTGTGTCATCTCTCGGTTAAAATTGGTCTCCAAATAAATGCCTCTAAAACTAAAGCTATGAACTTTTCTAACGAGATCTTTGATATCATCTTGAACGGGGAAAAACTACAGAAAGTTGAAAGTTTCAATTATTTAGGCAGTAAAATGACTCAGGATGGTGACACAACAAGAGAAATCCATACTAGAATTGCTTTGGCAGCTAGCGCCTTCAATAGATTATCTAACATTTGGAAATTACGATCATTGAATATACATACCAAGCTTCGTCTGTTTAATTCAAATGTTATCTCAGTGTTAACATACGGCTGTGAGAGTTGGAAAATAACAAAATCATTGGAGAACAAGCTGAATACATTCGAGAACAAATGTCTTAGAAAACTCATGAACATCAGTTGGAAAGAATTCAAGACTAATCGACAAATAAGAGAAGACTCTAGGCAGAAATATGTCTCCGACTATATAAGGAAAAGACGATGGTCATATATCGGTCATGTCCTACGAATGCAAAACAACAGAATACCACTACAGGCGCTCACTTGGGTTCCTGAGGGTAAGCGGAAAAAAGGAAGACCAAAAGAAACACTCAGAAGAACAATAATAAGAGAAGGAAGAACGTTGGGCCTAAATAATGTGCAAGAGCTAAGAGGAGTGGCGTCACAACGAACAACCTGGAGAGCACTGGTTTCTGCCTTATGCGCCGTGTTTGGCGCTTAAAGAATTTATTATTATTATTATTATACTTTAAGACATATATAAGACTTTATGATGGCAAAACTTTAAGACTTATATAAGACTTTATGGTGACTATACTTTAAGACTTATATAAGACTTTATGGTGACTATACTTTAAGACTTATATAAGACTTTATGATGACTATACTTTAAGACTTATATGACTTTATGGTGACTATACTTTAAGACTTATATAAGATTTTATGATGACTATACTTTAAGACTTATATGACTTTTTGGTGACTATACTTTAAGACTTATATAAGATATAAGACTTAATGATGACTATGCTTTAAGACATATATAAGACTTTATGATGACTATACTTTAAGACTTATGTGTGGGTGGAGGTGATAGTTTTAACATTAGAGAGAAAGTTGTACTACAAATGATCTATATTCAACATGCGCACGTGTAGAAACCCATCACATCCGGGTATTTGACCAGGTAAACGCTGCAATGTGCTAGAAGACTTACCTGTACGTTGCGGTTGAAGGTTATTCGGTGCGCGGTTTTTTTTTTTTTTTTGGGAAGTGAATGACACGTCTGCTCGACTTTACAGGTGTGATAGCAGTTTTTCAGATACTTCTCTCTCTTTCTCTCTCTCCTCTTCTCTTTTCCTATTCCACCTCCGCCATCCCCCGTTTTTTTCTATAACCCTTTTGCAACCTTTCATGATCTTCATGGTAACAATGACTTTATTTACCTACCTGTCTACTTGCCTACGTATCATTCTGTCTATCCATACTTACTTACTTGGTTGTTTCAACACTGGGGTGAGAGAGCGCCTAGCTGTCCTTCCGGCTGTAGCCTGGTTCCAGTCTAGTTCTCGGTCCTTCAGAGATTGTCTGACGTGGCCAGGGTTGTAGAGTAGGCCAAACAATTTTCCGACTTCGACTCCTGAAACTTTAGAAGTTCGACTTCGACTTCCGACTCCGAGTGTAGTTTTTAATTTATTTTTGTTTAACTAGTCATGTGGCATAAATGTATGCCCTTATAAGAAATTATATTATAATTATAGCATATGTGTGAATACGTGGGTTTCATAGATTAAATTTTTACTTATTTATTCACTCATACAATAATAAAAAAACTCAAAACTTATTTTAAAATATGATAATAAGATCCCCTTGTATTGATCAAACGTGGATCAGCCTTGGCTTAAGTTTCGTAAAGTTCAGAGTCGGGACATTTTTTTTTGGTTTACAGACTTCAATAAAAAAAACGACCGAATCCACGATCTTGACTCCCGAATCCGACTTTACATTTTTGCTTCAAAGTTGTGGTGTAGAGATTATCCAAAGAGAGAGAGAGAGAGAGAGAGAGAGAGAGAGAGAGAGAGAGGGAGAGAGAGAGAGAGAGAGAGAAAGAAAGAGAGAGAGCACGCCATGCTATCCTATCGGCTATCTTCCTTCTGGACTGGTTCCCAGTCCAATCCTCGGCTCTAGTGCCTCTCGGCCCTTCAGAGATTGTCTGATTTTGTTCTCTCACCAAACTGTAGGTTGCCCTGGAATCGCTATCTGGATATTTATTTATCTATCCGTAAATCTATCTACCCATCCAGCCACTCACTCATAACACATGCAGAAGAGAACTGGTGACAGACATCAAAGGCATGAAGTAGACATGGAATGACCTTGTGCTGACGGCACGGAGCAAGAAGACATGTTTTATGCCACGTTTTTTTTATAAAACATAAGTTTGTTGAAGACCTATGCTCCGTGGGGAACGGAAGGGTGATGGAGATCCACTCACTCTGCACACACCCGTGCACTTATTTACCTTTGTACGTATATTTGTGAGCATCGAGCGGCGGTGTTGTTAGAGCTCTTGCTTCTTGAACCAAAGTTAGCGGGTAATGAGGTCTGTCTCGCGCGTCATCTCCCAGGTTATTTTAGGCCAGCCAATCAAAGCCAACGATAAAGAAAGATGCTCTCGCAAGCCCAGCCAATGGTAGGCGAGACTGAGCTTTATAAGAGCGTGGGGTTCCCCTGCCAGTT
The DNA here is from genome assembly GCA_024509875.1 of Oreohelix idahoensis. Lineage (NCBI taxonomy): Eukaryota > Metazoa > Mollusca > Gastropoda > Stylommatophora > Oreohelicidae > Oreohelix > Oreohelix idahoensis. The sequence goes on along the minus strand of JAMPIV010023181.1, from coordinate 146,844 downwards.
CAAAAACAACGACTCGCAAAGAATACTGCAGACTAGCGTAACATCACTGACTTAATATTCTTGTATCGGCTTATACAATATTTTGTCAAGTTTCAGTGAAGTTATCCGAAATCTGATATATTTATTCTTAAAAATAAAGCAACCGAAGTTGCTATCTTAAGGGATTACTAACTGTTATTTTTAACGTGCATACTGAACATATTGTTCAATAGGACACCGCCGTTTTATTACTGTTCTTGAACAACAATGCCAATCACAGGAATTGATCAGCAGCTCTCAGTTCGCGAAGAAATGAACAGCGAAAGAGGTTCCTCATCTGCTCCCCAGTCCAGATCAAACTCGTGGAGGTACAAACACAGAAGCAGCATTCGCAGGGAGAAAAGACTGAGCTATATGGCGAGGGCCAACAGTGCGAGCATGCCAGATTGTTCGGGTAGCTACAGAAACGAAGCTACTTCTAGTAAAGACTGTCCGCTGTGTATGGTTAGATCATTCAAAACGACCTCCAAAGGCATAGTCGAATCAGGAAGCTTCTCGAAATCCATTAGTACTAACAGTCTTCTATCCTCTGGAAGTCTGAACACCAGCCACGGCAGCTGTGGCAACAACAACAGCGACAGCAGAGGTACATCGGTGGATCGTACGAGAGCCAGCAGTGTTGGCTCTAACGATGGCTCTGAAGGGACACCTAGCATCTCCTTGACTCCTTCCTATTTCAGAACTCTTGTCCTTGGGGCACCTGGCGTTGGAAAGTCTTCCCTTGTGCAGCAGTTCACGCGCTCTGACTCTCACAATGGTAAGTGTTACTTTTGTAAACTATAAACGAATATTACTATGACTGCTTATACTGCTGCCATGTGTTACTGCTTATATCCACTTCCACTTTTACTGCTAATACTATCACTACATATACTGCTAGTTCAACTATCATCATCGTTCTTCTTTCGCGCCGTATCCTTTTTGCAGTGATTATTTCAGTAGTAATTGTTGTACATGATGAGGTTGCCAGCCCTATGTACATCCTCATATTAGTCTCTTACGACATGCTTAAGGGAGCAGTTGCCTTATTATTTCTTAGTTTCCTCAGATACATCCGAGAGCTCCGCAGGGAGCACTAACTGCTGTCATTTCATTGTCTTTGTCTGTCCACCACTACAGCTGGTTCCTTTGCAGGAAGTCTGTGGCAAGTATTTACATGCTCTCACAGCAGTGGTTCCTGTAGCAAACTGTTTTAGATTGCGAGGTTGCCAGCGCTATTATTGCACTACCACTAAATTAGCATTTACGGCTCGTATCATTTTTAAGTATTCGTTATGCATGTAAACTGGCTCGCTCTTTCTGTTCTCTACTATTTTAGTGTGATTCTCCCTGACAAGGGTTCCGTAGTCGTAACGTGGGTCACATCTTTGTCCTTCGTCCTAGTTAGACTTTCATTTCTTTAACTATTTTTGCTTACTCATCGTTTATCACAGTCTTACTGTAATCCTTCTCATGTTACTACTACCACTACCACCACTACTGCTACAACCACTATAAACTTAATCACCAGCGCTAATATTAGTAATAATGTCTAGTGTAATTTTTTGTTTGTCGCCATTTAAGTTGACAGGATGGTGAGGCAAGCTCTTGGCCCAAACCTCTTTAGTCAGATTTTGCGACATGCCTGCATTTCGAGTGGCAGAGTGTTTAGAGCGCATGCTTCTCAGGGCAAAGTTATTGGGTTCGAAAATTGGTAATGTCACGTTCCATTCTACCCGGCAGTAAATGGGTTACTGAATCTAGTTGTGAGTTAGGGAAGGGAAAGGCAATGAAGAAGAGAACAGGCCACTCCACCTCATAAGAGCTGAGGCCTCTGTTACTTTAATCCGTTGTAGGCCTACATTTATGTCCTCTCAAGCCGTGCGATAAATTTTTCAATCTGTCTTCCTCTTCTTCTTTGAGCTGAATTAATTAGTTCTTATTAAGTTATATAATTTAACTCTTCTCATGATACGACCAACAACGATTATCTACTCTTGATCTTGAAGACTTTAATCTGTCGATGCATCCATCTTAAGAACCCACATCTCTATTGCTTGTAATTTCCATTTTTTATATTAAATGTCCACATCTTACACACATACAATAATATAGGTTTTATGGTGCTTGGCAATGACGTCATTTGGCTAGTGACAGCACGACGTCAGTGGTTCCCCTTTCCTTGACCCCGATTAGCAAAACATATTTTACCCTTTCAAAATAATGTGCAAATGGAATGCTTCGATACCTTCAATATTCGAATATCATATTTTTTTCTTTCTAATGGGACTGGCAGCATTAACAGAGTAACCTACGAAAGAATTAAGACTGCGAAAAGCAATTAACACCTTTGCCAGTACTTTGTAGAGAAATTGCCAGGCGGCACGCTAAACAAAATACTTCTAATTGATTCTGCCTGTTACCGCAAAGGTCACGGTAAATGGCCCTTGCTTATCTAGACAATGAGCACTCGGAATGTGTTCGGAGATTCGTCACAACTGGCATGAAATGCTTTTCCGTTCTTCGTCAAGAAACGTTGATTATGTTCGCACTTAAACGACATATTGTTGTTGACAAATAGCTGCGAGCAAGCAAGCAATAGTTTATTGGAAAAAAAAAATATATGAAAGCATTAGCGTCATATGTGCACCCTGCACGCGCTGAAGATAAAAGGTAAATGTAATCCCATAGCAGATACTGCCACAGGGGAGCAAAGTGTTGGAGACTTCACTATACTAGGTTCAGCTTCTAGTGGTGGGGTAACCAGTCCTAACCCAAGAGCACAATTAGGTACCTATTTACAGCTGTGTATTCAGGTTAGACATACTAACCTGAGATTTCGCCTGGAGTAATAGCGGGCGTACGCAAAAAAAAAAAAAAAAAAAAAAAAAAGCTGTGTAGACTGGAGCGTGACGCAAGGTGTTTCGAACTCGTTACCTTTGTCGCAAGAGGTTCAAACAATCCACTCAGCCAATCGAACGCTCAGCAATCAAAATAACTATGATATATGAAAAAAAAAAAGAATATAGAAGAAAAACAAGAACAAGATAATGCCAAAGAAAAGAAAACTGAAGTACAAGAGGTTAGGAAACAACGGGCAAAAAAAAAACAAAAAAAAAAAACACGCGTTTTAGTTATCCACTTGTATTATTGCTACAATATTCTTACAGTAAAACAACTTGCTGAAGAAACCACAACTGCGTGATCACATTAACGCTTTGGGGCAGGCTTTTTGCAAGGGGGCCAGCTAAATGTTCTATAAAGAAAAGTAATAATGAAGAGATAAAAGTATGTATTTACGAAAAGCCAAATTGGGAGATACGAGTAAAAACGGCGGACAAAAGCAAGATAGCGACATAGGTTAAGAGGAAGCGTGAATTTCTGAACGGAAAGTAATCTGACAGAGTTTAACATTACAGCAGATAGCTGGAAATGTTGGAGATGCACTTAGTGGAGACATCTATTGATCTGTACAAATCTAAGCATTTTAAAGCAACTACACTGAATTATTCGTTCTTTAAAAACAAAAAATAAGGCTAATAACCTTCCACGTGCACAAAATCTGCCCTATTGATACATTTCCCACTGAAATCGTTTTCCAATATGTTGTTTGCAGTATTTCGCAATGTCTTAAAGTTTAGCAGTTACCTCAGGCGAATCTTGTCTGTTATAAAGCTGCCGCGCCTTTGAACTTAACCACACATACAGAATCGAACACCATTGCTTTCAGCGACAGATTAAATCTGCTGGAACCACATTTTAAAAATTTGCGCATGAGTATTTGCGTTCTTAATTTACTCCAAAAATAGTCTACAATAATACATCTCCCTTCTTCGACTCACCAATTTGCCTCGACACTTAAAATCATACCACAGTCTGCATAATTATATTTCTGGAGTATTTTTAACATTAATCATAACAATACATTACTATTTGTAGCTTCAAAATTAGTGGAAGCGGTTTTTTAAATCGAGCGGAGGAGTTGTTCTGTTTGGAAAATGATGTTTTAAGTCGCAGTATAAAAATGGTTGTTGCCTCGAGTCGGAAACAAACATCACCTCTCATTTTATTTTCGTCATCGTGGTGATTTGGGGGAGAGGGGATGATAAGCGTTATTGAATATATGGATGCGTTTTTGTTTTCTTTTGTTAAAATTACGACCAAACGAAACTGCCACTAACATTGTTTGCTAATTTCAAAATTAAATATAAATTAACTCTGATGGTCGACGGATCTTGAAAAAGTATATATAAATGAATGAATGCTCCATTTTTTTTCCTCCTGAAGTTTCCCTGTATGCAGGAAGTTTTCCTCCTGAAGTTTCCCTGTATGCAGGAAGTTTCCCTCCTGAAGTTTCCCTGTATGCAGGAAGCCTAAATGGAAACGCTGCCGTGCTCATACAGTGATGGTCTCTGTAGCTGTCTTTTAAATACTGTGAGGCTGCTAGATTCACGAGCAATTTTACATTAGCCACCTCCTAGAATACGCCTAATGCAGAACCTCAAATTAGTCGCCTCTTACGACTTGCCTATAGGTTCAGTAGTCCTGTTCTTTCGTTTATTTCCTCACAGACATCCAGAAACTACAGAACATGTTTATACATCATACCTCCAGAAACTACAGAACATATTTATTCATCATACCTCCAGAAACTACAGAGCATATTTATTCATCATACCTCCAGAAACTACAGAACATATTTATACATCATACCTCCAGAAACTACAGAACATGTTTATTCATCATACCTCCAGAAACTACAGAACATATTTATTCATCATTCCTCCAGAAACTACTTCTTCTTCTTCTTCTTCCGTCCTTAGCCACCAACCGTCAAAGCAGTCAGTGGCCATTACGCCTAGTGGCGTCTTAGGGCAACAGCAGATAGGTTTTCTTTGCCATTGTTTCCCATCACGCCTATTGGCGTCTTTAGGGCAACGGCAAATCAATCCATCTGCTGCTGTTTCCGTAATCGAAGTGACTGGCAAACGGGTGATCAGCCCGTTGGTGACCAGAAACTACAGAACATGTTTATTCATCATACCTCCAGAAACTACAGAACATATTTATACATGATACCTCCAGAAACTACAGAACATGTTTATTCATCATACCTCCAGAAACTACAGAACATGTTTATTCATCATACCTCCAGAAACTATAGAACATATTTATACATGATACCTCCAGAAACTACAGAACATGTTTATTCATCATACCTCCAGAAACTACAGAACATGTTTATTCATCATACCTCCAGAAACTACAGAACATGTTTATTCATCATACCTCCAGAAACTACAGAACATGTTTATTCATCATACCTCCAGAAACTACAGAACATGTTTATTCATCATACCTCCAGAAACTACAGAACATGTTTATTCATCACACCTCCAGAAACTACAGAACATGTTTATTCATCATACCTCCAGAAACTACAGAACATGTTTATTCATCATACCTCCAGAAACTACAGAACATGTTTATTCATCGTGCATTACCCTTCAGCCCACCCCCAGGAGCATAGGCCTTCAACAAATTCCTCCTGTCACGTGCCATCAGCTCAAGGTCTTCCCATGTTTTCACTTCTGTCTCCGGTTCTCTTCTCCATGTGTTTGTTGATCTATCTCTTCTTCTCTCACTCTGTGGATTCCAGGACAATGTAATGCCGTGTAATGCTATCAACAGGTTTCCTCAACACGTGTCCTATCCATCGTCAATATCGTCTTCTAACCTCTTCTTAAACTAACACTTGTCTCGTTACTGTCATCATTTCCACATTGGAATACTTAAAATAAAATACATTACTGTAACTGTCAATAAAAGAGGAAAAAACAACAAAAACCCTGCACATGAAAAGGACGTGAATTTGTTTCGGATACAATTTTCTTTGCTAGGTTTCCAAATTTCATTCGGTTGATCAAAAAGTCGTATTTAGAAACAAAAAATTGTCAAATACATTGTAATGAGCTTCGTGTGTGGGCTAAATAAATTGATATGGATGCATTAATTTCAACTTTCTGGTTTAGACAAACGTGCACATAGCATATATTAATTAATGTGTATATAATATACATTAATTATACCAAAGCTGCAATACAAATAAATGGAACTGCGTTAGAGATCGGCTTAAATGTGTCCTGATTTAGCAACTTTTCACTACGTCTTTGTGGACACGGGAATTTTTTTTAAAGGCTTCATTTGATTAATGAGCAGTGAGCAGATAGTTTTTCTAGTTTCGCGGTAACCAAACACGCGAACATAACGTGACAGGCCGTTTTAAAAACAATCTGAGACTGCTGGCCTCATTTCCAAACTACGGACACAGTGGCAGAAATTTGAAAGTCTTCATACAGCTAGTTGGCGTAAAAGGGGTAAAAAAACACTGAAGATGGCAGTCGTAATTCCCCACTGGCCGCGGCCCCATTAAATGGGCGTTAAATTATATTGTGACATTCATCAGATATAGAAGCCTTTCCTTTGTCGGTGTATTTGTGAAGGCCACACATTCATTTTTGTCATGACCTGAGAATAAATCCATATACAAGTAGAAAGCAATAGAGGATGGGGGGAATATGGGGTCTCTTTACAACGTATAAATCTTTAGCTTTAATTGAGGTTGAAAATTAAGATCATGCCGCTTTGTGCATGCAGTGTAAAAGAGTGAAAAATTAATTAACAATACTTCGTGAAAAATTAACATTTATGCCATTTAGTGCGTTGGGCGTTCGCTTGACAGAGTAGTTATAGCGCTAGTCTCTCGCAGCAAGAGTGTCTGGTTCGATTCAAGGTATCGACATGCTCCAGTCTGCCCAGCTGTAAATGGGTATCCGACTTTTTAATTGAGTTAGAGAAGGAAAAAGCAGCGAGGAAGGGATTGGTTACCCCACCTGTCGATGCTGGACCTATAATAGTGGTCTCTAACACTTCACTCCCTTACGGCAAAATACGATATGAGACTACCTTTACCATGTGTAAACAGTAAAAAAAATAGTTCACACTATTTTGTGTATGTAGTGTAAGCGAGTGAAAATTTAAAGCTCACACTATCTCGTGCGTGTGGTGTAAACTTTAGCCTTTTCATTATTGCGACCTGTAAAGTGCAAAAATGTCTATTTTGTTTAATACACGTGTCATTATTGTCTACATTTTGTTGTTGTTTTTTTTTTGTCAGATGACGAAGATGTACGGACATCGGAGAGTGGACCTATTGTATCTGTACAGCTGGACGGTCACGAGTCTACCATGGAGTTTATTGATGGCGCTGATGTAAGTACTAACTGTCTGTCTTGGTCGGTCATTATCCCTCCTGGCCAATTATTTACCCTATCCCTATACTACAAATTGTCGGATTCAAATGTTCTTCAACAAACAATAAAAAAGATCAGTCATCTTGTCAGGAATGTGCGGGAAAAGCGCTCATTGCACCGTGAACGGTAAATGGAACACCATTTTAAAAGAGCACGCAAGGCTTTCAATTTTTTGGCATTGTGCTTTGACCACTGACCATGAGGCATGATAAGTTTGACCACTGACCATGAGACATGATAAGTTTGACCACTGACCATGAGACATGATAAGTTTGACTATAAAGAACCAATAAAGTTGACATGGAACGGAACAGAATGAAATGACCACAGAAGAAGAGGTTCCGTCACCGGGACATGCACGAGAAACATCGCAACATATTTATTTCCCTTCATGTTTTGGCGGGTTGCTTACTCGTATACAGTAACTGGCCAGAAGGGATAATGTCATAAATAAATAGCGACAATTGAAACGCACTATCTAAAATTAGAGACACTATATTTCCAAATTATAACCCATTAAAGGTTGAATGGGATATTTTTCTTCATTAATTAAATAAATATTTTGGTCAGTTTGGTGAATAACGTTTGTTGTCCTTAGCTAAAAAAAAAAAAAAGGTCCCATACCACGTGCTGTCGTAGGGAATATATATAAAACGGTATTGAACCAGTTTTACAAATAACGGTTCACATGAAACAAGGTACGTTTCCGGTTTTACCCTTCGTCAGCCACAAACAGATGACAAAGACAAGAATTACATATAGGTACTACAAAAACATACGATGATGAGAAACATACACCAAATGAGCGATACAAGCAGATGGAAAAAGTATTGTCGTAGGGGAGTGAAGTGTGAGAGACTTCACTATACTAGGTACAACCGCGAGAGTTGAGGGGGGGGGTGACCTGTTCCTTTTCTCGCTGTCTTTTCCTTCCTTAACTCAAGAGCAGAGTCAGGTACTAAACAAAAGTTAATCCCATCCCACCTTCCCCTGTCCCCCTGTTTAAAAAAAAAAAAAAAAAACAACGTAAAAGTGCCATACCCCAGTTTCGTAAAAGTGCCATACCCCAGTTTCGTAAAAGTTTTTAATGGTAAATTGAAAGTGCACTACACAAGCGATGTGTTTGGTTACATTGTATTGAATGATTGCCCGCTGTAAAGAAGTAATAATGCTTAACTAAGATATTTTCACACTTTTATTACTGCAAACTTCGGGGGTTATATCTCCTACGTTTAGCTTCAGCACCAAAAATAATGCTACTCAAATCGTCCCCATGGACTCTAAAATCCAGCTTGAAGAACTATTCAAACGGTAAACGGTAATCAGAACTGAGAAATCACTTCTGTTCTGTGAACGTTATTTAACTAGATGTACTTATTCTATTTTTAGCCCCTCCCGGAAACTAAGTAAATTCGCGTTTATTAGCGGTGCGGACTTGTTTGTACTGTTTTGTATAAACACGCCGTCACGCCCTCATGCTGTGAGTTATTAAACCGCGTCTATGGGGTCTCAAAGTCAGTGCAGGGAATTCCGTCATTGTAGTTGATCAGCTTGGACCCCCTGCTGAGATTACGCTGATTAAATGTATTTGGTTCAGTTCTTTGGGAGAAACATTACTAGGAATAAAATATATTGTTTTAAAAAAATGTGTGACCCAGTACTTTAGCTTAGAGCTAAAATATAAAGGATTGCCAATTTCCTCGCGTGCGATAATTGTCTTCGACCGGTTCACTGAAGTACCAGACTAACAGAACCACCCTGTGGGGTTTACACTTTGGATGTCCGTAAAAGATAATAAAAAGTAACGGTAATCCTATAGTATAAACTGCTGTAGCTGATTGTACTGTTAGAGACTTCACACTAACAGCTCCAGCTTTTTTATGAGGTGGGGTGACCAATTCCCTTCCTCCCAGCCTTTACCTTTCCTAACTTTTCAAGACGTGAGCCAGATACCTATTTTACAACTGCAGCATGACGCTACCAGGTTTCAATCCTGGAACCCGGAAGCTTTGCCGCTATAGGCAAACGATCTAGCCGCTTAGCCAATCGGATGCACATGAAATTAATACGACCAGTCAAATAATATACTCAATCAGTGGCGTATTTAGGGATTTTGTAAGGGTTAACTTTCTAATTGGGGGGAGGGGGGGGGGACCAATTCGGGGCTCAATCTTAGAAACCCCTCACCACCTCCCCCCGTGCTATTTTTTTAATAATACGTTCTGTGTTATTCTAAGCCAATTTTTCAAACAGTGAAAAATCTTCCTTCATAACAATGATGACATGAAACTCTATATAGGGCATTACATCAAGATGTTATCTGATCATCAGAGGGCCCCCGTCATTAAACGGGTTTGCCTCTTTTTCCTCCTTGATACGGGGGGCGTGGGTGACCCGCTGTTTGGGGGAGGAGATTGCCCGCTTGGGTCAGGACTCCCATGTGCCATCCAAGTGTAATTTAATGTTTGGGAACGCAGCACAAATTTAAAAAAATAATTTATTATTATTATTTTTTTATTTATTTAAAGAAAGAGGAAACATAAAGGATAAACAAATCTGAACCACTCAGCACAAATTAGGACAAAAATGGATGTAAAAAGGCGGGGGGGGGGCGGTTTGAAGCCCAGAAGCTTCGAAATGAAAGCAACCAGATATACAGAACGACCCAGACGAAGGTGGATTGATGGTTACCAGACATCTTAAAGAAATAGAACATTGCATCCGCTGACTCGGAAAGAATAAATGAACTTCATGTGCCACGCTTTACTCGAAGTAGATATCAGTAGATAAAATACGGAAATTAAACTGAACTACATCTTGGAAGATTGTACGGTTGAAGGAATCACTATCATTACTTCTTTCATTTTGGATAAGGATAAAAAAGAACCGTATACTGTACACAATTTTAAGGGCCAAAAAAGACGGAAACGAAAATTAGTTTTAGAAAATGTTGAAGGACAAAAGAAGGGAAACGCAATTAGTTATGCAGAAGTGATTTGTCGGCCCAAAGTTTTCTACTACCGCGTGGGCGGTAAGGTAGCGGTGTCCAGCAGACATGTGAATGAGTCATTGCTGGTTGAGCTCTGAGGTCGGTGCCACTGGCTGGTGGAGAATTCATTTCCTTTCATTTTAGTATTTACCTCCTCAGCGGGGGGTTTCCTGGCGATAAAATGTTGATTGTCCCACCAATCAATTTAACACCCGCATTACTTTCTCTGTGCTGTTTACAATCTGGTCCAGCACTTTGATTAGACGTTGCCTGCCCTGGCATTGGTAGCCGAGAATTAGATGTCTAGTCAGCCGCTTCTAAATAAAAGCCAGAATTGGGGGGGGGGGGGGGGGGGGGGGGGGGGGTATTTGCAGAAGTTCGTCCGCACTGACCACGTTTGTGACGTAAATATCCGTTCTCTCGCGCTGGGATATTAAGACAGCAATTTAAAACTTGTGCTTCCGGGTTAACGACCTAGAGCTGAATATTCGCCGTGCTGGTTGTTTGCCCTTGATCGCACTATTTTAGCTTACACGAGCAAATTCTTTAGTATCGAATGGTAGAGTGAATAGAGCGCTTGCTTCTCGATGCATATGCACTGGGTTCGAAACGTCGCGCTCCAGTCTTCCCAGCTGTAAATGGGTACTTGACTATGCTCTTGAGTTAGGTAAGGACGAGTCAGCAGTAGGATGGAACTAATCACTGCCAGTTCATAAAGCTAAGACCTAGTATAGTGTAGTGACGTCACTAAATAAGAATGACCATATACACATAACAGTAATGCATTTAGTACAAAGTAAACTAAAAGTTCAGCTTACTTATCTTCTTTATTTCTTTCCTCCATCACAGCTGTCAGACCTGGAATGCTACAGAGCCGACGCCTTTATCCTAATGTATGCAGTGTCTGAACCCGAGTCATTCACCTTCGCACTCAACCTGCTGAACTATCTCAGACATGACTTAGGAACTGACAGAACAATCTTTCTCGTAGCTAACAAGTCAGACCTCGTCAGACAGAGGCTTGTATCGTCTTATGGTGAGTTGTTCTTACATTTATATGTTTAGCTCTATACAACTGATGATAACAATGATAATTACTGATACAACTTATGCTTCGGTTTATGTTGGATTATCAAGTTAAATACATTTTAAAAAATCAATATAACAATAATAGTTGTTGGTGATACTCCTGTGAAAATTCGTGTGGACAAAATGGTCGCTCGAATAGATCCGAACGTGCATGGTACAGAAGGTTGTTGTTGTTTACGATCCATCAGCGCTTGGGCTTTAGCCCTTCGGCCCAATAAGATGCTGGGGTGCCTGTGGACTACAACGACAAATATGACACAACTAGATCACTAGTGCGAACATAAGGGACAGACGTCAACAAATACCGGTGGAAAAAAAAGTGGGAAGGGGTGAACAAACGTCATAGGTACTTTGCCCACAAACTGATGAAGTCGTCTGCTAGCTTTATTCTGGAACTTGGAACGCTTATGGTAGAAGCAATGTTGAAACACCCCGAAACACCAGGACAATAAACATGAAAGTATAAATAATGCCAAAGAAAGTATGGCAAGAACTGAAGTACATTGCTGTGGACAGGGTAACTTTGATAGATGTAGTTGAAGGCCTAAGCTGCACAGAGAGCTTCGAATTTAAGGAAAAATGACACTAAAAAATTGCTTCAGTTTTAGATAAGCAGCCATAGTAAATTTCTTCATTTCTTTATTTCAGAAGCCATGAAATATGCGTCCAATAATGATTGTCACTTCATGGAGACCTCTACGGCCTTGAACGTTAATCTAGACGAACTCCTAATCGGCATCCTGTGCAAAATCAAACGGCAACTTATTCCTGTGCAAGACGTTGAAAACCAGGAAAACAAGCATGAACTCAAACATTCCGTTCCTGATCGCCGCTCTCGCTCAACAGGTCGTGCACTTTCTGTCATCAGCAATTTTATCAAGCACGCTTGCAGAAGGGAGGACAAAAGACGTGATGTGACCCCCATCAAACAAGTCGCGAAGGGCAGTTGCTAGGAGGACTATTCACTGCTGAGGACTGTATATCTGAAAGTGAGACAACTGGGACAATTCTGATGAGGGTTTTGAATTGCAGAAGCTATAATGAAATGATCTACCAGACCACATTTAGCATAACCCCTCGGAAGATCTAAAGAAATGATTGCCAGAGGTGTTATAATTCTTCAGAAAATCTACTGCACACCAGATGATAGAAACTAAACAGAAGTAATAGGCAGTCTAGGGATTTGAACCCAGACCATTCGGTTGAAAAAAACTATTGTGCTGTAAGAAAAAAAAGTATGCTAGGGAATTGGCCAACTGAACAAGATGGGTTAAAATGTTTTAACACCTTTTTCTTCATGCCACATGAAAGAACTTGGTTCGGATCTCTAGAATACCTATTAGTTTTCTTTATTTTCTGTCTTACGATGTGCTGTGTCTGTTGTGAGTGCCTTGAAGAAACGTGCTCTGGCAACTGTGTCACTATATCTAATAATGTCACTGAAACTGCATTCAAGTCTTTGGGTGCTACAGACTCTTTGAGCAATACAAGCAAAGCAAATCACGTCTGCTGCTGCTTTATGACATCATTTATAATATATGATCACGTCCATACTGTAAAAATGAAAAACAATGTTTACCCAGCTTATTGTAAATACTGTAAGTGCCTATATATATATGTTCTACCCCGATCTTAGTCAGTAGCTGTGGGACTCACCTTCCCGGGAGGGGGGAGGCACTAGTGTTCCTGGAAATAGTAACATTCAGTGCTCCTAACGTATAAAGTATGTGTCCTATGGTAAAATTAATTCTGTAATATGGGTAAAAGACAAAAATATGTGGTATGGTTCACCCCCATACCATTTTTGACTTTTACGTTTTTAGTCTGTACTTCTCAGTGATCGGTACATATTATAATGTATACAGTTCGCGACCTATATTATATAGATATTTTTAAAATCTGTATACAAGAGTAAAATACATAAGCTTTTGTATATGTAGGTTGGATATTCTTATATGTACATATTCTGCAGTGTGGTTGAAAAGTTATTATCTATTTTTATTTTTTTATATTTTCACTTTGTTCAACTACTTTATATTAAACAAATGTCAAAATGAAGACAATTCACTGTTATTTTATTAATAATAATGCTATATCACATTAACATTAGAAATTGACGTAAGATCCAGCCTGTTAAACAAATGACAGCAATATTTGCTATCTATTGACACGTCCGTTTATTGGCTATTTTAACATTTATTTTATTTTATTTCGTCGTGTTTATGGAACAAAAAAAAAACGTTTTAGACAAATGGCAGTTACTGTTCCTTGTTTTGACATTTGTCTCATGTATATCTAGTGGGTACAAGTGATGACGTAAACATTTAAAAATAGAACGTGACTTTTCAATTACCGTTTAATCCACATGTATAAAAAGTATTATGGCCCTTGGTACATTCCCAGTTGTGCTCATATTATGTACATGTATATGCAACTATAGCTTGTACAGTTTTTATACATGATCCTTAGAAAGATGTACATAGATCTATTTATCTGAAATCTTTGCCAATGTGATGTACCATTTTCTCGGTGATGTTTGAGAAAAACAGTTGAATGGTGGTCGGCTGAAACATGAGATCTGACATCTTTTGGTAGTTCTGAGAAATGAATATTAAGTTGAAATGGAACTAACTGCTCATTGAGATAAGAATAATAAATAAGAGCTGTTGTAAAACTGGGAGACAATAGTAAAAAAGAAAGAAAAATGTATAGATTCAGTTTTACAATCAAACAATACACTAACAACATGGGACAGCTGAGATAAGAATTTGTATGGTGAAAGTATATATTATTTTTTTTTCTTCAAATTCCAGCAAGCATTCTAATTTCTTCCTTTGTTTAATGACCTGTTACCCACTGCTGCCATTAATTTGTCAAGAATTACGGAGAGATTTATTTAAATTTGTATTTTTGCTTCTGACATAACTTGTGTGATAGCCCATTTCTCTTCTAATTCATTTTAGGTCATTTAAAAATAATTCATGATTCATGAATGAATGACGAATTAATTGAATGACTCGCTGGTTATTGTGTAGACACAGCTGGTTATTGTGTAGGCATCGCTGGTTATTGTGTAGACACTGTAGATTCTTCTTCATCTCCCTTCAGCTCCCCAAGGAGCATAGACCTTCAACAAACTTCTGTCAAGTGATCTATCCTGTGCCATCAGCTTAAGGTCTCTCCATGTCTTCTTCATTCCATTCATGTCTTCTTCATCCCGTTCATATCTTCTTCATCCCGTTCATGTCTTCTTTATCCCGTTCATGTCTTCTTTATCCCGTTCATGTCTTTTTCATCCCGTTCATGTCTTCTTCATCCCGTTCATGTCTTCTTCATCCTGTTCATGTCTATCTCCAGTTCTCTTGTTCATGTGTTATTTGCTCTCCTTGTATGTCTCTTACACTGAGGGTTCCAGCACAAGGACTGCTTTGTAATGCTATCAACATATTTTCTCAGTGTGTGGCCTATCCATCGAGAGTGTCTTATTCTCATCTCTTGTTCCACTGGCTCTTGTCAGGTTCAAGAGCTGTAGATATTTCCAGAAAATAACTGGTCATCAAATAGAATGTATAAATCTATATTAAATGATGCAGTTTGATGTATTGTTCTATTTAAATTTGTGTGTGCCTTATAAGTAATAAAAACAATGTAATAGATGGCTCATCATGTTTGGTGAAAGCTGTGTTTGCTTGTAGATAGAGCAATAGTTGGAGTGAAGATAAAGCCAAGTTATCTGAAGATTACAAGTATGCATGAATTAATATTAATTTAATAAGACTTTAAGAGAATGATAGAACAGATTAATGAATGAATGTTAAATGATATGTTTGATAATTAATTAATGAAATGTTAAATGTTATGTTTGATTACCTGAATTTTTGTTTGTTAATCTCCTTAGTTACTATTGTACTTTGCATGTAACCAAAGTATCTCAAGGAGCAACTACTTGATATCGTCTTCTGGTGTCCTAAGATGTATTCTGATAAGTAGCAACAACAGTAAAACCAGTGGTTTGTGTGATCATAGACAATATCATGAAACTTCTTGACTAGTAAATTACAGGCTCTCTATTAATTTTCTTTCTTTTCTTTTGTCTACTGTGTTGTGTATTTTGTGTACTGACAGTTAGAATATTCTGGCAGTAATTCTGTTACATTGTGTATCTTTTGCGTACTACATTCAGCTTTTCTGGCAGTATATTTAAATGTTTTGTGTCTTTCGAGTATTTAAAAAAACAACGTGTTCTGGCAGTAATTTTGCTATATTTTTCAAAGAATTCTTGATCCTTAAATTTCTATTGTCTTTCTGTGAGGCTTTCAATATCTCCACGTTCCTTCTTGTGCATACAGATCATTTACTGAATCACACTAGATGTTGATTACCTCAAAGTTTGACTTAGTCAACGCTACTTTTCTTCTTTTCGACCTGCTAGTCAAATGGTTCTTGTCTTATGCAATCCCACAGTTCCTCGTTTGTGATATTGTCTTGTCATTTGATGTGCACAGTGCAAAACCAGAGCATATAAAATGTTGACTTGGTGAACTCCATCTGGGGAAAGCTCACAATCTTGAAGGTTGCCTTTACTTGCCTATCTTGACCACATTGTCACTGTCCATTCTTTCATCTCGTCTAATAAAATTGGCCAAGTATATGAATCACTCTACGCCATCTAAGTCTTCTCCACTAAGGATGCTGCCGTTTGTCTGCTTAATTTGTATGGCTGTAAACTGTTTTTTAAACAATTAAGTACCAGCTTATCTTCCATAAGTTCATCCATCCATCCTTGAGTTTTACCATCCATGAATTTGCCTTTACAAATTCTTTCCGTTAGCCATATGGATTTGATTTTTAAAAGAACTTCCATAGCCATGTGCATGCTGAATCCCCCACTTAACCCAGTTTCCAGCATTCCAAGATTAATTTTGCTTGTGAATATATAAAGTATGTACATGTTTGTATCATGTTATTTAATAAACAAGTATATTTTGTTCACTGTATCCCTTGTTGACAAAATACAAATAAAGACAATGAACAAATTTAAAATAGAAATTGTGTTGATATTTCTTCTCACTCTTCATGGGTCTAATATGTTCACTGTTTGTGTTGATTCATATTTATTCCTGTAAATGTATGACGAACAGGACATACTAACCAGAATAGCCAGACATTTCTTTTAGTGGAACCCACAGAGAAGGAGAATGGGGAGGACAAGAGAACATAATGATGATAAAATAGAAAATATAATCAGAACCTTCTAGATGAAAGCAGTACAAGCAAAGGAAAACAACAAGCTTTGGAGATTCAATTTTATTTTTGTGGAGGAATGCACAAAAGAAAATTTTTTTTCTCCATATTTTATTAAAAGAATAAAAATGGATGGTTGGTTAATATCAATCATTGTGAATGATATGACGAGTTACTGATTATTGTTGTTGCAGTTGTTGTTTAACTATAGGGCTGCTAAGCTTCTCGCTCTTTTGCAGCCAATACCAAGTTGAAGACTCTTTGGTATTATCTACACTGTAGATTAAGGCTTTTCCTATGGCTTTTCTGTCATTCCGAAACGTGTTAAGTTGAAGTCATGAGCTCCAGCTTCTCCAACTTGGCTTGCATTTAAAGTATCATCACATATGGTCCCAAGCTAGGAAGAAGAAGCGAGTGGCATACTGAGCAATCCCCTCCATCTAAGGGGATTCTAGAAATAGGCAGACCTAAAATACTGTGTTCTGGTTCTGGGCTCTCCCAAGGAACCGCCACGTCCTACACAGAGCCAGTTCTCATCTCCCCCCTGCCTGCCGTGGTGTCCATAGTGAGATCCTTCTGCATGCAGACAAGCAGGTAAAAGCCAGAGTTACGTCCGGAGCTCAAATGACTCCTCCAAGCTTAGCTGGGTTCTCAACATGTCACCACAGGGGGAATCCCTGGAAGTGTGTGGACTATTTCAAGAGTCAGTGAAGATGTAATTAGCCTCACAGATAGAGGTTCACTTCAACATCAGAAAACTACAGCATTGTGCTTGACTGGTCGTCATATAAGAATGATTTCAGATATGGCTCCATGCATAGTTATTGATTAATGATAACTTTCTCGACGTAAGGTTGTTTAAGGAGATAGATGGGTAATTCACATAGTGCTAGGTAAAGTGTCGCCCATGTGTTACCGGGGACAGAAAGAGAACACAGAATAGTAACACTGTAATCTACCTCGCATGCTGTTAAATAAAATTAATTAAGGAGGACTGGGCATGTGACTGGCTACTTGCGGCGGGGTGAATATTTAAATGTGAATGTGGAAAGCATAGTCTTCCAGATTGAGTGGAAAAATTAAAGTGAGATGCAAAAATAGAATAGGATAGACAGAATCAATGATGGTTATTCTCAATAAGAGTGACGTTCAACAACCAAGATAACAGGCTACTAAAAGACTACAATCTTGATTTCCACCTCCGTTCTTGTTTTCATCGAAGGCACGCTGTTGCCTACTTTCTTCCATGGTTACTGGCCTGTCGGGCTTACTGTCTGTGGCCGACGTATCTTTGGATAATACGTTTTGCGAATGATTAGTGGGCCGGTATTGTGTTGGCATATAATACTACAATGGGTCAAGACTGTGTGACCAAACCGAAGAGAAAGTAGACGCTGGACTCGTAGGGTACAGTTTGCAACGATACATCATTTAATGGGTACAGACTTTAATATGTTGATGAAGCGATATAGGCAATCATTATTTGAAATAAATGTTCAGAGTCAAATTATAATTCATGGCATGAGAATGTACATTGTCACTAATGGTCAACATGGACGTTGACTGACTTCACTAGCCGTTACCACATGAAGGTTAACGGAAGCTTTACGGCAACGAAGTTGTAGGATGCATGGGTTTACAAAAATAACCATGTTATAAGCGTTGAGCATCAATATATTTAATAACGATCCAATAACATCTACGATCGTTATATTGACGCACTAGCAACCGACTCCACTGGTCGGTTGAAGCTCTGCAATAAACAGTACTGGAGGAACATGTATCTGAGGCTTGATACAATAAGCGGATTATGGCTGAATATTAATAATATATTCTTCTTGGCACATCGGGCACAAGTAACATCATCTCACAGATGATTACAATTATAACATGGCCGTGTCCTCTCTAGACTTGGGATAAGATCCCGGGCCAAATAAAACGTCTGTTCATGACAATGGATTTTTGGGTCTGCCTCCAGTATGTTTGCTGGATAGCAACAAATCGCCGCGACAAACCGCACCATACCCGTTTAAGAATGGTGCACGGTCGTACGCAAATAATTACAAATACGAGTACAATTAACCTAGATGTGCTCAAATGTGCGTCTACAAAATACTAGACTCACATGTGAGGATCTCAAACATTTAACTCCCCCCGCTAAAATAACTGAACACACGCCTTCCCTCTATTGTCTAGATTATACAGATACAGAGAGGACACAGAAAACTTGGGAAAAACTGTTAATCTGGTATTCATCTTTTGTCTCGATTTAATAAATATCTAAATTGTACAACTCAAATACCAATGCAAAACATATATCAAGGTATCAAAAACTGCACGCAACAATCAAAGGAGAAAATGAACTTAACTAATCTGTATGGCATCACATATGGAATAAACAACAATGTGATTTAGAGGGGAAAAAAACAACAAACAGTGTTAAAGAAAGAAGGTGTAAGAAGGAATACGAAACACGCAGTTACACAGTCACAACACTGGACAGAAACTACACTTCCACATGAGGGACAAGTAAATCCAGTTTGTCGGTTGACGTAGGCTGGCCTGGGTAGCCGCGTAGGTTAAATTCTTAGACTTCCATATCTACTCCGCTATGACTACTTGTCATAAAAGGTTTTGATGTTAATAAACTATGGGATATCCTGGACAAATAGGTGTATCAGATGATACCAGGATAGTGCCAGATAAGAGACTGGTCTTATAAGTAATACCCCCTTCTCTGAAAAGAGCAAGGGTGTATAGACATCAAAGTGGGGTCAAGCTATGTAAGTTCTCAGAGAAGATGTTGATGATGTACTCTGAGTCCCTAACTGCTACCTCTCCTGATCCCAAATTGATTTAGCTACGGGTCTAGGGGAATGTATTTAATATAATTAATGATTAATTTCAAACAGAACTTCAACTTTAATAAAATTATTTAAGCAAGGCTGTATGAAATTTTATGTACAATTTAATTGTCCTGAACCTCAATCTTTTAGGTCAGGAATTCTCAAAATCAAGAAAATGATATTTACACATTAAAATAAATATTTTGAAAATCTGTTCCATTTTTGTAAAGTGGTCACTGGAATAACTACACACACAGTTCCTGTTCATAATAATGATACTTCTGCTAGTACTACACTGTAAGGTCTCTTGATTACTTTCATCCTACAAAGGGCTGTAAGTTTATTTTGAATACTTTTTGGTGAATGGTTTGGATAAACTGACATTGCCTTCCTAAAGGACTTAACTTTAGAATGTTGCTGCTGCTGTTCTGTAAAACATTTGTCAGGATCACCAACTTTGTGACCCCTGACTGCGAAGATGGGGTCTGGCTCCAGTTGTACGAGGAGCTCTCATCACCCACACACTTCCTCTCAAGTGAATACAGCCATGAGGTAATTTCGTGATATAACCTGGAATAGAAGGACAACCCATTCCATGTAGAAGTCTGCCTCAATCCATTCACCCCTAAACAATATTAAAACTTACCCTTGTCAGATATTTGTGCTAACAAGTTGCACAAGACCTTGAATTCCGTTGCCTACAATCAGTTTCATGTAATCATTCTTTCTCTGTTTAGATTCAATGTTAGTGTCCCTCGTCCATGCTTGGCTTCCATACAATAATCATGGTAAGTACAATACAGCATGTGACCTATTGATTACTTCATTCTAACTTCTCCTGTACGTTTATCACATGATCTTGGAACAGTGTGTCACTCCAGAGGAAAATACCAATTTAAACCACTACTAACACTTACTGTTGTAAATTTTGTGCCCTATTTGGAAACACTATACACATTTTTTTCATTTCGAACATGTCTGCAAATTTAATTATCAAAAGTGATAATTAAACGGCTTATTATTCTCTATCGTTCTATATGGTTTTCCCTCAGTTATTCCTTTGCATTTCAATCGGGGTAATTTTTAAGTAATTAAATTTTGCATTACCCTGATGTGAAAATATCCTAAAATAAATTTTTCTAAGTTAATATAATTTATTTATGAGGGAATATTTATGTTTATGAGTTAAGCAATATCAGCGCTATAATTTGAGACATTTCCTACTGTTTAACTATCTTTAGTTGTTAAGGAATGAAATATCTTCGTTCGGTCAAAAACACAAAATAGGCATTGTTACCAAAATAAAAGGTTTCTTTATCCTTACCCCCCCCCCCCCCCCCCCCCCCCCCCCCCCCCCCCCCCCCCCCCCCCAAAAAAAAAGAAGCACTTTGATTGGTTGTTAAATTTGTACTATACTCTTAGATAATTTTTGTGGGCGGTAGATTTTGACTTGGTTCCTAGACAATTCAAATACATTAGATAAATTTTTGGCGGTAAATTTGACTTGGTTCTTAGACTGACTCAAATACTATAGTTAATTTGGGGCGGGGAATTTGAGCGTGGTGTAAGACAGATTCGAATTTTACGACACTACTGTCCACTCTCCTGAAGTTCTGACAAGAATTAAATTCTGTCTCTGGTCGATAACTATTCTGGTCCCTGACCGTAAGAATGTTGAGGTCGACGAGTTTTCTCTTCGGATTCCGTTAAGGCATGCCTAAAGGAAGGGTAAAATCTTGGGTAGACATCTGGCAACCTGGGCATAAGTTTTATAGGACGCCCTTTTGTTTTTGGCATATATTTGCAGTGGCTAGTATTGAATTTCGTAATTTTCTGTTCTTGTCAGTATACCTATACCAAATCTGACATTTTTTTTTTATTCCTTATAAAATATACTATAAGATAAGACTATTTTTACTACTCTGCGACATTTAACTGTGAATGTTCAAGGAAAAAAACCAAAAACAAAAAAAATGTATAAAAGACTGGAATAGATGACAGTGTATTGAAGTACTTACTTACTTAGTCGTTCCTCTTCTACCGTGAGGTGTAGAGGTTGGTAAGAATTGAAGTAGGAACATTAAATTCCGATACATTAAAAAAAGAGAATCACAAACTATACACAAACTACGAAGAGCCGTAAAGCTACGCTCCTCACTGGCCTCACTGACGGGCAGTGTTAATAAAATGTGTAATAAAGTGTAACAATTGCGATAAATGTCACGATTACATTGTGAATATGCTTTTACAGGATCTTTCATATCACTTTCTTGATTTTGAAGAAGCCGCAAAGATTTAGCTTGCCACGTCGTAACTTCTGCTCTAAAGTTTTGTAAAGAATTCATTTAAATTTTCATTAACATAGTCTCATATTTTCTCCATAATCTTTCTGCACATGTTTGCAGATCTTCTTTATTAATATTGGTTAAATTGATTGGAGGTAGAGCATTTAAATGGAAAGCTTCAAGCGTATCTTCCACACACACAAAAAACACGCGTCATGACATCAGTTGCCATAAATTCCAACACAGGAATAAATAAACTTCTTCTATAATTGTTGATATTTACCTTCGTGTGTAGTAAATATTGTAAGATATAATGAGACGTTGCTGGCTGTCATACATACTCACGTTACGAGGCATAATCACGAAGCTTGAACACAAGGTTTAATTCGCCATCTTAGAAAACAGGAAGTCGGAAGAAGAGAAAAGTAGAGCTAGCCTAAGGGCAAGTAACTCTAGTAGGAAACAAGATAAACATCGAGACATCAACATCCCCCCTTCTTTATGAGTGAACAAAGTCATTCATCCAAGAGGGTTTCTTGCGATCTCTTTGAGGTCTCTTAGGGCAAGATGGTAGGAGAGAATGTTCTTTGCCAGCTTTCCCAGGACTAGAAGTAGCTGGAGTTGAAAGATCAACTTATTAAACACTAAGTATTTGAGCGTGTCTAGTTAGTGTAATAACACTAGTCACAAATCCTATGAGTGATTTAATTAAAGTGTTCAGGAATGACGTCATCCAACTTGGGGTAGAATTGCTTAGAGCTAGGACGGAAGTGATGGTTTGAGAGAAGGGGGTTAAGTGAGTTGGTTTTAGGCACGAGACGTGCGAGGCAGTGATTTTGGGGTTTTGACCATCTTGTAAGTTCGATGGCTGTGTGTTATTTCTTGGGATGACTGGTTTGTATACCACAGAAGCACATGTATTTATGAACTATTATGAAGTTCTCAGAGGTTACAGACACTTAATAAAGGTGTTCATTCATATTTAATCCAGCTTGAACTTATTTCCTGAACGTCAGTAGGAAGTGTCGTTTGTTTACATCAGGTAATAGAGAAAAGAATGTTACCATATTTTCGACGATCATGCAGCCTAAAACATAAACACAGTTACGAGTCTCCAAAAGAATCACCTGGGTTATGTTCCTATTCTGTAATCACCATCTCTGGCAGTCGCCAGTAAAACAACAGATAAACATTGATAAAAGATTCCACCCCATTCTCACCCTGTCACACTAGACTTGATTTGTCACCGCGACCAAGCCCGGTCACATCTAACTTGATTCGGTGCCGTTCCCGTCCACTCCCCCGGCCACATAACTTGATTTGGTGCCCGTGACCAGCTCGTAACTGCCTTTTTCCGATGGATTCAGCTATTTGATTTGGTGCCGTTGACCAGCTCGTAACTGCCTTTTTACGATGGATTCAGCTACTTGATTTGATGCCCGTGACCAGCTCCTAACTGTTTTTTATGATGGATTCACCCATTCAACAGCTAGAGCATCAAGTATTTTTGTTGCAGAAGAAAAACCATCTGCTTCAACAACAATTGTCACAGCAACAAACAGCTGCTGGAAGGGCACACTGGAACAGTCTCAATAAAAGACACTGTCGAATTACAGTGAGAAACGTTATCAATGTAATCAAACAAGGAAAGATATTTGAAATAAATAATGTTACCAGTGACAAAGAAAGATGTATGGTAACGACAGAAAATGGACTAAGAGCATATATAAAGCCAGTAACACAGTGGAGAAAAACCTTTAACAGACGTTATCATTCCTGTTCCACCGCTGAGGTTCATATCCCTCCACCTGAGCTGTACTCACGTATCCTCTCCTGTGATGCTCGCTTGGCTGAGTTACCCTCCGTTACTCCAGGCCCCTCTCATGCTTCGCCTCAACATGATATTATTGTACCTCCTATTACTGCCACAGCTCCTGTCCATACCTCCCTTCCTCCCTCTGTTCACCTCTCTTCAGACCCCGCTTTTCCTCCCTCTGTTCACCTCTCTTCAGACCCCACTTTTCCTCCCTCTGTTCACCTCCCTTCAGACCCCGCTTTTCCTCCCTCTGTTCATCTCTCTTCTGACCCCGCTTTTCCTCCCCCTGGTTATTTCCTCCGCCTCCCTCCGACCTTGATACAGAACATGAGTCTGACTCTTCAGATGTTGAATCTTCTCTTTCTCCTTATGGTTATTTTCCTCCGCCTCCCTCTGACCTTGATACAGAACATGAGACTGACTCTTCAGATGTTGAACCTTCTCTTTCTCCTTATGGTTATTTTCCTCCGCCTCCCTCCGACCTTGATACAGTACAAGAAAAGTACCAGCTTGACATAGAATCAGAATTCGATTCGTCAAGTGGGGAGGATAGAGTTATGGGCCCCGACGAAATTGGATACAGGTCGGATGAGCTCCAGCATATAACGGACGACGAAGGCCGTAGAATTTATTTTCCGAAAAATGAGATTAGTTATCTTGACTCTTCCCCCGATTATTCTTCTTTTGATATTGGACCTGATGTTCCTCTTCCCTCAGCTCGTTTTCTCTTTAGACGTCGTCATCCAAAATTCATTTACGATTCTGTTCCCTTTCCTAAGCCCCTTCACCAGCGGGCCGCCCATGTACGAACCCGTTTTCGTCGCTCCCGTGGTTCTGTTCATTCTCCTTACCGTAGTCCCTCTCCTCCGCCTCTCCCTCCCCCTGTCACACCTCCGTCCCGTAGATTGCGTGTTCCCCTCCGTTATCCTCATACCAGTCCGCAGCCTCCTCCCCGACCTTCCCGTTGTTTTCGTCCACTCCCGTAGTCCATGCTATTGTTAATACATCCCAACCTACACAGTACGATCCTCGCCTGTTATTGTAAGCCATTGAAAGATTGGAAGCAATGAACATTTTTGCAAAGATGTTTACAAATTGAACTGCACTTACCTCCAGATGCCGTCTCCGGTCAGGTTGACATTTCCTGCCCTGCTATTATTTTTAGCATGAAGTCGACCCTGCTTCTCGTGTCTTCCGATGCAGGTCTTCTACACAATACCCCTCCTGCTGAATTGCTTGATCATGATGCTACCGTGAAGACCAATCGTTACACATCCTTGAACATCTGGGTTACACACTTTACGCATTTCCAGTTCAGATAGGAAAGTCCAACAGCCGTTATTTATGGAGAGCTGTTACATTTTCGTCCGCAAGAAGACATTGCTGAATCTACCGGTACATGAACATTTCCCTTACAACATCCTTTCGACCACTGCTGATAGAGATCCACCAACTCAGACGATCTCTGCAGTCCTGATATATTGTAGTTGATGTAGTTCCCTTTTACACGCGTTAGCGTCATTATGTCACATTATTTTGACTAATGTAATATTTGACCATCTTGTATGCCCCTATGATTTTTTTTTTTGTTTTTTTTTGTTTTTCTTTTTGCCATGTTTCTGACGTAAGATTTTACCCAGATTTTTTTAAGGTTTATATCGTTCTGTTGTACCAAATAAAAGTGATTAACTAATGTACATCTTCACCCGCCACTAATGTTGGCATCATTCACGATTTATTATGTTGATGACACCATATTGCATTATGATTGTTTGAATTTTCAGTCATTGTTACACCGACACTCATACATGTGATTTAACTATTTGCCCATTTATATATTCTATACCATTGACCATTGATTACCATGTTTCCATTTCATTCATTGTTTCCGGTTATTGTTTATACCGGCGTGGTCATATTTTTTTATTATGAGATTTACCCATTTTGCCCATACTTTTCCACCAAGTTTTGTGGTTTTATTTCCATTTGTTCCATTCATATTTTTTTTCATCATCCACTTCAGTGAAGTGTAGGGTGACAGCCTTTTTATGTGCACCCGCCATATTTTTTTTTGCCAGTTTTTTTTCCTTGCGACGTTAACTCGCTTGTCATGTTATTTTATGTTTTATGATTCGCACAAGTGTGAGAGATATTGATGACTATAAATCCATAAAGCGTTTTGTTAGTTCGTTAATGAATGTTAGTTACTGTTCTATTTTGGTCATATATTTTTTTTTTGGCCACTTATTAGTACTATTTGTAGTGTGATGGGTCCGGGAAGACGCCCCTGAGGCCCCACCCCCACTTCAGTTCAAGGCATGTTTGTCCCCCACATATTTTCGTTGTGCGCGGAGCATGCTGGGATGTGAAAATTCTAACGAGATAGAAAATATATTAATTAGGCCACAATAACGCCTAAATATTAATTGTGGTGTATAGTTGTGAGTTATATTTGAGATTCGTGTGTTATATTAAATAGCTGTAGGTTTTATTTGTGTTTTCGCTATTCCTAAGCGATAATCGCGTGTGATATTTAAGTAGTCAAGATTAATACGCCTAGCGCAGTAAAGTGAGTGATTAGCCTAGTGCCTATAAAAAGAGATAGCGAGCTACCAGCGGACCTTTCCTAGTATCAGCCGCCAGAGAGAACAGACGACAGAGCCAAACTGTAAATGCATTGAGCACGTGAGTTAATTTAAATTAGAATTAATTTTATATAATTCTAGAATTATATTCAGCACGAGTCTGTTTTAATGTTTAGTGAAATAGATAGATG
This sequence comes from Oreohelix idahoensis, assembly GCA_024509875.1. Lineage (NCBI taxonomy): Eukaryota > Metazoa > Mollusca > Gastropoda > Stylommatophora > Oreohelicidae > Oreohelix > Oreohelix idahoensis. Next base: position 120,468 of record JAMPIV010023181.1, on the reverse strand, counting down.
TGTTTCCAAAGGAAATGTCTTTTTAGGACATTATGATTTAGTCTTGAAGAATGATAGATGAGTGAAAATAATGTTTGATAGGTTTTATTAGGCACGCAAAGCCTAAATCCAGATGTGAGAATTTAGTATCAAGTATTTCATCCATCAGACCGGGCAAATTTAGTAGGAGAGTATTTTATACATGAAACTGGACAGAAATGTTATCAGAAAGGCAGATATAGTATGAAGCTATTTCACGGGAATGTAGATAAGATTAACAATAGCAAGATTGTAGCCACGTGGCGAGGACTGTATAAAAAGCGGCGAATAACACGCCCCGCGTGGTAAACCTATAATGTTACGCCATGTGACACGTTGTGTATTTAGTTCCAGTTTGGTTTAAGTCGAGAATAATTATATTTTATTTTTTCTAATGTAAAAGTAATTGAGTGTATTTCACGATAGCCTACTTATCATAATTCTACTGTATATATTTAATGGGTTACTGTGAGGTGAGAATATGTATTTAGATTTCTGGAGAGCGCGAGGCCACTCCTTTGTTGAGACATGTGTTTCTCTGGTTGCTCCCGGCGGAGCATGGAAACACCAATGTGGCTGGTGTCTATCACAAGCCGACAAGAAGCATTTTTATGCTATGGCAGTGATTTGTTTCGGTAACGATGTGTTTCATGTGATGAGATTCCCAGTCGCACCAGTCGTCACATACGACATGCTTCCGAATGCAGTAACGAATATTGAGATAGACCAGTTGTGAGGTGGTGGTTTATTCTCGTTATTGAGAGTATTTGTTGTACATATAGTTGAATATTATTTTATGTCCATTTTATGATTATTTAATTATGGTTATGTGAGGAATGGTTGTGAGAGCACGTGGGCTCACTTCAAGGTATATATTTCTCTTCTCCGCTCCTGAGGGAGCATGGGGCCAACAGTGTGGTTTGCCTCCATATTAAGTATTCATATGCTAGGGCAGTAGTGTTTCGGTAGCAATCTGTGTTACATGGTGAGATTGCCAGCCCCACGCACAACACCTTACTAGTCTCATTTGGACGACATGCATGAGTGTGTGTGTGTGTGATAGCTGAGTGTGTGCTCTTGCAGTAGTGGTTTCCGTAGCAACCTGTGTTACATGGTGAGATTGCCAGCCCCACGCACAACACCTTACTAGTCGCATTGGATGACACACATGAGTGTGTGTGTGTGTGTGTGTGTGTGATAGTTGAGTGTGTCAGGTGGCGGCGTAGGACAGTTTGACAGGTGAGAGCGTGGTGTTTCTCATTCAGTATTATATTATGATTTTAACTATTCTGTGCTTTGTTTGCTTCTTCAGATTAGCATCGGGCACTGTTGGGTGTTTTGTTTTATTTAGTTTCGTTTTGTTATGTTCCTTGGATTATTTGTTTAATGTTTGCTTTGTCACTGAATGGGCTGTAAAAATAAATATAGCCCCTGCCTCTAGAATCAAGAGTTTTATTGTTGTTCGGGTCGGTGCGAGTGTGACAAGAGAGTGATATCACAATCACAACATAATCATCATCATCATCTCGCCCACCCTATCACAATTGGCGTCGTCGACAGGATAAGGCAGACAGTGACACTGAGCAAACAGCAAACGAACAAATATTGTAAACACCCAGCAGTGCGGTCTTGCAGCAAGATGGCATCGATCAATGCGCCTGTGAAGATATTGTATGTGAAGGTGCCAGACATAAGGCTATTTAGTGGAGAGGGAAGTCCCACTTGGCAAGAGTTTGTGGAAGAGGTAGAGGCCGTGTGGAAGATGGGGTCCTTTAGTGCGATAGACAAAGTAGATTTAATCTGGAACAACGTTACACCATGGGTCGCTAGGGAGTTGCGGATACATGGCGGAGCCAAGGCCAGCCCTGAGCAGTTACTGGAAATTGTCAAAAAAGCCTATAGCGAGAAACCACAAGTCAGTGAGGTGAACAGGAATTTCCCTTGGGAATATGCTGTTTATGGTGAAAGTAAAAAGCCTGAGACACGGGTCCAGATAGCAAGTGCAGAAGTTAAGAAGGAGGAGGAGGCACTCAGGGCAGAATTATCCTTCCTAAAGTCCCAGATAGCACAGATGTCAGAGTCCAGTTCGCCAGCACAAGAGGAGGTGCAGAGAAAGAGAGCACCATGCCAGCCGCGGGAACAGCCAACGCAAGACAAGGAGGTGTGTCCGCGGGAACAGCCAAAGCACGACGAGGAGGTGCATGTTCTGGTATGTGAGAGTCAAGCTGTTGTTAACGAAAGCAGTGAGCTGACAGTACCGACCAGTGCAGCTGCACCGACAAGGCGAAAAGGAGTTTGCAAGTGGTACAGTGTCCGCAGGGGATGGGGATTCATCACGCCAGATGATGGAGGTATTGATGTATTCGTACATCAGACCAAGATCTACAGAAAGGGATTCCGGAGTCTGGCGAGGAATGAACGAGTAGAGTTTGACAGCAAACCATCGGTCCAGGGCATGGAAGCAATTTATGTATGCGGCATTGGCGGTCAAGAGTGTAAGGGCAGCAGAAAGCGACCCATGGCACAGAGGAAGCCCAGAAAGATAAGATGCTACAATTGTGGAGACCTGTCAGACCACATGGCAGCCAAGTGCCCTCAAGGCCCGCTTCCGAAGAGATGTTTTCGATGCAAGTCAACTGAACATTTGATAGCCGCCTGTCCCTCAAAGAGCTCTTTCCCGAGACGTGCTACCACAACCAGGTTTCCTTCCGGGTGCAAGCCAAGAGATGACCGTGACAACTGTCACCCTAAGGGAGCCGAGAAGATTGGTAGTCGGTTAGGGGAGGAAACTCGTCTTAAGCAGAGAGGAGGGAGTGCAAGTCAAGGTTCAGAGGAGGAGACACATGAAAAGCAGACTGTGGGGAATGTAAGCCACCGTCCACGCAAAATGAGTGCAGAACACGTCAAGAGCGATCCCCCTACAGATTCGACAGCTACATGCACTGGCAAGCAGATGTCACAAGCCAGCAGCGACGCGGCACAAGTAGGCGAATCTTCTAGACCACAGCAACTGCCAGCCCGACAAAGCACAACTAGGGACATGTCGACCAAGACAGTCCCCAGCCGGGTTGTACCGATGACAGAAGCTCAGCCCAAAGCATCGCCGCAGAGAAAGAGTCATACGCAGCACCAACGATCTAAGAGGCTACGATCGAAGCGCCAGAGGTGGTGATGTTGTCGGGACGACAACAAAATCAGGAGGGAGATATGTGATGGGTCCGGGAAGACGCCCCTGAGGCCCCACCCCCACTTCAGTTCAAGGCATGTTTGTCCCCCACATATTTTCGTTGTGCGCGGAGCATGCTGGGATGTGAAAATTCTAACGAGATAGAAAATATATTAATTAGGCCACAATAACGCCTAAATATTAATTGTGGTGTATAGTTGTGAGTTATATTTGAGATTCGTGTGTTATATTAAATAGCTGTAGGTTTTATTTGTGTTTTCGCTATTCCTAAGCGATAATCGCGTGTGATATTTAAGTAGTCAAGATTAATACGCCTAGCGCAGTAAAGTGAGTGATTAGCCTAGTGCCTATAAAAAGAGATAGCGAGCTACCAGCGGACCTTTCCTAGTATCAGCCGCCAGAGAGAACAGACGACAGAGCCAAACTGTAAATGCATTGAGCACGTGAGTTAATTTAAATTAGAATTAATTTTATATAATTCTAGAATTATATTCAGCACGAGTCTGTTTTTAATGTTTAGTGAAATAGATAGATGTGTTTCCAAAGGAAATGTCTTTTTAGGACATTATGATTTAGTCTTGAAGAATGATAGATGAGTGAAAATAATGTTTGATAGGTTTTATTAGGCACGCAAAGCCTAAATCCAGATGTGAGAATTTAGTATCAAGTATTTCATCCATCAGACCGGGCAAATTTAGTAGGAGAGTATTTTATACATGAAACTGGACAGAAATGTTATCAGAAAGGCAGATATAGTATGAAGCTATTTCACGGGAATGTAGATAAGATTAACAATAGCAAGATTGTAGCCACGTGGCGAGGACTGTATAAAAAGCGGCGAATAACACGCCCCGCGTGGTAAACCTATAATGTTACGCCATGTGACACGTTGTGTATTTAGTTCCAGTTTGGTTTAAGTCGAGAATAATTATATTTTATTTTTCTAATGTAAAAGTAATTGAGTGTATTTCACGATAGCCTACTTATCATAATTCTACTGTATATATTTAATGGGTTACTGTGAGGTGAGAATATGTATTTAGATTTCTGGAGAGCGCGAGGCCACTCCTTTGTTGAGACATGTGTTTCTCTGGTTGCTCCCGGCGGAGCATGGAAACACCAATGTGGCTGGTGTCTATCACAAGCCGACAAGAAGCATTTTTATGCTATGGCAGTGATTTGTTTCGGTAACGATGTGTTTCGTGTGATGAGATTCTCAGTCGCACCAGTCGTCACATACGACATGCTTCAGAATGCAGTAACGAATATTGAGATAGATCAGTTACGAGGTAGTAGCTTATTCTCATTACTGAGAGTATTTGTTGTACATACAGTTGAATATTATTTTATGTCCATTTTATGATTATTTAATTATGGTTATGTGAGGAATGGTTGTGAGAGCACGTGGGCTCACTTCAAGGTATATATTTCTCTTCTCCGCTCCTGAGGGAGCATGGGGCCAACAGTGTGGTTTGCCTCCATATTAAGTATTCATATGCTAGGGCAGTAGTGTTTCGGTAGCAATCTGTGTTACATGGTGAGATTGCCAGCCCCACGCACAACACCTTACTAGTCTCATTTGGACGACATGCATGTGTGTGTGTGTGTGTGTGATAGCTGAGTGTGTGCTCTTGCAGTAGTGGTTTCCGTAGCAACCTGTGTTACATGGTGAGATTGCCAGCCCCACGCACAACACCTTACTAGTCGCATTGGATGACACACATGAGTGTGTGTGTGTGTGTGTGATAGTTGAGTGTGTCAGGTGGCGGCGTAGGACAGTTTGACAGGTGAGAGCGTGGTGTTTCTCATTCAGTATTATATTATGATTTTAACTATTCTGTGCTTTGTTTGCTTCTTCAGATTAGCATCGGGCACTGTTGGGTGTTTTGTTTTATTTAGTTTCGTTTTGTTATGTTCCTTGGATTATTTGTTTAATGTTTGCTTTGTCACTGAATGGGCTGTAAAAGTAAATATAGCCCCTGCCTCTAGAATCAAGAGTTTTATTGTTGTTCGGGTCGGTGCGAGTGTGACAAGAGAGTGATATCACAATCACAACATAATCATCATCATCATCTCGCCCACCCTACCACAGTAGTTACCATAACCTCCATAGTTTTTTCTTCCCATGTGTCCCTCGTTTATGTTATGTCCATCAGTCCCTACCCCTTCATGATCGATTTTTTAGTGTGAAATGTTAATGGTGTTATTTCATCCATTATTCCCATCTATTGTTTATTGTAGTCCTTCTGACATGATTTATGGTGGGATACATGAATCCCAATAATTTTTTTTAGAGTTAGTAATTTTTTTTCTAGGGAATAAAGTGTCTCCTACGGGATACACTTTAGTGGCCCAGGGCGTATGTGACAGTACGGACTGTTACGTCGGATTAACACTAAGGTGCTGCCACTTAATTATAGTTAGGGTAAGAATACTTAGCAAGATTAAACACTAAGTATTTGAGCGTGTCTAGTTAGTGTAATAACACTAGTCCATGAATCTTATGATGATTTAATTGAAAGTGTTCAGGAATGTTCTTCATCCAATTGGGGTAGAATTGGATTAGAGTAGGACGGAAGTGATGGTTTGAGAGAAGGGGGTTAAGTGAGTTGGTTTTAGGCACGAGACGTGCGAGGCAGTGATTTTGGGGTTTTGACCATCTTGTAAGTTCGATGGCTGTGTGTTATTTCTTGGGATGACTGGTTTGTATACCACAGAAGCACATGTATTTATGAACTATTATGAAGTTCTCAGAGGTTACAGACACTTAATAAAGGTGTTCATTCATATTTAATCCAGCTTGAACTTATTTCCTGAACGTCAGTAGGAAGTGTCGTTTGTTTACATCAGGTAATAGAGAAAAGAATGTTACCATATTTTCGACGATCATGCAGCCTAAAACATAAACACAGTTACGAGTCTCCAAAAGCGACCTGGGTTATGTTCCTATTCTGTAATCACCATCTCTGGCAGTCGCCAGTAAAACAACAGATAAACATTGATAAAAGATTCCACCCCATTCTCACCCTGTCACACTAGACTTGATTTGTCACCGCGACCAAGCCCGGTCACATCTAACTTGATTCGGTGCCGTTCCCGTCCACTCCCCCGGCCACACTTCTGGAGGATTGAAAATGTTCACTTCACTAGTGTTTTCCATGTCTGGCAAAGCAACCTGTTGCTCGGGTGTGGCGAGAGGTTTTATTTGGCTGTAGGATCAGTATAGTACTGACAATTACAGAAATAGAATTTCTGCAGAAAATGGTGAAGTCCCAGTGTCTGAGAGGACTACTGGTATCACAAATTAGTTACGGCTGTGAATGTTCTGATCTCGAAAAAAATAGTAGAGAGGAGACCGACATAAAGCGCCACCTCCGCTGTGTAACTAACTGTGATATTAATAAACAAGGAAACAGATTTTACTTAACTAAGATAAAATTGACAAGTCGTTCAAATACAATTTCCTTCTTATTTATTTAGTATATACACTATCTACTCTTGTGCTGAAGGGTGAATGTTGAAAAATGGAATGTAATGAATTTGTAAGTTTACATATGATTTACAAATATATATATATATATATATATATATATATATATATATATATATATATATATATATATATATATATATATTATATATATATATATATATATATATAAATATTTTATCAACAAGTTTTCCAATTATAGGAACAAAAATTATATCAGCTGTGCTTTTAATTAAGGATATAACACTTATCAGCTATGTTGTTATTTTTGTCTCTTGCTATGCTAATTTCACTTTCTCATCACTGACAGTTTCTATGCTCACAATGCTGACAGAAATGGTACGAATGTGTACTCATCTCTTAAAACAGTTCTGTTCTCCTTAGTTTGGTTCACACCACTCCTGCTGAGGCTCGTTACTTTAGCCCACCCAAGACTGAGGGGGACTAAAGATGTAGCCTCTGTACAATCTCTATGCTCCTGAGAAGTTCCAGGCAGCGGGATTGACTCGAACATACGACCTCAGGGTTTTTTGGACACAAATAAACCTGTAACAAAGCAAAAATAGGGGCTAATTTCTGTCCTCAAGCCCACCTATTTCTAGTGTGAGTGAAATGAGCGTGTCTCAGATGTATGCATGTAGGATGAATGACAACATGGCTCAGTATGATTTAGCAATAGCGAGACAAGACAGGTGTCTACTTGCAAAGCATTCTTTCTGATAAACTAATACATGGATACATTCAATAATATAGATTCAATACATGAATACATTTAATACATGAATACATCCCATAATATAAATCAATACATGAATAAATCCAATAATATGTACACCTAGGTGTGATACAACAATGTCCTTCCCCCTATACTATACCACGCCCTCTCTGACAAGTGCTATACTAGCTGGTAACATATATCCTAACAATATTGTTATGTCTTATGATAGGAGTATATGAGACGAGGACTGTTTGGTGATATATCAGGTGGGAGTTATAGGAGACAATAGATTGGAGTTAGATGCGACAATAGATTGAGTCCTGACAAGGACTGTTTTGGTTATATTGCAGTTGGTCTTATCTGAGACAATAGATTGAAGTTATAGACTGACAATAGATTGAGTCCTAACAAGGACTGTTTTGGTTATATTGCAGTTGGTCTTATCTGAGACAATAGATTGAGTTATAGGAGACAATAGATTGAGTCCTAACAAGGACTGTTTTGTTATATTTTTGCAGTTGGTCTGAGATAATAGATTGAAGTAGGTTGAGTCGTGTGGGGCCCGACAATAGATTGAAGTTATAGACTGACAATAGATTGAGGTATGAGTCCTATTAGTCTTTGTCTATATCAATCATATACATTCATAGTGAACCCAAAATATATTAAATATATACAGGTGTAGGTAGTATAATGACACACAACAAATACCAACATTATATACCTGCTGAAGGCCTATTTTCCTAAAGGTTATCGTAAATTTATATTTACCCTCCAAGATTTAAAAAAAGGCCAGTTTGACTCGACTAGTGAAGTAGGTTGCAGGTCGATGCCCTCAGGTAAACTATAAATCAAGAGTGACAGCTTCTTCCTCTTCAGTCAGTATCTCTGGCGTCAAGTTCGGGATTGCGTGGTTAGCATAAAATCCGCCCGATATATAGGCAGGTAAATACTTAAGGAAAGCTTTCGGTTGGTTCCCTACGGAGCAAGTTGATTGGTTTCCTCCGGTTTCGTCTTTTGCTCATACAGCCTAATTTTATTCAGTTTTTAGCCGCCATCTTGCGTGAACTGCGTGAACAGTATAATTTATTCTGTCTCAGAGACTGGTGAACGGTGATCGTTGATTGGTTGAAGCAAATCTGTATCTCGACATAGTGATTAACAAAGTAGTGGCTTACACTCGTTTCACGACATAGCCCCCTCCTTTCCTAGCTGTGACTTGTCATAGCTGACGTGTAAACCCCTGCTGTGGTTAATCCTTTTGCGTCTGTCCTTCCAGAGTACTAGGGTGTCGACTTAAAAAATCAGCTCCTACATTGTCTCTTCCCGGAATGTAATTCACGGTAAAGGAATAAGGCGCCAGAAGCAGACTCCACCTTAACAATCTCGAATTTAGCTTTTTAGATGCAGCCAAGAATGTTAAAGGTTGGTGATCGCTTTGGACAATGAAGTGTGTCCCATACAGATAAGGTGAAAATTTGTTGATGGACCAAATTAGAGCTAAACATTCTTTCTCTATGGTCGAGTAGTTCAACTCAGCTGCATTCAGCTTCCTACTGGCGTAGGCGACTGGTAAAAGTTCCTCCGGCTGGGCTTTTGATTTCTGCAAGAGAGTTGCACCAATACCTATACTGCTAGCGTCCGTCCTTAATACAAATTCCTGTGTGATATCGGGTAGTGTAAGGATGGGTTTGCTGGTGAGTTTTGCTTTTAGCTCTGTGTAAGCTTTTTCACAATCAGCATTCCATTGGATTTTGTCAGGCTGTCCTTTCTTCGTTAAGTTAGTTAATGGTGCACACAGAGAGTTAAAGTGGGGTATGTACTTCTGATAGAACCCACATAATGACACGAATGATCTCACATCTTTCTTCGTTTGAGGTCTGGGTGCCTTCTTTAGCTTCTCTATATTCTTTGGGTCAGGAGACATATGACCTGTAGAAATAGTGTGACCTAGGAATTCCAACTCCTTACAACCGATATAGCACTTGGTTGGACGTGCAGTCAATCCAGTTTCTCTCAGTCTGTCAAACAACATGGAGAGCGCTACTATATGCTCTTCAAATGTGTTTGTAGCAACAAGAATGTCATCCATAAAGTTAGTGATATGGGGATTTTGTAGAGGTTCCAATAATTTCCTCATCATTCTTGAAAAGATACTGGGAGCATTTTTCAGCCAAAAGGGTAGTACATTAAACTCGTAGTGTCCGTCTGATGTACTAAATGCCAGCATTTTCCTAACTTCTGGTTTCACTGGTATTTGGTAGTATCCCTTGCTTAGATCTACCTTCGATAAATACCTAGCCTTACTCAGTGTAGAGAACAGCTGGTTGGTGTCAGGTAATGGGTCCACCTGAGATTCTGTGATCGCATTAAGCTTCCGGTAGTCAATACATAACCTGTGTTCACCACTCGGTTTTCTCAATAGCACCACACTTGAGCTATAGGGAGAGTCTGACTTCGAGATAATTTTCTCCTTCAACAGATAATCAACTTCCTCCCTTAGTGCTTGGGCTTTCGCATAGGGTATAGGGTATGTTCTCATGCATACTGGGGTAGGGTCGGTAACCTTCATGTCGTACTCTAACAGATTCGTACGACCTGGCTTATCTGTGAGCACATCAGCATGGGTTTCCAACACTTTCTGAACCCTCTTCTTCTGCTCTGGAGTTAAATGTTCACTAATATTTACTTGAACATAATCCTCTGTAGTTGTGAGTGGATACTCCATAGAGTGAAGTGGTTCACCGTGCATTTCTGTTGCAATGGCTAGGGTCATAATATGTGCAACTTCTGATGATTCCTTGTCATAGTATTTTTTAAGAAGATTGACATGATATACCTTCTCCTTTCCTTTCTTGTCAATCTTATAATTGGTCCTGGAAAGTTTCTCCAGTATGACATAGGGTCCCTGCCATCCAATCTGCAATTTATTATTGCTGCTTGGCAACAGTAATAACACCTTTTTCACCCACCTCCAGTTCCCTATCCTTTGCTTTTTTGTTGTAGTACGCAGCATGCTTCCTCCTGGCCTGTCTTAAGTTATCATTGGCCAGTTTCCAACCTGCTTTCAATCGAGATGTCAACTCGTTGACGTACTGGTATGCGGAAGTCACTGTTTCCTCTGCCTTTTTCATCAGTCCATGTCCGCAGCAATGCTTCCAGTGGACCTTTTATTGGTCTTCCAAACAACAATGTAGCTGGAGCCAATCCAGTTGAGTTGTGGGGTACTTCCCTATATGCAAATAGTGCAGCGGGTAAGTATGTATCCCAGTATCAGGTTTTTCACTCGCCAGCTTTCTAAGGATTGAAATTAGCGTACCATTGAACCGCTCTACTTGACCGTTCCCTTGGGCATGGTAGGGACTACAATGATAGTGCCTGGCTTGAAATATCCTGAATACTTCTTGTGTTAGCTTTCCCTTAAACTGAGACCCATTGTCAGTCAATATCTGATGCGGGAAACCTAATCGGGTAAATATTGTCAACAGGGCCTCTGCCACGTGCTTTGAATCTATAGCTGACATGGCCACTGCTTCTCCCCACATAGAGCAAGTATCAACCAAGGTTAAGATGTAAGCATTTCTCTTCTTTATCCTAGTGAGGGGTCCAACAATATCTACTGCAACACGTTTAAAAGGGGTTCCCATAATAGGCATTTCCCCCAGTGTTGCTGGTGCAGTCCTATGCTTAGGAGCTACTCTTTGACATTCTGGACAGGATCTTACATATCTTTTTATGTCCTCTGTAATTCCAAGATGGAGGTGAAATTCGTTTCTCACCTTAGACGCCGAAAGAAAAACATCAGGAATGTGTATATTTCGATGGATATCACCATGTTATGTTAAATTATAGAATAAGAGATACACCAGAGTATCTAGTGGTGTAGATATTTTCCTATAACTGACCTCGAAACCCTTGAATCGGTCGGTTGGATCGGAGGGTTGATCAGTGAGTTAACAATTCACTATCGTAAAACAAGCTATTGTTACCGAAACAGAACCAGGCTCGACAGTAAACATGACTCACTCTAATATCTTGGGGGCTAAGGAGATTTCTAAAATTGGATACTGGAATGTAAGAACTATGTATCAAGACGGAAAATTGGAAGAAGTAATTAAAGAAATGGATAATTATAAGTTGGACTTATTGGGTGTCAGCGAGTGTAGATGGACGGGGAAGGGCATAAAATATATTTCAGAAGAAAAAAAGCAAATTATATACTTTGGTAGTAATGATAATCGTCACACAGAGGGAGTAGCCATCCTAATGACACAGAAAGCAGCAGCATCGCTTATCAGCTGGGTACCTATCAATGAGAGGCTAATATTAGCTAGATTTCAGACACGATTTTTCAAGCTCTCAATTGTACAATGTTATGCACCAACTAACGACGCTCTTGATACCACAAAAGATGACTTCTATGAAGCACTTCTAAGTACCATCAACACAATACCCAAGCATGACATAATAGCAGTCATGGGTGATTTTAACGCCAAAGTAGGTGACAACAACGATGGAGTACAAAGATATCTCGGTACTCATGGCATAGGCTGTATGAATCAAAATGGCGAAAGACTTCTATAACTTTGTGAAATATCAAACCTCGTTGTGGCAGACACCATCTTTCCACATAAGAATATCCACAAGATAACATGGAATTCACCTGATGGCAGAACTAAGAACCAGATAGATCACTTCTGCATAAGCGCTAAATTTCGCTCATCAGTTCAAGGACGTCAGAGCATACAGAGGTGCAGAGATCGGAAGCGATCATAACCTCTGCATAGCTAAAATGAGAATTAAACTGAAGAAGTTATACCAACCGAATAAAAATAGAAGAATAGATGTACACAGACTGCAATCAAATGATATAAAGAAGGAATATAATGTCAAAATGAACAACTATTTCGATGCTTTAGGCAAAATTGACAACGATATCACCACCAAGACAATCGATACTAAATGGGAACAACTGAGAACAGCAATGACAGAAGCAGCTGTAGCGACCACCGGATACCTAGTACATAAAAAGAAAAAATGGATGAGGAAGATACTTGGGATAAAATACAAGAAAGGAAAACAGCAAAACTTAAACTACTAGCGGCAAGTACACATAATGCAGTTGAATCTTGCAAACTAACTTATAACTTGTTAAATAAAGAAGTGAAGACAAAAAAACTCGAAGAGATAAAAGACATTTCATCAATGAACTGGCCGTAGAAGCTGAAAATGCTGCAAGAACTGGTAATAGTAGGTGCCTTTATCAAATTACAAAACAACGATGTCACCAGCATACTGCTATGGAAACACCTGTTAAAGGTAAATAAGGGAATTCAATATCAACATTTTGAAAAAGAACAAATGAAGAGATGGGCTGAGCACTTCATGGAGGTGCTAAACAGACCACCACCAACAGTAACACCTGATTCTAATAATGAAACATCCACAACCACTTTGCCAATAACTTGCGATGAATTCACGCTGGACGAGATCAAACAAGCCGTTAAAAGATTAAAAAATTTTAAAGCTGCTGGAGTTGACGAAATTTCAGGGGAAATGATTAAAGCAGTTAATGACAACAACCTCTTGAGAATTTTAGATATTATAAATGAAGTATGGAGAGAAGAACAACCACCACAACAATGGAAAGACAGTATTACAGTATTGTAAAGTTACCGAAGAAAGGTGATCTATCAGACTGTAATAACTGGCGTTCCTCATCTCTATTATCAGTACCTGGAAAATTTTATTTGTTGCATGATGTTAGAAAGACTTAAATTGCATGCTGACGAAAAGATCAGAGAAGAACAAGCGGGTTTCAGGCCGAAACGATCATGTATTGATCAAATTTCACACTTGAACAATTATGAATCAGTTTAAAGGCAATCGCCACTTATTATCACCTTCGTCGCTGGGTTTCAAAAAGCCTTTGATAGTCTACACCGCCCATCATTGTGGAAGATACTTTGGGACAATCTATGGTTTTCCAACAAAATATGTGAATATTAATCAAAGCGCTATATGACAATGCAAGATGTTGTGTTAGAACAAATAAAGGGAATACAGAATGGTTTACAGTAGAAACAGGGGTGAAACAATGATATGTATTATGTCACCACTACTTTTTGGAATAGCTATTGATTGGGTTATGAGAAACTATACCCACAATGAACAATTGGGTATAAAATGGACAAATGGAAAATTCCTGGGGGACCTGGATTTCGCAGATGATGTAGCATTCTTAAGTTCAACACCAAGACAATCCCAAGAAGCAATAAATAATTTGTGTCATCTCTCGGTTAAAATTGGTCTCCAAATAAATGCCTCTAAAACTAAAGCTATGAACTTTTCTAACGAGACCTTTGATATCATCTTGAACGGGGAAAAACTACAGAAAGTTGAAAGTTTCAATTATTTAGGCAGTAAGAAAAAATGACTCAGGATGGTGACACAACAAGTTCCATACTAGAATTGCTTTGGCAGCTAGCGCCTTCAATAGATTATCTAACATTTGGAAATTACGATCATTGAATATACATACCAAGCTTCGTCTGTTTAATTCAAATGTTATCTCAGTGTTTCATACGGCTGTGAGAGTTGGAAAATAACAAAATCATTGGAGAACAAGCTGAATACATTCGAGAACAAATGTCTTAGAAAACTCATGAACATCAGTTGGAAAGAATTCAAGACTAATCGACAAATAAGAAAGACTCTAGGCAGAAATATGTCTCCGACTATATAAGGAAAAGACGATGGTCATATATCGGTCATGTCCTACGAATGCAAAACAACAGAATACCACTACAGGCGCTCACTTGGGTTCCTGAGGGTAAGCGGAAAAAAGGAAGACCAAAAGAAACACTCAGAAGAACAATAATAAGAAGGAAGAACGTTGGGCCTAAATAATGTGCAAGAGCTAAGAGGAGTGGCGTCACAACGAACAACCTGGAGAGCACTGGTTTCTGCCTTATGCGCCGTGTTTGGCGCTTAAAGAATTTATTATTATTATTAATTCCTGGCCAAAAGTAGTGACAGGCTATCCTTTGTCCAGTGGCCCCTATTCCCATATGTCCTAGCGTCATAACCTTCTCCCTGTAAGATTTTGGCACTACAAGCTGTCCATGCCCTTTAGTTTCTGTTCCAGCTTTTCTGTATAGTAGGCCATTCTTCACCAACGGGCTGATCACCCGTTTGCCAGTCACTTCGATTACGGAAACAACAGCAAATGGATTGATTTGCCGTTGCCCTAAAGACGCCAATAGGCGTGATGGGAAACAATGGCAAAGAAAACCGATCTGCTGTTGCCCTAAGACGCCACTAGGCGTAATGGCCACTGACTGCTTTGACGGTCGGTGGCTAAGGACGGAAGAAGGCCATTCTTCATATATAAGTCTCCTTTCTCGGGAGGGTTATGTGCTTTAGGCAATTTGCCGAAACAAGGCTTCAATGTGCTGTCCGCTGCTTGAGCCTTTTTCATCTCTTCTGGATGAGTATTGATAGGATTTTCCTCCATTTTCCTGGAGCTTTCCCTGGTCTGGACTGTTGCCATAACTACAGGTTTTATAGGTTCTCCAAGGAAAACATACCTACACCCCAAAATCAAAGGGTAAATAGGGTCGTCCATCACTGCTGCTTTGATTTCTCCTTCCACATAGCGAGATCTTATGTTGATTCGGGCTATGGGTAATGTCATGGTTCTTGCTCCCTTGATCGGTCCTCTGATTTCCACTGTTTCTGTGGTTATCTGGTCAGGACTCACTAGAGAAGAGCACACAACTGAATCAAAGTCTAATCCTGTGTCATATAAACACAGTACTTGAGTGCCATTCACGGTCACTTCCTCACAGACAGGGGGATGATGGAAGTCTTTCTGACTTACTGCCATTTCCTTCCTTCCCTGATTCCCTGTTGTAAGACATGCAGCATGATGATGAGGATTCTTCCTTCTGCAGTCCGCAGTATTGTGGTTACTCATTAGACAAGTTTTACACCACTTTCCTTCCTTCCGGTAAGGTGTCTTATCCGATCTTAGAGGGTTTTTGTCCTTTTGGTCAAATCTTTGTTTGTTCCTTGTGGTGTGGTCCTTTTGTTCATATTTGGTATAGTTTTGTGATGATTTGAAGTTTTCACCCTGCTTCTTCTTATTTCCTAATAATTCTGCCTTAGCTGCTTGATATCTCTCAGCAACAGTTACAATATCTTCCAATCTCTCTGCTCCTTGTTCCATGATAAACTTCCTCATTTCTGGAGGCATGGACTCTTTCACTTGCTCCATCATTATCATTTCTTTCAGATCCTGACACTTCCCTAAACTACTCCATTTTTCCAAATAGGTTTCCAATCTAGCAGAGAATTGGTGATAGTTTTCTCCTGGAAGAAGTTTAGCTGTTCGGAATTTCTTTCTATATGATTCTGAGTTCTTTTCATATCTCACAAGCAGTGCCTGCTTCAGGATGTCATAATCTTCCTGGTCATCTCTTGAGAGCTTCAAATACACATCGTAGGCCACACCTCTCAATCCCTGAGATAGTTTAAGACTCCATTTTTCTTTCACTAAGCCATAGGTAGTGGCTAGTCTTTCGTATCTATCCAGGTACGACTCGATGGCATCTTCTTTCTCAACAAATGGGTCCAGATGGAAATTCATTGCCCCACTTGAGGTGCTCTGGCTGGAGCTACTCTCAGAGTGAGGTGAGCTACCACCATTATTGCCAGTATTTGCCTGAATTTCAAGCTCTTTTAATCTCAACTGATGGTCTCTCTCTGCTTGTAATTTCCTTTCCTCAGCTTCTAACCTTTTAGTTTCTCTTTCAGCTTCCAGTCTTTTGTCTTCTCTCTGAGCTTCCAGTCTTTTGTCTTCTCTCTCAGCTTCCAGTCTTTTGTCTTCTCTCTCAGCTTCCAGTCTTTTGACTTCTCTTTCAGCTTCCAGTCTTTTGACTTCTCTTTCAGCTTCCAGTCTTTTGGCTTCTGCTTGCAACCGCCTTTCTTCAGCCTCTAATTGCAACTTTCTTTCTTCCCTATCCATGTGTTTGTCCACTTCTGTTGTGACATACTGAGTAAGAGCATCACCTGTCATATTTAATTCCTTACCCATCTGCATGATCGCAGTCCTGAACTTCACTAGATCAGCCATGGCGTTACTTAGATAGGGTATGTATATTTACTATAACCCAATTATTGTAATTAAACTTAATTAATTTAAATGAACAAAAAATTTCCGTGCAACTTTGTGAGCATCAACTATTTACTGAGTACTAAATGGTACTCCTCCTAAGAAAATAATTTTGTAAAAATCCTATAATGATTTTCTCAAAAAAAATGTATTTTCTTATGTTACCTATGGTTGGCACAAGTTAGAGTGTAGATAGATGAATAGACTAAGTATGGCTCAAGATATACAGAAATATCCCAGGAACGAGCCCCCAGTGTGGCGAGAGGTTTTATTTGGCTGTAGGATCAGTATAGTACTGACAATTACAGAAATAGAATTTCTGCAGAAAATGGTGAAGTCCCAGTGTCTGAGAGGACTACTGGTATCACAAATTAGTTACGGCTGTGAATGTTCTGATCTCGAAACAATAGTAGAGAGGAGACCGACATAAAGCGCCACCTCCGCTGTGTAACTAACTGTGATATTAATAAACAAGGAAACAGATTTTACTTAACTAAGATAAAATTGACAAGTCGTTCAAATACAATTTCCTTCTTATTTATTTAGTATATACACTATCTACTATTGTGCTGAAGGGTGAATGTTGAAAAATGGAATGTAATGAATTTGTAAGTTTACATATGATTTACAAATATATATATATATATATATATATATATATATATATATATATATATATATATATATATATATATATATATATATATATATATATAATATATATATATTTATATATATATATATATATATATATATATATATATATATATATATATATATATATATATATATATATATATATATATATATATATATATATATATATATATATATATGTAAATAAATATTACAACAAGTTTTCCAATTATAGGAACAAAAATTATATCAGCTGTGCTTTTAATTAAGGATATAACACTTATCAGCTATGTTGTTATTTTTGTCTCTTGCTATGCTAATTTCACTTTCTCATCACTGACAGTTTCTATGCTCACAATGCTGACAGAAATGGTACGAATGTGTACTCATCTCTTAAAACGTTCTGTTCTCCTTAGTTTGGTTCACACCACTCCTGCTGAGGCTCGTTACTTTAGCCCACCCAAGACTGAGGGGGAACTAAAGATGTAGCTTCTGTACAATCTCTATGCTCCTGAGAAGTTCCAGGCAGCGGGATTGACTCGAACATACGACCTCAGGGTTTTTTGGACACAAATAAACCTGTAACAAAGCAAAAATAGGGGCTAATTTCTGTCCTCAAGCCCACCTATTTCTAGTGTGAGTGAAATGAGCGTGTCTCAGATGTATGCATGTAGGATGAATGACAACATGGCTCAGTATGAATTAGCAATAGCGAGACAAGACAGGTGTCTACTTGCAAAGCATACTTTCTGATAAACTAATACATGGATACATTCAATAATATAGATTCAATACATGAATACATTTAATACATGAATACATCCCATAATATAAATCAATACATGAATAAATCCAATAATATGTACACCTAGGTGTGATACAACAATGTCCTTCCCCCTATACTATACCACGCCCTCTCTGACAAGTGCTATACTAGCTGGTAACATATATCCTAATAATATTGTTATGATCTATATGATAGGAGTATATGAGACGAGGACTGTTTGGTGATATATCAGGTGGGAGTTATAGGAGACAATAGATTGGAGTTAGATGCGACAATAGATTGAGTCCTGACAAGGACTGTTTTGGTTATATTGCAGTTGGTCTTATCTGAGACAATAGATTGAAGTTATAGACTGACAATAGATTGAGTCCTAACAAGGACTGTTATGGTTATATTTGCAGTTGGTTTTATCTGAGACAATAGACTGAAGTTATAGAAGACAATAGGTTGAGTCCTAACAAGGACTGTTTTGGTTATATTTGCAGTTGGTCTGAGATAATAGATTGAAGTCGTGTGAGACAATAGATTGAGTTATAGGAGACAATAGATTGAGGTATGAGTCCTATTAGTCTTTGTCTATATCAATCATATACATTCATAGTGAACCCAAAATATATTAAATATATACAGGTGTAAGGAAAAGACGATGGTCATATATCGGTCATGTCCTACGAATGCAAAACAACAGAATACCACTACAGGCGCTCACTTGGGTTCCTGAGGGTAAGCGGAAAAAAGGAAGACCAAAAGAAACACTCAGAAGAACAATAATAAGAGAAGGAAGAACGTTGGGCCTAAATAATGTGCAAGAGCTAAGAGGAGTGGCGTCACAACGAACAACCTGGAGAGCACTGGTTTCTGCCTTATGCGCCGTGTTTGGCGCTTAAAGAATTTATTATTATTATTATTATATACAGGTGTAGGTAGTATAATGACACACAACAAATACCAACATTATATACCTGCTGAAGGCCTATTTTCCTAAAGGTTATCGTAAATTTATATTTACCCTCCAAGATTTAAAAAAGGCCAGTTTGACTCGACTAGTGAAGTAGGTTGCAGGTCGATGCCCTCAGGTAAACTATAAATCAAGAGGTGACAGCTTCTTCCTCTTCAGTCAGTATCTCTGGCGTCAAGTTCGGGATTGCGTGGTTAGCATAAAATTCCGCCCGAATATATAGGCAGGTAACTACGTAAGGAAAGCTTTCGGTTGGTTCCCTACGGAGCAAGTTGATTGGTTTCCTCCGGTTTCGTCTTTTGCTCATACAGCCTAATTTTATTCAGTTTTTAGCCGCCATCTTGCGTGAACTGCGTGAACAGTATAATTTATTCTGTCTCAGAGACTGGTGAACGGTGATCGTTGATTGGTTGAAGCAAATCTGTATTTCGACATAGTGATTAACCAAGTAGTGGCTTACACTCGTTTCACGACATCGGGTAGAACTGGAGAGGAGACATCAATTTCCGAGTCCGCGGGATCAGGTGTGAGCTGGTGAGACAACTTGGGCAGATCCTGAGCAGTTTTATGATGATACGTCTTCACTGATCTGTCTCTCTTGCCTCTACTTTCAATAACTCTACTGTGAGATGCAACGGGTTTCACTGCAGAAGGTATCAGCGCACGCAGTTTCCTGTTGAACAGTATTTCTGCTGGACTTTGATCAAACCCTTGTCTCGGTGTATTACGAAGTTCAAGTAGTGCCTCATATGCATCTGTATTATTTTGAACAGTCTTTCTCATCATACCCTTGATGAGTTTCACAGCAGATTCAGCTAATTTGTTGGCTTTATGGTGACCTGGTGCTGATTTAACATGAAGTATTCCCCATCTAGCAGTAAATGATCTGAACTGTGCAGACGTAAACTGAGTACCTTGGTCAGATACAATAACTTTAGGGACACCATAACGAGCAAAATGAGACTTCAATTTCCTGATGACTAACTGTGCTGTCATTGTAGGTAGAAAGTCTACTTCAATGAAATTGGAGAAGTAGTCAATCAGGACTAAATAATATCGGCCTTCTATAATAAAGATGTCAGTGCCAACTTTCTCCCAGGGTGATAAACCTCTAGAGTGTTGGTTTAAAGGTTCTTTAGTATTCCTTGCCTTCGTTTCTTGACATTCTGGACAACTGTCAGCTATCTGTCGAATCTCAGCTGTCATGCCGATCCAAAACAGACAACTTCTGACCCGGCGCATCATGCTGACAAATGCAAGATGAGCAGCATGTAGCTTCTGCTTGATTTCAGGCCTCAGTGCTTTTGGGATAAGAATACGCTCTCCTTTAAGTATTATGCCCTGTTCTGTTGTCAGAGTATCACGAATATCAAAATAAGGCATAAGCTCAGCTGGTACATCAGACTTTATTTTAGGCCACCCATCCAAAATGGTCGACTTAAACTTCTGGAGCACGCTGTCTTTGAGAGTTTCAGCTTTAATCTTTTCCATCATCACATCTGGTATTTCAGGTAATCTTACAGGTTCATCAGCTCCTGCATTGCTCTCTCTATCAGCTAAGGAATCCAATGTGATATTATGAATACTAACTCTGGACAGTGTGTCGGCTATAAGAAGATCGGAACCTTGTACCCATTGGAATTTAAAGTCATATCGATGGCTGCGCATCAGTAAATTCTGCAGTCTTCGAGGAATTTGACTCAGAGGTTTCTTGACGAGGTTTATGGTCGTTGATGACTGTAACTTTCCTTCCATAAGTGTATTGGTCAAAGCGTTCCAAACCTTATACAACAGCTAAGAGTTCCTTCTCAATTTGAGCCCAGCGTTGTTCAGTTTCAGTTAGAGCTCTTGAAGCGAATTCTATTGGATGACCATTTTGTAGGAGGACAGCCCCAAGTCCATAGCTGCTACTATCAACTTGAATGCACAAAGATTCATCAGGATCATAGTATGCGAGTACTGGAGTAGAAGTAATCAGTTTCTTGACTCTCTTGAAAGCTTGTTCACATTCAGCAGACCAGATAAAGGGAGTATCCTTACGGGTAAGTTCTCTTATTGGATGAAGAACTTCTGAAAGATTGTTGAGAAACTTTGCTAGATACTGTATCATGCCGCAAAATCTGCGAACCTCATGACAATCCTTAGGAACAGGCATGTTTAGTATTGTCTCAACCTTTTTCTTGTCTGATTCAACACCTCGAGCAGTAATAAGGTGACCCATGAAGGTAATTTCTTCTTTCTTCTCTTGAGCTTTAGCGTCATTCAGTTTAATGCCTTTTTCTTTACACCTATGTTTCAGTGTTTTAAGTTTCAGATCATGGTCCTTAATTGCTTGCTGTCTGTTTGATCCACAACCTGCAATATCTATGTCATCAGCAACATTGATGCAACCATGAAGACCTTCAAGAGCTTGTGCTAGATGCCTCTGGAAAATTTCACTGCTTACATTCAAGCCAAATGGTAATCTAGACCATCTGAACCTACCATAAGGTGTAATCATTGTTGTAAGTTTACTAGACTTCTCATCAAGTTTGATATGCCAGAATGCTTCCTTGATATCCAGCTTTGTGAAAATCTTGGCATTATTGAGTTCAGGCAATACATCATCCAAAGTTGGTAATCTGTAATGCTCCCTCTGCAAAGCCTCATTCAGGGGTCTAGGATCAATGCATATTCTTAAGGAACCATCAGACTTTTCAACAACAGCCATTTGGTTAACCCATTCAGTCGGTTCCTCTACTGGTATTAATATCTTCTTCTTTGATCCTTAGCCGCCGACTGTCAAAGCAGTCAGTGGCCATCAAGCCTAGTGGCGTCTTGTAGGGCAACAACAAATTGATTCCACTTTGCTCGGTCGGTGGCCATCCTTCATACAGTGCCCCAACTCTGGTTCATTCTTTGCATCTCAGCCTCCACAGTCCTCCGCCAGGTTGTTTTTGGTCGGCCTCTTTTTCGTTTTCCTTCAGGGGTCCAAAGCATAGCTGTTCTTGTGATGGCATCGGGGTCTCTTCTGAGGACATGACCAACCCAGTTCCAGCGTCTGCCAGCTATGATGGTGTGCATGTCCTCTTGCTTGCTACGAGTAAGCAGATCTTGGTTAGTGATGGTATTCGGCCAAAAGATTCGGTGAATTTTTCTTAGGCATGTTGTGTGAAAAGAGGACAGGTATTAATATACCTCTGTTCATTAGATTTTGAAGCTCTGACTTTACCTTGCTCTTAAGTGAAAATGGTATTTTTCTGCATGGCAGTGCCTTTGGACGAATATTAGGATCAATATGCAACACAGCTTCACCCAGGACACCTAGATGGTTATCAGAGTTATGATCATTATCTGAACTATGTGAATCTATTTTTCACAACAGTAAACCTTATGTTGTGTTTTGTCCCAGTCTTAGGATTCTCAGCAGTTAATAGAACTTCTCCCAGTGGAGTCATCTTAATACCATTCCACATAACAAGCCTCTGTTTAGTGGGTAACAGTTGTTCTTGCATCACAAAGCGTTGACAGATTGTATTCACATCAGCTGCTGTGTCTAACTGAAATTTTACCATTTTTCCATTGAAAATGAGTTGTGCAGATGTACAAGCTTTGCTAGACTTCACACAATTAAGAAAAACTTCAGAATCTTCCACTGACTCTGTGTGAACAGTGTGAACTTTCTGGCATTTAACTTTGAAATTGTTTCTTCCCCCACAGTTTGAGCAAAACTTCCCCCATGCAGGACACTTTTTCTTAATCAATAGATGTTTCTGTCCGCAGTAATGACACTCCTTTCTAGGTTCAAAGTACCCACTGTCAGTGTTACTTTGACAGGCTTTACCAGCAGCACGCCCAGTGTCTCTCTTGGGAGGTTTATGGTTGAGTGATTTTTTCTGTACCTTTTCAACCCTTGCTTCAGAAGGTTGTACTGTATTATTCATCTCACTTATGTCTTTTCTAGTTTGCTCGAAGACTCTGCATATGTGAATGACTTTCTTTAGATCGAGGTCAGCTTCTCTCAAGAGTTTCTCCTGTAACCTTTTGTTGGCTGTAAAGACAATTTTGTCTTTTATCATACGATCCTTGTCGTTAAAGTTGCATAAGTGTCGTGAAAAATTCTAATACCCATATATAAATTAGAACATAAATGTAAAGCAGAACGAAATAATACGATAGGAAGAAGAATGGAGAAGGACCAGTGCGTTCCAAGTATAGATAACGCCTTAGTTGTATAACGCCGTAATGGCTAACACAAGATTTCTACTTGTCCTAATTCGTTCGTTCCTAAATAAAATGCTTAGGCCTAACGATACGCCGATAAACGTAGTTCTAAAAATAGAATGTGTAGTAAAATCTTCTACCTTGATTTTAAAAACTAACACTAGTGCAAAATCGCGCACAAGGTTAGCCTTGGAAAGACAGACGGGCTTAGAAGAAAAAAAAGCAGAGAGAGATAGAAGGACCATGGAACACATTAGCGCAAGCCACTCGCTGTGTGTCTAAAAATAAACCAACTCGCAGTGGGCATGGCCTGATTTTTTTTCAAATAAACAGTGATGAAAAAAACTAACGATACGATGTTAGGTTTTGAAAACAGGTTTAATTCTTATTAGGAAACCTGATATTTTACGTAGGGCTCCTGACTTTATACTGATAGTACAGTCGTAAAGGATTGAACAGGTGGTAGTTGAAATTAAACACTTAACATCGAAAAAAGATCGTATTCTTAACTACACCACTTAGCCCCTTGAAAATCATATATTCGTATACAGGAAGGCTAGTGGACTAGGAATATGTAATAAATTATCTAAGAAGTCCATTAGATAATTAGATATTGGTAATAAAACATATAGAAAACAGAGATACTGTCAGGTTTGGTCATATCTGCTTAGGATGGAAATCCCTGACTTTTGTTGAAACATAGTAGTGACAGAAAGTCTAAGATAGTACGTGGGAGGCCATTGGCTGAACTTTGAAGTTAAACGAAATTGGATTGGGTGACCTATGAATAACAAATAAATGCCTAGAAACGGAGTAGAAGTGAATGACTGTGTACTCTTTTGAATATATTCAAAACGATTGGCCAATACACTGGATATTGGCAGAAGAAATCTTAGAGGGGACGCCATATCGTTACACATTTTGAGAGATGAGATCAGGCAGTGTTATCCAAAATTAAATATATGATAACAGCTTGGACATACCGCAGATCAAACTGTGCCATTCATCTTTAGTGTGTATTCCTTACGAATTGTGGGACCGTGGTATAGATGGTGATATTGCATCGTCCGGTCTGAGTACTGCGTGATCCAGAAAGTTTGCAGCAGACTCCACGCACAAGATAGCAGCCATTGTCTATCATATTATCAAACTGAGAAGCAAGCGAGCAGAGGATACAGGTTTCCTGCAGCTGCATTATGAGATAAGAGCATGTCAGCACGTAAAGCCCAACCTTGAATAAAATAACCCTGAACTGACTTTATTATAAAACCAAAAGGGACAGAAATTTTAAAGAAACAGAATCTGTGAATCCTTTAATATTATTTCCACCAGTAACAAACACATGAAGTCGTGATGACAAACAACAACCTAGCACTAAAAGCCAGTATTACCTCATAATAATACATCACAACACTACACTTATATTACAATACTATTATATGTCTGGACAAAGATGCAGACCCAAATAGAACAGTCCCAACTAAGATGGTTTGGCCATGTCTGCAGAATGGGAGAAGATCGGCTACCACGACAAGCATGGGAAACAAAGAGCCAGGGATCCAGACCTCCAGGACGACCCAGAGTCCGCTGGGAGGACAACATTAGACAATCTTTGAAGGACCGAGGACTAGAATGGAACCAGGCCAAGAAGAAGACAGCTGATAGAATGGTCTGGCGCTCTCTCTTCCAAACCTCTACACCTCACGGTAGAAGGGGAACGACTAAGTAAGTAAGTAAGTAAGTAAGTCTGGACAAAGATCTTTTGTATAAATTCTTGTACATAAACATTGTGCTTACATTTGATTGTGATTCCTGATTCACATTGTAGTAGGATCAGGATATCTATATATTGAAAAGCTAATACATTATATAAAATTTAACACTTGACTTACTTAAGATAAATCTTTAGAGTGTTATGTGTTTATGATTGTCATAGTGTAGTAAATTGTTGTGAATCTTAACTTAGGTGTTTATCTGTCTGTTGGTTGTTGTGAACTTACACTTCATCACTATCATAACCCTAGACATTAAACGAAGTCATCATACAATTCAAGAATAAGTCTGATTGAGGTCTAAATGTGGTAGCAAGCAAGGTTCTCTGTATCACACCAACCTTATTAGATACAGAGACCTTCACAGCTGATCTCATTCAGTACACTAAGTCCCATATAACTATATTTATATAATCCCAACTCACCACAATAAGTCTGCCTTAGTTCTCAGCTCAGTCAAAAAAGAATTAAAAGGATCTTGAAGAGGTGTGTTCCAGAATCTGAACGTATGTAATACTTCATTGCTTCGTGAGCTACAATGGTTCTGGAGCAAATCGAGAATTTTGGTAGGATTAGAGTGGTCTCCTTCCTCTGCCAGTTGATCAAAAACTTCAACAGCTTGAGGTCCAGCACAGTGTAGAATAATGGCCGCCCGAACGGGATCAGGTTTAGAGGCCACCTCTATTGCATGCATGTATAGTTCTAACTGTCGTCTCCATTTACGAAATGTGTCTGGTTCGACGTTATTTATGTCTAGGCAGGGTGGTAACCGAAATAAGGGCCGTTCTGCCATGACGAAATGTCTAATAATGGTATGCAAGCAATAATCAGTAATCTCACCTCAAGTCTAATGACATTCAGCACACGTGTTACAAGATATTCAGCAGAATAGTCCGAATTCTGTAGAAATAAACACCGCTGCCACCATGTTGATATTTACCTTCGTGTGTAGTAAATATTGTAAGATATAATGAGACGTGGCTGGCTGTCATACATACTCACGTTACGAAGCATAATCACGAAGCTTGAACACAAGATACAAGGATCGACATGTTTAATTCGCCATCTTAGAAAACAGGAAGTCGGAAGAAGAGAAAAGTAGAGCTAGCCTAAGGGCAAGTAACTCTAGTAGGAAACAAGATAAACATCGAGATATCAACAATAATATTCCTCCACATTACTTGGTGCATGATTATCCCGCATTGTTTGTTGTCTAGCAATTCTCAGCTTTCTAATAACAATTTCAAAATTATTAGTTGACTATTCTTTTTGATTTCCAAACTGACGAAAACACGTTTTCTGCATCATCTCTTTGGCTATTCAGAACTGTAAGAAGATCTTCAATGCACGCCCCAGCTGAACTTAAATCAAGAGTTTGTTTCTGTAATATTTTGCTAAGTGGTAACGTTAATGCAAAAATGTGCACACTGCATTGTAAAGCTAATACGAAGTCTGATGGTAACAAAGAATGAACAAAACTACGTTCGTAACCTCTAGGCTACTTACCCTTGTCCAGTACCAGACATGTTTTAATTTATCCGTTGTCCGACCTGACGATTACTTACATTTAAGTCCCAAGTGGTGGGAAAATACTGGAGCTGTTGATATGAAATAAAGGTTTTCAAAGTTGGCTCCAGGCTTAAACAGTGTTTGTTAATCTGACAATAAATCAATTCTGCAGTTACGTAGTGTGTACCGGTCATTCAAATGTACGTGGTGGAAAGGGAAATACCGCATGTTTGAAAATGTTTCCTACGGCAAAGCCTGTTGATAACATTGCTGAAATTGCTGTTCACGTGCAAATATAGTGAACACATGTCATAATGAGGAACGTTGGGTATGGCTTGTCATACATACTCACGTTACGAAGCATAATCACGAAGCTTGAACACAAGATACAAGGATCGACATGTTTAATTCGCCATCTTAGAAAACAGGAAGTCGGAAGAAGAGAAAAGTAGAGCTAGCCTAAGGGCAAGTAACTCTAGTAGGAAACAAGATAAACATCGAGATATCAACAATAATATTCCTCCACATTACTTGGTGCATGATTATCCCGCCAGTGTTTGTTGTCTAGCAATTCTCAGCTTTCTAATAACAATTTCAAAATTATTAGTTGACTATTCTTTTTGATTTCCAAACTGACGAAAACACGTTTTCTGCATCATCTCTTTGGCTATTCAGAACTGTAAGAAGATCTTCAATGCACGCCCCAGCTGAACTTAAATCAAGAGTTTGTTTCTGTAATATTTTGCTAAGTGGTAACGTTAATGCAAAAATGTGCACACTGCATTGTAAAGCTAATACGAAGTCTGATGGTAACAAAGAATGAACAAAACTACGTTCGTAACCTCTAGGCTACTTACCCTTGTCCAGTACCAGACATGTTTTAATTTATCCGTTGTCCGACCTGACGATTACTTACATTTAAGTCCCAAGTGGTGGGAAAATACTGGAGCTGTTGATATGAAATAAAGGTTTTCAAAGTTGGCTCTCCTCCCCCCCACCCCCCTTTGGATCCGCCAATGTACGTATATATATATATATATATATATATATATATATATATATATATATATATATATATATATATATATATATATATATATATATATATATATATATATATATATATATATATATATATATATATATATATATACTTATATATATATATATATATATATATATATATATATATATATATATATATATATATATATATATATATATATATATATATATATATATATATATATATATATATATATATATATATATATATATATATACTGCTCAAAAAAAGTTAAAGGCCACTTTCAATTTTTAGGTCATTTCATCTAAGCTGTTTTTTTTTAAACCTGACCACTCAGTCAAAATAGTTTTGCTGCGTTTTGTTGCAGGCTTAAACAGTGTTTGTTAATCTGACAATAAATCAATTCTGTGTTACGTGTGTGTACCTTCAAGGTCAATCAAATGTACGTGGTGGAAAGGGAAATAATGCATGTTTGAAAATGTTTCCTACGGCAAAGCCTGTTGATAACATTGCTGAAATTTGCTTTTCACGTGCAAGTCTTGACTATAGTGAACACATGTCACCCACTTTTCGGAAGGAACGGGCAATGGGTATGTTTGTAACATTTACTATTTTTTTGATTAAAATTTCTTGATTTGTAAGGTTAGAAAACTCAAGAAATGAGCAGTAGACACAGAGATATTGGACGTAATTATGCTTCTGGAAGTGAAAAACGTAAAGCGAAGGAAGAAAAAGAAAGAAGAGATCAACTTGTGATATCAAAAACACGTAAGCTGACAGAATATTTTGATGTTCATGATGGTGGTACTCTTACTGCTGAAACTGGAAGTACAGGAACAACTAGTACTACTAGTGCAGGCTGTGCAGCAGAAAACATACAGCAAAACCCAGTATATACTGAGTCTGAATGTGAAAGAATAAGTGAAACGAAGAAGTACTCTAATGATATTGGTGACTGGCCGAACAATGTAGATGACTGTGAGCGTGAATATTGGATATCCAAGGGAAGTGAAAAATGTCAACATGTTGATAGTGCCTTCTCTTCATCCGTGCGATTGTATGAAATGAAAACTCGATACTGTCAGAAGTCTTATTTTATACATATTCATAAACTTACAAACAAGCAACATGCAAGAAAATGGTTATGCTATTCAGAAAGTAAAGGGCGCCTATTCTGTTTCCCATGCAAGCTTATGAGTTCAGAATCTTCATCAAAGTTTACTGTGGAAGGGTTTAATGGCTGGAAAAATGCAAGCAATCTATTGCGTCGACATGAAGAAAGCTCCTCACATAGACAAGCTTTAATTTCACTGTTGATGCGTAAAAACAAAGGTGAACGTGTCGATTCCCAACTTGTGAAACAAACTGACATTCAAGAAAAGTATTGGCACAAACTTCTAGAACGAATAATTGAAGTTGTGAAGTTTTTAGCAGAACGAGGCCTTTCATTTCGTGGCAGTGATGAAATTGTTGGGTCCCCTTATAACGGGAATTACTTAGGGTTGTTAGAATTACTGGCCAAGTTTGACCCTTTTCTGGCAGAGCATATAAGTACTCATGCAAACAAAGGATTTGGACATACATCATATCTATCTAAAACAACGTGTGAGGAATTCATCAATCTGATTGGATCCAGCATACTGGATCACATTCTCTGTGAAGTGAAGAAATACAAGTATTATTCCGTTTCATTGGATTCTACTCCAGATATATCTAATATGGACCAGCTGACTTTGACTCTGCGCTATGTTTTGCCATCTGGACCAATTGAAAGATTTGTGACATTTTTGGATATGGAAGGTCATAGTGCTGAACAGCTTACTAAAAGTCTACTTAATTTTTTAAAGGCAAATGACATTGATATTAAAGACTGCCGTGGTCAAAGTTATGACAACGCCAGCAACATGAGTGGCAAGTTTATAGGATTACAAGCACGAATTAAAGAGATGAATAAGTTTGCGCATTACATTCCGTGTTTTGCACATTCACTAAATTTGGTTGGAAAATGTGCTGCTGAAGGTTGTCAAGAAGCAGTCATTTTCTTTGGATTTGTTGAAAGTCTGTACACCTTCTTTTCTGCTTCTACCTACCGGTGGGGTCTCCTTTCTACTGCATTATGTGCTGGCGGTACTCATAATAAGTCCCATTTGCCCTTTGTGAAAAGACTGTCAGATACCAGGTGGTCCGCTCGGGCAGATGCAACAAAAGCACTTTTACACAGCTTTTCTGCAATAAAACAAGTCTTGGATGATATTTCAGATAACAGTGATCAGAAGGCAGAGTGTCGTCAACAGGCTCGTGGTCTACTTTCAACCATGATGAAGTTAGAAACAGGAATAAAGATCATACTGTGGGATCAAGTATTACAGCGTTTTCAAATGACCAGTGCTTCTTTGCAATCTTCTGATCAAGATTTGAATACAGCTTGTGCACTCTATGAATCCCTGCGGGGGGTATATTCAAGCTATGCGGTCTACTTTTGCAGACATAGTGCAAAAGGTCAAGGATCTGACTGAGTGTGAACATTATCAAGAACAAACTCGAAGAAAACACAAACGAAATCGAGAGTATGATGATTTCAGTGGTTCCAGCACACTTGATCCACTTGTTGAATCTCAAACGCCTTCTCAGCAGTTTAAAAGCCGAACATTTTTTGTCCTTATTAATAGCTTGCTCTCTGCCTTGTCAAAACGCCAGAAAGCTTATCAAAAGTTGAATGATGTATTTGGATTCCTTCGTCAGTTACAGTCGTTTACACCTGAAGAGGTGGTAACGAGATCATCGAATCTTATTAAATCATATCCGGAAGATCTGGAAGAAAGTCTTTGTGAAGAACTTGTGCAGTTTACAGAACTGTTGAAAACTGAACTTGCTTCTCATATTGGCACTACTCTAGACCATGTAGAGTTACAGTTTTACCGTTTGATAATTGACAATTCTTTGGAGTCTTGTTTTCCAAATGTAGAAATCGCCTTGCGCATCTATTTGTCACTAATGGTAACCAACTGCAGTGGAGAACGATCATTTTCAAAACTGAAACTTATTAAAAATGAACTAAGGAGCATCATGGGTCAAAAGAGATTGAACAATCTCACACTAATGAGCATTGAACATAAACTTCTGCGTGAAATTGATACGTCCTATATCATCAACAAATTTGCTCATGCTAAATGTAGAAACATTAATATTTAAACAATAATGTTGACTGTGTTGTTACTTTTGATAATGATAATTACTATACAAATTAAAAATGTATGTGTTCAAATATATTTGTGTTGTTTTATTGTTTTTTTTAATATAGGGCCCCTTTCTTAACATATGCTACAGGCCCCGCACTAACTTAATCCGGCCCTGCGTACATGGAAGGTATTGAGCCTTCTTTATTGCCTGGCATAGGTTGTCCGTGTCTCGCTGCCATATAGGAGTGTGCTAGTGACGCATACGTTATATACCGCAGCATTGGTATTCATTGTGAGTTTAGAGATTCCCCAAACACGCATTGTGAGGCGGGCAAAAAAACAATCACGCGTCAGCCGGGAAATGGGAGATTACTCTTGATAATTCTGAGTTGAAGCTTTGAATTTTACAGTTGCGTACCCTGTTAGCTGGATCCAACCGATCCTTTACATAAAGTCTAAAAGTCTTGGCAGGGTGTACGATGCCTCTTTAAAAGACTTGAAGGCAGTGCAACAGACAATAGAAATGGCAGACAGAGGACTACAGATCATAGACCAAAGCAGACTCCTGGGAAAGTTCAAACTGTGGTGCCTCCAGTTCATGTTGATACCGAAGTTGCTGTGGCCACTGCTTATATATGAAATAAGCACAAGTACAGTGGAAGCTATAGAGCAGAAGGTCAACAAGTTCATGAGAAAATGGCTAGGGGTACCACCAGGTCTGTCAGATGTAGCACTGTACTGCAAAAAGTCAAAACTTCTGCTTCCCTTCAAGTCAGTTGTTGAAGAATACAAAGTTGGAAAAGCAAGGCTTGCAATGATGCTACGCGAGTCAGGTGATGACGTGGTTAAGTCCATTCAGCCCACACTGAAAACGGGAAGGAAGTGGAGAGTGGAAGAAGCTGTTGATGCTGCCCAAGAGTCACTCAAACTGAGAGAGGTAATCGGATACACACAAACGAATAGACGGGGATTTGGGCATGGTGACATCCGCTGGTGGTCCAAGGCATCAAGCAGGGAGCACAGAGACATGGTAGTTCAGGAGATACGAGGAGCTGAGAATGATAAGAGGTTGCAAAAAGCAGTGCAGCAGGTCCAACAAGGTCAATGGACCACATGAGAAGGAGCTCTGCAGAGGTCCTTAACATGGAATGATATATGGCATATGGCACCTCTTAGGCTCAGCTTCGTGGTTAGATCAATGTATGACCTGCTGCCGTCGGCCACCAACCTTGTGAAATGGGGAAAGTCGGATGATGAACAGTGCCCCCTTTGCCAGGGGAGGCAGACACTTGAACACGTGCTCTCAGCGTGTAAGGTGGCATTAGGGCAAGGGCGATACACTTGGCGCCATAACAAAGTGCTAAATGAGCTTGCTGCGACAATAGATCAGGCAAGAATGAAAGCGAATAGCAAAGTCCTGCCAGACACCGCAAACACATACTTTCTGAGGGCAGGAAAGTCAGCACACCCCAAACCGAGTAAACCTGGTAGCAGTTTACCATCTCTTCTTGACTGTGCAAACGACTGGGAGATGGCGGTAGACCTACCTGGACGGGGGGCATATCCAGAGTGTATCAGAAAATCGCGGAGACGGCCGGATATAGTGCTTCATTCTGCAGCAACGCTTCAGGTCATACTGATTGAACTGACCGTGCCATTTGAATCCAGATTAGACGAGCAACATTCATTCAAAGCGGCCAAGTATAGCGATCTGGCCGCGGATCTGAGACACGATGGATTCAGTGCAAGGGTCATGGCGGTTGAAGTGGGCGCAAGAGGGCTTGTGGCTGCATCAGTGTATGATTTATTGAAACTGTTGGGGCTGAAGGGACAGTCTAGAACAAGGGCACTGAAGAGGCTTAGTGAAACTGCCGAAAAGGCATCAGGCTGGCTGTGGAACAACCGCAATGGACGATGGACATCGTAACAATAAACGCTGCGGTACAGAAAACACCAAAATTTTTCTGTCCACAACGCTGAGTTTTTTTTTGGTGTACGAGTGAAAGAGATGCGACTCTGGGGCAACAGGCGATGTATACTATAGGGAGAGTGTCAGGTAAATTTCAGTGGCTTGCGGCGCGCAGCTCGTCGGCTGCGCGCTAATGTCTCAGTGTGTGTCCTTAGTTGAGAAGGGCGACGGAACGAACGGAATAATTTGTCTTCTCTTTGTTACTTTCACAATTGCCTCCGCGGCTGGCGTTGTGGATTTAAAAGTTGCTACCATAAGTGAAATGGGTTCATTTTCGATACAAGACAACAGGAAGCTGAGACGCTTGGGAGTCATGACCCAAGTGGGCCCGCCCCCCTTAGAGTGTAAAGGAGTAATTGGGCCGAAACACTTGTCGGATGGGGGGACTTCTTCTGATGATCAGATTGCTTCCTGTTGTATCGCTCTGTAAAGAGTTTCCTATCAAGGGTTTTAAGCGTTAAGCCATCTGCCGTTACTTCTGCCCATGTAAAACTAGCATACTTTATCAAGTATGTTCGTAAGACACACTACGGGTGGTTGACAATAGACCAGTTACCTTTAACAAACAACAGTTTTCACTTTCCCTAGTTTATCCTGACGGCTTTCAATTAGAAGTCCCGGAGTAGAAGGCGTGTCTTGTGCAGTGCTTTCTTTGCCTATGCGTTGCGGGTCTCACTCTCGTGGCTGTGTGGTAAGGCAAGACTGAAATCCTTGAAAGTACGATGTAAATGTCCCCTAAGATTCTAAAATGTGTGCTAATAATAGTGTTGACCACTTCTTTGTTTTGTTTGTATGTGTGTTTTGCTTTAAACTAAAGAATTTAGAATTTAGTAATAGCTTCATTCCGTTAGCTGTGGTCGTCTGGCTATTCTTTTCGCCATCTGCCAATTTTCTGTAGAAAATATCTTTGTGGATGCCACCATCTTCCGTGCGGCGGACATGGCCAAGCCAGCGCAGTCTAAGCAGGGTTTACATGTTTTGAAGGCCAGCACCTCGAGATTTGTCACTTTGTCCTTCCATGAAATACCAAGTATGTGGCGTAGACACCGTAGATAGAAGGTATTGAGCCATCTTTCTTGCTTAGCATAGGTTGTCCATGTCTCGCTGAAATATAGGAGAGTGCTGGTGACACAAGCATTATATACCCTAGGTCTTCATTGCAAGTTTGGAGTTTCCATAAACATGAGTTGTGAGGCAGGGAATGATGGTTGGAGCTTTGCCAATGCAGCTGTCAATTTCTGTGTCCAGAGAGAGTACTTCATTGATGGTAGACCCCAGGTATGTGAAGTGATGGACCACTGCCACTTTATAGTTATCGATAGTAATAACTGGTGCAACATCCACATCATGACCCAGCACATTTGTTTTCTTTAGACTTATTGCTGGAATTAAAAGGCAGTCCTAGTTCTGGAACCAGGGTGAGAGAAACACTGGTATATATATATATATATATATATATATATATATATATATATATATATATATATATATATATATATATATATATATATATATATATATATATATATATATATATATATATATATATATATATATATATATATATATATATAAATTTTTTTTTTTTAAACGTGGAGAAGAAATCTGGAGACAAATGAAAAATATGAGGAGTTGTTGTCGTTGAGCTTCCCGCTCTTTTGCAGCCAATACCAAGTTGAAGACTCCTTGGTTTTATCTACACTGTAGATCTAGGCTTTTCCTGTGGCTTTTCTGCTATTCCGATATGTGTTGAGTTGAAGTCATGAGCTTCAGTTTCTCCAGCTTGGCTTGCATTTAAAGGAATGTCAAACCTGGTCCCAAACTAGGAGGAAGAAGCGTGTGGCATACTGTGCATTTCCCGCCATCCAAGGGGGCTCTCCAACTATGCAGAGCTAAAATACTATGCTCTCCAAAGGAATTGGCACGTCTTGCACAGCGCCACTTCTCAGCTTCCGCTGCCTATCACTGGGTCCATAGTGAGCGCCCTCTGCATGTAGTCAACCCGGTCAAAGCAAAAGAATCACGTCGGGGGCTCAAGTGAGTCCTCCAAGCTTAGTGTACAGTGCTGCGTTCTCAACAATTTTCACCACAGGGAAAATCCCTGGAAATGTGTGGATGATTTCAAAAGTAAATGACGGTGTAATTAGCCTAACAGATTGAGGTTGTATATTATAGCATTGTGCATAGCTGGTGGTCATATAAGGATGACTCTAGATATTCATATCATTCATTCATAACCCACCGCTCCCCAAGGTGCATAGGCCTTCAACAAACACATGCCAAGTCCTCCTGTCACGTGCCATCATCTCAAGGTCTTTCCACGTTCTCCTCATCATTTTCACCTGTTTCCAGCTCTCTTCTTGGTCTACCTTCGCCTCTCTTGCCCTGGGGGTTCCAGAACAAGGACTGCTTTGTAATGCTATCACCAGGTTTCCACAATGTGTCCTATCCGTCGCCATCGTCTTCTTCTCATCTCTTGTTCCACTGGCACTTGTCTGGTTCTTGTCATCAGTTCCACGTTGGTAACCTTGTCATACCATTTTAA
Source organism: Oreohelix idahoensis (assembly GCA_024509875.1). Taxonomy (NCBI): domain Eukaryota; kingdom Metazoa; phylum Mollusca; class Gastropoda; order Stylommatophora; family Oreohelicidae; genus Oreohelix; species Oreohelix idahoensis. Next base: position 85,295 of record JAMPIV010023181.1, on the reverse strand, counting down.
TCCTTCTATTCTACGCAAGCACCCATTTATGAAAGTCTGTAGCTTTTTGGTTGTCCTCCATGTTTCAGAGCCATACAATAGGACTGACGACATTTGAGTTGAAGATTCTTATTTTTATGTTGGATCCGATTTCTCTTGATCTCCATATATTTCCCAATGCAATGAAAGCTCCTCTTGCTTTTTGTATTCTTATTTTGATATCCCTGTCTGTCCCTCCAACTTCGTCTGTATTGCTGCCAAGATATGTGTACGATTCTACATCTTGTATTGGTGTTTCTTCAAGTTCAACCTTGTTATCATTACCTGCATTTATTCTCATTATTTTTGTCTTTTCCCTGTGTATTTTCAAACCCAATTGCTGTGACCTCTCATCGAGTGTTTTCAATTTGTCCTGCATCTGATTACGGTTATGGGACAGAAGAGCCAAGTCATCAGCAAAATCCAGATCACCCAACTGCTTAGTCAGAGTCTACTGGATTCCATTTCTGTTGTGTGTCGTCGATGTTCTCATAACCCAGTCTATTGCTAGTAAGAAAAGAAATGGAGACAAGAGGCATCCCGGTCGTACTCCCGTTCTGATCCCAAACGGCTCTGTAAACTGTCCTTCATGAAGAATTCTGCATGTCACGTCATGTTTTCTTTATTAAATTAATGATCTTCGGGGGAACTCCATAATGCCTCATCACTTTCCAAAGTGATTCTCTGTCTACATTGTCAAATGCCTTTTCGTAGTCAACAAATCCAATGTATAGTGGTGAATTTCATTCCAGACTTTGTTCAACTATTATTCTCAAAGTGGCTATCTGGTCTGTACAGGATCTGTTTTGTAGAAAACCTGCTTGTTCATCTCTCCGTTTCTTGTCTACGGACTCTTTTAATCTCTCGAGGATAATCCTGTTTAATACTTTTGTTTTTGCACTGATAGTAACATTATTCCTCTATAATTTGTGCACTCTTGTAAATGTCCCTTCTTAGGCAACTTAAACAGATATCCTTCCTTCCATTCTGCTGGTATCTCTTCCTTTTCCCAGACTTTACCAAGTAATTTATATAACATCTCTGTAGCCGGGTCGATACTGCTTTGATGGCCTCTGTGGAATGCCATCTGGTCCAGCCGCTTTTCCATCTCTTAGAAGCTTTATGGCTTTCTTTATACGAGGGACGGTCAAAAAGTAATGCCTCGTAATTTTTAATTTCATTCAAAAGGCAAGAAAACAGATAAAATTCACATTGAAATGTAGCCCCAAGTCTGAACTTCAAAAATTTATTTCTCAATGTAGTCTCCGTTATTTGTTACAGTTTTTGTCCATCTTCTCACAAGGGCGTGTATCCCCGCACGGTAAAAATTTGTGTCCTTTTTCCTAAACCACTGGCGTACGGCACGTTTAAGGGTCTCGGTTTCCTCAAAGTGATGTCCGCGAGATCTTTTAATGGGTAAAGTCGCCGAAGACGACCTCTAAGCTTCTTCAAAGTTTCAATGTAACGGTCTGCATTCACCGTGTTTCCCTGTTCCAAGGCGTCGAGAAGAATCACACCCTTCTCATCCCAAAACACGGAGGCCATAACATTCCCTACAGATGGTGAACTTTTGAACTTCTTTCTTGTCGGCGATGTTTTGTGATGGCATTCCATTGACTGCCTCTTGGATTCTGGTTCAAAAAAATGAACCCAAGTCTCATCACCTGTCACAATATTCGATAAAAACTCTTCTCCTTCAGTTTCGTAACGGTGCAGGAGGTTGATGGCTATTGTTTTCCTTGTTTCTTTATGTCTGTCTGTCAACATTCTGGGTAGCCACCGTGCACAAACTTTTGAATAACCCAGGTCTTTAATGATGTTCTGGACACTGCCTTTACTAATGGACAACATGGAAGAAAGTTCATCCAGTGTTACCCGACGGTCACCACGAATGATGCCATCAACTCGATGAATGTTGTGTGGAGTCACTGCGGTAGACGGACGGCCAGTCCGCTTTGCGTCAGCCATTGAGGATTGACCTACTTCAGCTTCGTCACAACGATGTACTCAATGTCGGACAGTGCTAAAATCCACTGATGAATCTCCATAAACATTCTTCAAACGTTCGTGGATGCGAATTGGGGTTTCGCCTTCAGCATTGAGGAATTCTATGACATAACGTTGTTTTAACCGAACGTCTTTGGCAGCCATTTTTAAACTGTTACAGAGGTGCCACCTGTTACTGAAACAGGTTGGTATTGCTATACAGTGCAGAAGAGTGTTTGAGGAATCCAGCTAAATTTACAAATTGCACACCGATGCAGTATTTACATACATAAAAAATAGGAGGCATTACCTTTTGACCTTCCCTCGTATTTCTTCCTTCGCTGGTCTTTCACAGTTGATTTGTAGCTCTTCTTCTGCTTGCTGAATGTCTGGGGGTTTTGTGGAGCTGGTTTATTGAGAAGGTCCTCAAAATATTCCGTCCACCTCTTCATTTGCTCTTGTATATTGCTGAGCAGTTTTCCATTTTTGTCTTTTATGAGGCAACTTGCTTGTATTTTCCTGTTAGGTTCTTTGTGCTGTTATACAGTTCTCTCATATTTCCTTTGGCTGCAGCATCTTCTGCCTCTCTTGCCAACTCCTCAATATACTTCCTCTTGTCTCTATTGATACTTCTTCTTACTTCCTTGTTTGCTTCTGGTTTTGCTTGTGTTTAAATCTGCTTTCTTGTTTTTTCTGTCTTTTATATTATTGATGGTTTCTGTTGTTATCCATGCTTTTTGTTGTCGTTCCCTTTTCCCCAATATTTCTTCACGTCTCTATCCATATCGTTTTGATTTGCTGCCAGAAGTCTTCTATATTCACTACATCTTCCAGCTGTTGGAGCACTTGGAATTTGTTGGATATTGTGACCATAAATTTGTCTCGTTTCTTAGACGTCCTACATTCAATTGTTGTTTATAACTTTGCATTGCTGCATATCTCTTGAGTTTCATTTTTACTTTGGCTATCAGAAGGTGGTGATCTGATGCCATATCTGCTCCTCTATATACCTTTACATCCTGCAATGTTCTAAACTTCTTGTTTATGCATATATGATCAATCTGATTTTCTGTTCTATGGTCTCGTGATATCCATGTTGCCTTGTGTATTCTCTTATGTGGAAACATGCTTCCTCCTTATAGCCAGTTGATTTGAAGCACAGAAGTTTTAATATAGTTCCCCATTTTCATTCATTATTCCGGGACCCAAAGACGCAGCAATAGTGAACGCAGTCAGCGACTCATAGCTTGACTGCCTGCGTCAGGACCAGCGAATCAGAGCTGTTCAAGACCGCACTCCACCTCCACGTGGTGGTCCTGGAAACAGTCTGCAGCAGTGCAGTCTGGCTGAGCGAGTGTGGATCGCAATGGGAAAGGCAAACCCGGTCCTAAAAAATGCCGTGCAGAAGTCGGATGTGTCGACCGAAAGGTGCAAATATCACAGCTTAGGCGTAAACAGACACAACGCAACCACCGTCCTTTTCAGGACGAACGAGGAAGAAGAAGATTCATTATTCCTAGCCCATGTTTTCCCATGACCTCTTCAAAGCCGGTGTTGACTGTACCTATCTTTGCATTAGGTCACCCATCAAAATTGTGATGTCTCTTCTTTTTATTTTCTCCATAATATCCTGCAGTCTAGTACAAAATGCTTCTTTCACAGACTCTTCTTTGTCATTAGTAGTTGCATAACATTGGATGACGTTTACATTTATTTTCTTTTTAGCTGCTTTCCCTTGTTCGTTCAATATCCGAACATTCCAGGTGCCAAATCTGGAGGCTCTCCTAGAAGAAAGAAGGTTAGTCAGAAACACAGACTTCTTTCGGCTTTCTCTGTGCTGCATCATACGCCTCCCTGCGAGAGGACCTTCCCCTGTCTTGGATGGCTGTGTTTTATTTTCCTTAATTGACTTGTCCATGTTTGTTGAAGTTTTTGTGGTTTAAAATTTTTTTACAGGATGGGGTAATCAGCCCCATGCCCAACCCTCCTTAGTCGCTTTCTACAGCACGCATGGTAGGGAACAGTGTTACTATTCTTTGCTCTCCTTTCGGGCCCTGGTAACACACACTTTCTATGACATGCATAAAATGGGGAGTAACAGGCGGAAAGCTTTGAGATGATGGCACAAGACAGAAAGACTTGACACGTGTTTGCTGAATGCCTATGCTCCTTGGGGAGCTGTTGGCTGAAGAAAAATGTAACATATAAAAATCCATAAACATAATATGTGCAAAATGATGACACAGCATAACAAATACAAGTAAATAAATATATAACAAATATATCCGATTTTCATGTTTAATTATACAAATATATATACACTTTCAGACTGAAGGGAATCACATCATGAAATAACACATGGCAACTTGTGACTTGGTTTACAAAATGGCTGGCGTGCACACTTTCATTTGAAAACAGGAAAACAAAAAAAATCAAAGCATAGAGCAAATAAGCATAACATCTTTCCAGCTTTTTTTCTGAAATCATCTACACCAAGGTAATATATCTGCACTGCAGCTACAATGCAAATCCTGCCTCATTGTTTACTGTACTTGATGCAGACCTAATACCTGCGCTGTTGTGACCATAGTGTCTTAATTTGCTTCTCAAGGCAAAGTTACCAGGCCTGAAACCTGGCAGCTTCACATTCCAAACTACCCAGCTGTAAATGGGACCTGATTCTGCTCGAGTGGGCAGCAATGACGGGAACTGGTCACCTCAGTTTATAACGTTGAAACCTAGTATATCAAAGTCTTTAACACTTCACTTCTCTCCTACAGCAATATCTCAGTATATACTATGAGACTACCTTCACCTTTGTCCTATATTTATTTACCTGACGGTAAAGCCAACACTCCATACTTCAGATTTTTTTCGACCCAAAAATGTCCTTTGGCATTCAGTAATGAACATATGGAATGTACAGAAATGGCATGATCTGTAGAAGCTGACAAACAGAACTCTTTCACAAGTGTGTACATAAACTCACACGGTGGTGTGGCAAAGCCATCACAATGTGATTTCATTATTTAATGTTTTCAACAAAAATTTGCCCATTTCTGAACTTTAATTAATAGCATAGGGCAGGGTTTCTTAACCCGTGGTTGGCTGACCCTTTGAGGGTTGGAAATTGGATTCTAGGGGTCTGTGTATATAACCTCAAATTTAATAAGTGAAATTTTAAATTATGTTTTTAATGTAAATTTTTTCCTAAAACGGGTCCATAACCCTCACTGGACAGTCAAAGGAGTCCATAGCCTTCCACAAAAAGAGGTTAAGAAACCCTGGCATAGGAGAACAATGCTTTTTTGGGGGCGGCAAGAATGACAAACAGATGCTGCGTCATGACATAACATTGTCATCAGGTAAAGGCATTGGAAATGCAATCTCATGACAGCTGTATCACAGGTAAAAAAGAATTGCCGTTTGGTTGTATAAAAAAACATGTCTATGTAATTGTCAACATAAAGCTCTGTGTCCAATTTAAAGAGCGGTTACAGCGCTGGCCTCTCACGGCAAAGATACCAGGTTCAAAACATGGTGGCATCATGCTCCAGTCTACCCAGTTGTAAATTGGTACCTGACTCTGCTCTTGAGTTAAGAAAGGCAAAGACAGCCAGGAAGGAAACCTTTCACCCCCCCATCTCTCGAAGCTGAACCTAGTTTAGTGAAGTCTCTAACACTTCATTCCCTATGGTAATATCTGTTATGTAACTCAGTTTTTTATATTAAATTCTGGGCCAGGGTTACATTCGCACTACAGTCAAGTAACGCTTGCACTCACAATATGTTAATTACACGAATCGTACTGTTAAAAATACTATAATTAAACTATGGAAAGAAAATATACAGAAAAAAATGTAAGGAGAATTGTTACACTATCATATGGAACAAAAGTGCTGACACTGTTGCCCTAAGAATCCTTGATTAAATAGACCTCAGGTTAACAAACTTAACTCTACTACAATAAGTCAAAGCACATTGTCATTATAAGCATCTTCAGCTCTTTTAAAGTAAGCAGCAAGTCATATGATGACCACAGATAAAGCTGTCCTGTACACGTCAGTAACTCAATGTGTTTACTAGAAGGCATTTTCAGGCACTGGACGCTCTTAGTCTATACAGTAATGTCATTTTCTCTACTGGTCCCCCACCTCCAAAAAAGAAAGACCCGTCTAATAGATCCAGGACTGATTATAATGAAAAGCTCCATGTGTTTGACAATCAACAACATTAACAATGATAGCACCTGTGTTTTTGTGATTTTGTTAACACTGCTCCTTGCCATTTTCATGTAATATTTCACCAATGTAATGTAAGGGTGATTGAAACGTCACTTTTTATTTTAAAACTGTTACTTCTTCATTCCAACCCAACTTCTATATATGAAACAAATATTAAAATAATGATAATTAACTTCCATTTTATTACATAAAATGCATTGTCACAGCTCAGCATGAGATCTGGTCTGTTCACAACATGATGTCACGTTGTTGCTGTCTCTTGTAATGTTAGTTTATTGGTCATTTCAGATTTTATTTGCTTTCTTTCTGGAAATAATATAAAATAAAACTTATTAGTCAAATCGTAGTTATTGCAATTATAAAAATAAGTATACACTTTCAGACTGAAGTGAATCACATCACGAATTAGCACATGGCAACTTGTGACTTGGTTTAAAAAAATGTTCAGACGTTTGTTTCATTTTTATCAAATGGATACAATAGAGAATATAAACATTTACAAATAAAAAGTGACGTGTTAATCCCCATGTAGGTTTACTGTGGTTACTCTCATCAGTTCCACTTAGAATTATCAACTTCTCTTTGACATGCTGAGCAGCACCATCTGTTGTTTCATGGTAAACATTTCATCTGGAACTTTCTTTTCAAAGTTCTGAATAAAGCAGTTTTACGTATTACGGGTCGAGCAGCTGAGTGGTTAGAGCACTTTCTTCTTGAAGGCAAAGTTACTAGGTAGCATCACGCTCCAGTCTACACAGTTGTTAATGGGCCCCTGGCTTTGCTCTTGAGTCAGAGAAAGCAGCAAGAGAGGGAACCACTAACCCCCTTCATAAAGCTGAAACCTAAATGAAGTCTCTAACATTTCAATCCCCCATAGCAGTACCAGCATGGGGACTACCTTTCCCAACATTACTAGAACTTCTGTAACACAGGTCTGTACCCTTTTATCTAAATCGTCGGGAACAGCTGTGTTTCGGAGATTTTTTTGGTTTCTAGATGTCGTTCAAATCATGTTCGAAAAAGGATCCCGTTACATGCTCATTGAGGCATAATGGAAATATAGTGTTAGGACCATATTTTCTTGACATTCGGCACAATAGTCGTGATGTGGTCAGCGTCCCAGAGTTGCTCTGGTACTGAATTCATGAGGCTGGGTTAACCCCGGAGCCATTTGTGGTCTAATAAATCCCACCTCAACTGGGGATCGAACCATAAACCACTGAGCTTGGAAGCCAGTGAACTAAGTATTGCGCTACCGTGGCTATTCATGTTTAAAAAGTAGCCAAAAATTGCACAAAATGTGTTTGAAAATCACCCAAAAGTAACCCAAAGTTGCCCAAAAAATGTTTTCAAAATATTTCAGTTTTTGGGCGTTCGGATTAAAGGATACGGATGTGTATTAAATCGCTTTACTGTAGCCCCTGGTTGACACAGACATTACTAATGTCACGCTGCAGAGAATTAAAAAAATATATATAAAGAAACAAAGAACGCTAGGTAAACCAAAATATGAACTATATATACAAGGTAAATATATCTGAACACTACAGCTGAACTATGACAATATAAATTAAAAAACAGAATAAGGCAAACAAAACAATAAAGCAAATGAACACCACTAAAATCAGTCTTCAGCAAAAGAAACTGAAGGAGTCAGCGTCTCAATTGTTAGTATACACAGTCATGTCATATTGCAGAGACGCTAACTCCTCACAAAAGAAAGCACTCATCAAGTTTTACTTTAATTCTTTATCTTTGCAGAAGTGATTGAAAGAGTAAAATTTTTGGTGTAAAATTCTATACATTACTAACTTTCAGTAAGCTTCACCAGTCGTCATGGATACAGTCAGCACTTAAGATGTTCTGACAGTTCAGAACGGATATTTGTCACAGAACTTCCACTAGCCTGAGGGGAAAAGCATAGAAACAGACAGACAAGTGGTTACAGACGTCCCGCTGCTGATACATGAAGAGTACACACTGGGTGACTTAATGACATCCACAGATACATATTTGACAAAAGTTACACACCAGTGTCTACAAAGCTGTAAAAGGGGAACCTGACCCTGCTCTTGAATGTGGGAAGGCAAAGACAGTGAGGCTGGAAACTGGTCACCCCACCACTTAAAGCTGGACCTAGTGTAGTGAAGTCTCACACCCCCTACAATAGGGTCTGCTATAGGAATACCTTCTTTTTAAAGAGGTAATGTGTTGTCCATCTCCAGACACTGCACCAAACAAAGTACAGACTTACACGTCTTCAATGAGAGAAATTGAAGACAGAAAGAAAACCATCACTGGGATTTCAAGAATAAGTCTGAACATAATGTAGACGAGTCTTTACTGAAAGTAATGAAGTGGCTCTGACTGGCATGAGAACTTCACATATAGGAAAGAAAAGATAGTACTCGCAGCAAATGGAAAAATTTGCAGCAGATGGAAAACTAAAGAATATGATGCAGGCAACTTGATTAAAAATACCCTGCTAATGAGATGTGCCCCGCATAGTTCCCATGGGTCTCTGATGAGATGAAGAAAGATCCTGTCGACTGCATTCTCACTTTCTCAGGCATTCTTAGGCATTCTTACGTGGGGACTAATGAGGTTGTGCATGAGTCTGGCAACCTCATTATGCTAAACAAACTGATTCAGAGAATGTGAATGTTCAGCGCAGGTTTCCTGTAAGGGGAACAACTGCTGTGGTGGTTCTATGCCAAATAAGGAGCAAAAAGGAACATTTTGATGAATATGAGATGTTAGGATTCTTACAGCAAATATGGTGAATATATGTATAAATGTGCAAGCATGTTTTTATTTCCCCATTTCTTAAAAAAAAAAAAAAAAACCAATATAAAAAAACAACAACTGGCCAGTTTTTTTAGACTGCAGCTTTTTTCAATAGCAATCATAACATGACAAGTGTAAATCTGTAGTGAAATAAAGTGACAGAAAAGATGTCAAAAAAAAAAAAAGGAGAACAACCGCCATGACATTAGAGTAGAGAACTCTACACCGACTATTTCAATTCTTTACATAAAGGCATAACTTAATGTCCACAAAACTGCTAAGAATAACATATCTGTTCTGTTTCACCAGCCATTAGTTTTTACCACAGGGTGGGGAGGGTTTTGTCAAAGCATTCATAATTTGATAAGATGTACAATTTAATTCTCATCACAGGAACTGCAACAAGCATTCAAGAAAATGTTGATCAAACTGCATAAGTTGTAGAAGTAACATTTAATAACAGAGATCACAACAATAAAATAATTTACACAAATGGCAAATACAATGTATATAAAAATTCCTTTGAATATGTACAAGAGGCTTGAAACAATTTACTGGTATATATTTAGTATACATAAATAGAGTAAGTTGACAGGCTGTTACACAATGGACAGATTATCTTAGGCAAATGTGAACAATAAGAGTCACAACCATATAAAAATTGTACACAAAAAAAAAAAAAACTAATAACAACTGGAATGTGTGGAACTGTTCAAGTGATTCCTTTCTTGTTCATAAATGAACAAGAAATGTAGTACAATCTATTCTGTAATTCTGCTCCTCCTGCATTTGGTTCTCAGCATATTTTATATTTGTACGAAGTATTTTCAAAGTCTGGCTTATATCGAGGTTTTGCAGAGATGAGATACTGGCATCACAACAAACTCTGCAGTGGTCACGAATTTATGAAGCACAATGTGACAAATTAAGCTTGCCTCAAGAAGTGTATTCTGTGGCTTAGAAGAGTGGCATTTCATGTAGAATATCATGCCTAAATTCCACACATTCACCCATCACATTTTCTGTATCAAATCACCAGGTGTAATAAATATTGAACTGTGGAACAGATCAGATCAGATCAGCTGCCATCTTCACAGTGAAGGTTGGCTGCAATAATCAACAATCTCCAATATCTTGTCTCTTACCTTGAAGGTACATACTGATAGATGAGATGTGGCCAATTTTTGAGTTAAAGATCGATTAAGTTGTTCAGAACATATACATGGTAAGGCCTCAGTCTCTTCTATGGTGGCCAGCCATTATCTTTCTATGTCTCTAGTGTGCCACATACTTTACTGTTTTGCTTCATGAGCCACTGATCTTTTCAGATTCTTCTGCCTCACTCTTTGTGAACCAGTGACAGATACCCCCTTAAAAAGGATATCCCCTGCTTCATTTATACAGTTTAGCCAGTCAGATAAGACTGTCGCCCGGGATGTGGTGATCGCCATACACTAGTGGCATTTGTGGAGCCATATATAAGCTAGATAAAGAGAGAGGAACCAAACAGGATCCTGAATACGTATTAATGATATGGCTCTCACTCTTAGGGATGTAATTCATTTCATAACCCTCCACTCTTAGGGATGTACTGGAACAAACAGTAGACAACAACTAATATATCTAGAGATTAAAAACAGAAAGATGGATACGATACACATTCAAGAAACAACCAACCAGAATATCCAGACAAGTCATTGACTGAAACACATAGGTGAAGAGAAGAGTGGGGAGGCCAAAGAGACCCTGAAGAACTCTAGAAGATAAAGTCAAGACAACAGGGATCTCCTGGACAGAGTGCCAAAAATGTAAAATAGAGGTAAGCAACATCTGAGACAATGTGTTCCACATGGAGAAAAATAGACTGAACTTAGATCTAAATAGAGCATATATGTAACATGCAGTTCTGGGAAAAACAGGTAACCATTTTTGTTTTACATACATATTCTTATTTTAATCTTTTGAACCCGAGGTCCCGAAATTTAGGTCTGTGAGTAAATAATCCATTCCCCAAGCGACCGCTATCTCGGTCTGACACATCTACCTTAGATCGGCAGGGCAGGAATGGAAATGTGTGAAAAATAATGATGCCAGGAAGTACACGTCTTGTGGAATGTTACACTAAAATAGCGGCGCCCACGAAGTGATAATATTTTGCAATTTTTTAATTGTGTTCGTAATGAAAAGGCGTGTTGAAAATCCAGGAAATAGTCATTCTAAAAGGCTAACAACGGAACAAGCTGTTGAACTTGTGCTCAATGATTCAGAGACTGATGAATTAGATTTAGATGGTGATTATTCTGAAAGTGACATCGAAATTGAATCGAGTGACGAAATGTGTGAATCGGATTATGATCAAGCTAGTTCTAGTCCTGTTCCTGGGCCCTCAGGGGATCAGGCTACGGTACAGCGGCGTGGAAAGCGGCCACATAATGTATCAAGTAAGTTTGATGCTACGGTACAGCGGCGTGGAAAGGGGCCACATAATGTATCAAGTAAGTTTGATACAGGTTTGTCTCCTGCAAATATATTCAGACCTACGTCTACAGTAGACACAACATTTGTGGAACAGATGGGCCCCAAGAATATTCCAGAGTCTATTTCTCCCGAAATTTTTGGAACTTTTCCTCGACAGTAATTTCTGGGACACATTTGTGTGAGCAGACAAACAGACGTGCTGAGCAAAAAGCCAGCCAGCTACTATGCTAAAAATGATAAAGATGTAACAATGGCAGAGGCAATAACATTTGTGTTGTGTGTGCATATAAATTTAACAAACATGTCAGTGACTTCCCAACCATGGCCTACAAAGACAGACCATTCAAAAAAGTGAAGACTAAATTCTGGTGCAAATATTGTGAAAGTTATCTGTGCCTAAAGGAAGGATCTTCGTGCTGGGAGGACTGGCACAATAAGCAGGAATATTGGAGATCAGGTCAGTCAATTTGAGATAGAATAATTAAACCTGACCACAGTTTTGTTACAGTAACTAGTTTTGCTTAAGTGTCTTTTTTTGCTCAGGAGCCCGGTGGAGTGGGGTTTTACGGGCTGGGTGGCCTGGGTTCAAAGGGTTAAAATATGTTTACAATAATTTTATAACACTAGTGACCCCTGCCATTAAAGGAAAGCTTTTTTTTTTTGTTTTGTTAAATAATAAAACTTCAATTCAATGATTTCAAAGACAGATAAACAGACGTAAAACTGATCCATCACATTCCAGTGGACATACATTCTTAATGTCTTTCTAAGCATCAGTTACCACAATGTAAAGGAATTAAAATGTAGGGAACGAGTTAACTTAGTCATTACAGGACCCAATGACATAAAACATAAATTTGTTCGCACCTGGCTTATCCACTAACAAAAATCCACATGAACTTAAACTAAAATGTAAACATTTTACAAGTAATTCTGTGTATAAAATACTAAATTTTTTTTAAAAACAATTTACAAAGTTATTAATATATCATGGCCAGCCATGGTGTAAGGTAATGAAACATTTAAGGATACCACAAATACATAAAAATATAACACGACACACACATAAATAAACAAACATATAGTAAATTAAACATGTATAGATGGGCTAAGTTTTAAAAAAAAATGTTTAATCTACTGGGCTAATAGGGTGTGGCTTTCATGATAGAAAATATCAGCCACCTATTTCTCATTATCTTCAACTCCCTATTTGTCATAACCTTCAACAACTTTGACAGAAAATGACGCACCTTTCTGCTGAAGTTTGTAATTCAAATCTACATAAAAAACAAAAGCACCTCTGACATAAATTTGTCCAAATGCCAAACCTTTTTTTCGTTTTCAATCTTAACAAATTCTAAACCGAACCAAGGGCACTTTAAAAATTGTTACAATTATTTTTCCTTCTTCTATTACAACTTGTCCTTGCTCAAACCCCTAATTTTTTATTTATCACTGTTTTTGCCTTCAACTATTACCCTTCACTGTTCATGATTAATATTATCCAAATGATGTCTGCAATTATCTTGGGTAGACCTTTACGCTATATAGCCCACCCTCAGTACAGAGATCCCACAAGTCCGGACCAGTCTATCTGCATGTTTCATACAGGCTGATTGATAGGTCACTTCCTATTTCAAAATCATTATTCCTTTACTCCTTTCCAACTAATTTATATGAAACAAACATCACAGTAAAGAAACTTAATTGCACATTTATTATACAAAATGAAATGTCACATCAACATGTGACAACTCAATGTGAGATTTGGTTTATTCAACATGCGATTTCATAGCAGGCAGTCACATTGTTACTGTCTCTTCTAACGTCAATTTATTGGCCTTTTTAGATTTTGTTTTGGGTTTTTTTTTTTTTAAACAAACTTATTTGTCTAACGGCAGTATTACTCTTTGTTCTGACAACTGTATCAAGTATATCCAATGGATACAAGCAAGGATATAAAAATTTAAAAATATGAAGTGACTTTTCACTCGTCCTGTATCAAGAAATAAAAAATGTCAACGCCCCAAAGCCTTACAGAAACACTGTATGCAACTCTCAAGAAAAAGAAATACCCTGTCAAAAGTCAAACAGCATGTAAATAACAAGTACATGAGTGAGCACTTGATGTTCTACTAATTAACCTGCAGGCATAAGGTAAGTATGCTCCACAGGGGGCAGAAAGGTACTGATGATTGATCAATAAGATTAGAGGCACATCTCAAAGAGGCAACAAGAAAATGTTCATACACAATATTACCACATGGCAACAGATACTCACAATGACAACAACAACAAAAAAGACATAACCTCCAAACATCAGTAAACAAGCAATTTCATAGGCATTACCTCCAAACATCAGTAAACAAGCAATTTCATTAGGTTTTACCTCCAAACATCAGTAAACGCACCCGTGTGTTACCGGGGCCCGAAAGGGGAGCAAAGAATAGTAACACTGCACCCTACCACGCATGTCGTAAAAAGCGACTAAGGAGGGTATGGGCATGGGGCTGTTTACCCCATCCCGTAAAAACTTCGCACAGTGGGCTGATCACCTGCTTGCCAACCAATCTGATTACGGAAACAATGATAGATTGTTTGGTCTGTTTTTGTTCCACAAAGACGCCACTAGGCGTGGTGGAAACAGCGATAGATCGATCAATTTGTTGTTGCCCTAAGACGCCACTAGGCGTACTGGCCACATACTGCTTTGCCGGTTGATGGCTAAGGATGGAAGAAGAAGAAGATCAGTAAACAAGCAATTTCATTAAGCATTACCTACAAACACCAGTAAACAAGCAATTTCATTAGGTATTACCTCCAAACATCAGTAAACAAGCAATTTCATTAAGCATTACCTACAAACATCAGTAAACAAGCAATTTCATTAGGCATTACCTCCAAACATCAGTAAACAAGCAATTTCATTAGGTATTACCTCCAAACATCAGTAAACAAGCAATTTCATTAAGCATTATCTACAAACATCAGTAAACAAGCAATTTCATTAGGCATTACCTCCAAACATCAGTAAACAAGCAATTTCATTAGGTATTACCTCCAAACATCAGTAAACAAGCAATTTCATTAAACATTACCTCCAAACATCAGTAAACAAGCAATTTCATTATTGTATTACTTTCTATGCCATGTGTAGTCCCCTGGGGTCTCAGAAAAGACACAGAATAGAACTACTGCACCTTCAGGCACTGTCGTACAAAGTGATTAATATGAGGTCTTGCCTGTGGCTGGCTACCATTATCACGTAAAATAAATTGCTACTGAAACCACCTATAGAGGGAACATGTGAATGTTCTGTGCAGGCTTCCTGCAAGGGGACCAGCAACAGTGATGGTCCCATGGTACTAAGGGAGCACAAAAGAAAATGATCATGTTTATGTTCTATGCAAAGTTTAGTAAATACATAAACACCAAATGTTTACAAGATTTTGTTTTATAACGTATAAGTATGATGTGAAAAATGTGTTATAATTATTGTTTCAGTAACAGTCTAATGTGATGTGAAAACTATAAAAAATTGTTTAATGAAATTATTGTTTCAATCAATTACAGATAATAATTATGATGTGAAAACTATAAAAAATTGTTTAATGAAATTATTGTTTCAATCAATTACAGATAATTATGATGTGAAAACTATAAAAAATTGTTTAATGAAATTATTGTTTCAATCAATTACAGATAATTATGATGTGAAAACTATAAAAATCTGTTATGAAATTACTGTTTCAATGACAGTCGTGTGATGTGAAAAACTACAAAAAAAAATTTATGAAATTATTGTTTCTATAACAGTCTAGTATGATGTGAAAACTGTAAACCAATTTCTTATGAAATTATTGCATTATTTGATTTTGCAAAAAAAAAAAAATGACGTCAAACATCGTTATCACACCACCTATCATATCAAACTAAATGACAAACATTCCAATCTGCCACTAGGAAACTACTATTGTCGATGCCTGTATCAACAACTAGATGTGTTTTTTTTAACATTCATTACCATTAATTCCCTGTGGTGATTGGGTTTTTAACAAGCTCAAGTCAAGTCTTCTTGTCCTTTGCCATCCATTCACTGTCGTTCCATATTTTATGTATCCCTTTTAAGTCCATCTCCTATTCCCTTCTTCATGTGATTTTATTTTGTCCAATCTCCCTCATTTCTCTAATCATGGGGATTCCAGAAGTACTGCAATGTAATGCTACCACTGGTCTCCTCACTGTGTCCTATCCTAAACCTACACTTTGTCCTCCTTACCTCTTGCTCCACTACTATCTGGCTGGTTTTCATCAGTTCCTTACTGCTGACTTTCTACATATTCTAATCCTTGTACGCAAGCACGCATCTATGAAAATCTGCAACTTTTTGGTTTCATGTTTCACAGCCATGCACTAAGACTGCCTTATCATTTGAATTGAAGATTCTTACTTTAATATTTGACAATTTCTTTTGATTTCCACGTATTCCCAATGCAATCATACCTCTTGTATTCTTATTTTGATATCACTGTCTGTTACTTCATCTTTATGTATGTCACTGCCAATCTGTATGTATCTATACTATAAGCCCATATACTGTAGACATGTTTCTTTAAGTGCTGTCAGACTGTCATTGCCCACACTTGTTCTCATAATCTCTCTTTTCTCTGAAAGATACTGGACAGAGAAATGAAAGGGATGAAGAAGAAATGGAAAGACCTTGAGTGGATGGCACAGGACATGAGGACCGCAAGAACTGTTGAAGGTCTATGCTCCTTGGGGAGCTGAGTGGATTTTAAATGAATGAATGACCTTATATACTGTCAGGAATGCTAGATGTCATGGAAAGTTGGAATGCAGAGAATCAACAATGTAGGTATATAAACCAATAAAACGGTATTGAATCAGTTCTACAAATAACGGGTCACATGAAACAAGGGACGTTTCGGGTTTTACCCTTCGTCAGCCACAAACAGGTGACAAAGACAAGAATTACATATAGGTACTACAAAAACATACGATGATGAGAAATATACACCAAATGGGCGATACAAGCAGATGGAAAAAGTAAACAACAACAGTGATGAGAGAAAAAGAAACAATAATAATACAAGAAAATCGTAAAATCTAAAAGAAATACCGAAACAAGAAAGTAAATAATCAACGAAACGAAAAAAAGAGAATTAACAAAACTTTGGAACAAGTAAAAGTTCACTGAGCTCGATCCGAAGATGCTGTGAAAGAAAGCCGTAGTATTCTGTCACAGAAATCGCAAGGAAGTGACGTATGATAGCGACAAAACAAAAGATATAAAAGGATATGAAACGAACCAAAACAAAAACATAAGAAGATAGATCTAAAAGACAACGAATAAAGAATGAAAAAGAGAAAAGCTACCAGAATTTATGCAAAATGATGTTGGATATTCAAGCCATCAGGAGCTAAAACGCCCATTTGACGATTCTCCAACGAAAAGCGAGTCTTGTCATCACCGACACATGAAAGGAGGGCAGTAACATGAATATCGGAATTACCTGAATGGTCAGGCCTATTGAAATGAAGGGCCACCGGTAACTGTTTGCCATGATAGATGTTATTCAAGTGCTCACGAAACCTGTCTGCCAAACGCCTACCAGTTTCACCAATATAAGTAATGCCACACCTCTTGCAGATGATAGCATAAATCAGGTTTCTGGATTCGCACGTGAAAGACTCTCTAATGATAAATTTTCCTTTCGGAAAAGTGACTGAGTTTGGAGTACAAACGGACAACTCTTACATATACGGCATTGGCACAGTTTAGTATGAAGGGCTAGTATGTCGCAAGCGACTGTGTACAAGAATATCCCTAAAATTCCTATCCCTACGATATGCTACCAAAGGTGTATCACGAAACAACTCTTTGGTATCAGGATCACAGTGGAGAATAGGCAGATGTCGAAACAGAATTCTCTTCACCGCCAGACAGTGAGGATGGAAAGTTAGAACCAGTTTGTGTCTGTCAGATTGGACAGAAGGTTTAGTAGTGAGTGCCGTCTGACAAGTGACGCGTGTGATACGATTAAGAGCATCAGATAAAACATGTTCTGGATAACGACGTAGGTGAAAGAACTCGAGCATCTCTTGAGCTCGCTGATGAAAATCATCGTCATCGTGACATAACCGACGCAAGCGAAGAAGTTGAGAAAAGGGAATGGAATTTTTACAACTAAGAGGATGCGATGAAGTATAAAGAAGGAAAAGCTGTTATCACTGTGCCATAACAAGCATGCAGCAGAATATGGCTTTACATTAGCTCGTCATATAAAGCAAAATGCTACATAAATTATCAATGCAAGAGTCTTAGTCTTCCTGCATGAAACAGGTGGGTTCGCATCAGGAGTGGAAAAAAAGGATGAAGAAGAAACTGTGACTGAATGAAATTTATTATAATCTTATAGTGACTTCAAAATATTTAACAAGGAAAAAATATAATGAAACTTACATTTATGGCCGCGATAACAAATTTCACAAACGAGTTACTTTATTTTATAAACAACTGGAATGTGGTACTCAATGCTGGGCAAAAATACCCATCACAAACACTGGTTTGCATTTTTTAAATTACTCTAAAAATCACTTGAACAGCAAAAGATATATGGAAAAACAATCACAAAACTTGTGAGACAATGCATTCAAAATGACTATAACATATTCAACACATACATTGTAGACCCAATATAACGCTGAACTGCCCACGCCACAGGCAAGAGGTTGGACCCCTATTGTGCGAATTGCCATGTTTTTCCCTTTTTAGTGACATCTTTATTTTCAGCATCCAACATAAAGGATGCTTATGATTAATGCTTCTTTTACTTATTTTCCCTCATTCATGATAATGATAGTTGTTTGTACTTATGCTAGACATCCTTCAGGCTGGTGATTTCTGTCAAAAGTTGACAGATTTGTTTCAAAATAAGGACATTTGATACAATGCGGACTCACTCATTATGTTGCGTAAAAGTTTAAACAATCCCTTCAGCATTATATCGGGTCTGTGGTATACTAATTTCAGTACAAGTCTGATGGTGAAATGAGAGAAATTCTAGCTAAAATATATATATATCCCCTTATAGCTAATGTGTATGAAAAAGACTAACTACTCTAAATATGTGATATATTAAATTACCATAATTTCAAATACTTACTTACTTAGTCGTTCCCTTTCTACCTTGAGGTGTAAAGGTTTGGAAGAGAGAGCGCCAGACTATCCTATCGGCTGTCTTCCTCCTGGCCTGGTTCCATTCTAGTCCTCGGTCCTTCAAAGATTGTCTAATGTTGTCCTCCCAGCGGACTCTGGGTCGTCCTGGGGTCTGGATCCCTGGCTCTTTGTTTCTCCTGCTTGTCGTGGTAGCCGATCTTCTCCCATTCTGCAGAATGGGAGAATTCCAAATACACGGTTGTTATTATCAATCTAACATGCCTCTTCACAAAAGTTTGTCCACTTTGTACACTACATAGGGCGAACCTTACATCACTTGCCCTTTCAAAATATTATACATGAAGACACGCGTAGAAGATTATCCTAGTAAATTGTTTTTTTAATTTTTTCGCAGGATACCCTAAAATTCCAAGTACAATATTCACACTCTTGTTGTGATCCCAGTATTCCTTTGTCAGAAATTTTCTTGATCAAAAATACACAAACAAGTGGATTGGAAAACGGGGGTCCAATCAAATGGCCTGATTTAACTCCAGCAGATTATTTCTCTGGGGATATTTAAAAGATAAGATATATAGTCAGAAACCTTAGAAGTACTTTCAAAGATCTCAAAATGGCAATGGCAGAAGTTTCAAGCAACTAACCAAGATGTCAAAGGGTCTGTGGACATTTTCAAAAAGGACTGACTTCATGTATATATGCTCATGGACACCATTTTAAATAATAAATAACTATTTAATTATCAATAAATAATGTTAGTGTTCTGTCACTGATACAGTGTATTTCATTTGCACAAACCACTTATTAAAGCCACGTTTTAAGCAAAAAAGCATGAGGCTGGTTGCCATCATGTAAACATAAATTGCCATAGAAACCATCGCTACAACAGCATGTGAATGCTTGGTGCAGGCTTCATGCAGGGAGACCAGCTAAAGTGGTGGTTCCACGCTCCGTACAGGCCGAAAAGAAAAAACAATGATTAACTAATATTTTCTTTATTTTAGTATCCAATATTTGTCTCTATATGTCAGACGCCATCCTGTTTTATTTTTCAGGGAGGGCAGACGTCCCCCCCTATGTCAGGTATGTTTGAGGAGGAGACTTTTCAGAGTATGTCATCTTCACTTTCCTCTACATTTTTCCATTTGCTCCAGGTGTGATGTCTTCCACAACTCCATGTCACTAACCGTGCCTCAACAAAATCTGATGTAAACGAGCAAGTAACCCACCAACAGAAGACGGGAGAAGTAATCATGTTGTGCTGTCTGCTGCATGCCCTTTATGACAGTACTAATTCTTCTATGGTCATTGCATTCCTTTCCATTCAATTTCAACTTCACAGGATCTTTGTAGTCAACCTTATCATGACTTACGGTCAATCGTCAGTACGATATGAGCAAAATTGAAAAGCCTGCTTGCTCTTTTTATGGGTGTTTAATTAAACTTTCATGGTCCCAA
This sequence comes from Oreohelix idahoensis, assembly GCA_024509875.1. Lineage (NCBI taxonomy): Eukaryota > Metazoa > Mollusca > Gastropoda > Stylommatophora > Oreohelicidae > Oreohelix > Oreohelix idahoensis. The sequence continues at coordinate 65,123 of JAMPIV010023181.1, read as the reverse complement.
AACAAAAAAAAAAGGTGGTGGGGTTTTTTCACTGTTCGTTACAGGACTCTCACTTAGACAATTAATAATATGTGGATAAGCATGCCCATCACAGCAAGTAATAACTGCTGAGGATTGTAGGGACTGGTGAATAAGTCAACAGAAGGACAAACAAATCAGAACAAAGGTATGTGACAGACAATAAATAAAAATTTAAGTTTTCCATAATTAAAACTGTTCACTGAATTCGGCTGTTTTGTTTAACCGTCCACTCTTAGCGTCTGATATGGCACCCCACAGGTCAAAAATAAAATCATCAGTAAAGCCAAACGTCTCGAGATCCGAATCATCAATACCGACAGTGAACTCGTGTGGATTGTTGGCCTTGCTTCCAAGTTCCCATATTGTTTGGGCTATGAGTGAATAATAAAAAAAAAAATTAAGATTTATTAATGCAAAATTTATAAAACTGAGGAGACCCCACAAGTAATTATAAAAAGCCATGCACAAGTCAGTTTGTATGCATATCATTTGTCTATATATTGATTTTCTTGTGTGGTATGCTATTTCATTTTTGGTGTATCAGTTGTTTTAGCATGCTCAAAGTGTGACTATAAAATAGTTTTTGCGCACCTACTCAAGGTTTGTCTGAGAACAGGAATGCAGTCTTTAACAAAGTACATAAATAAAAAAAGTACTACAAAAATATAGTTAATTAGGCATACACAGCAGAGCTTGTCACAGTTGATTTTACTTGTTAGGGGCATTCCCTAGTCTCCCATATGCTAGGCAGAAGTGCTATCCATTATACCATTGAGGAGCAATATAATTTAACAAAATAACATGAAACAAATACTCTAAAAATATTAAAACATAAAATCACATAATTTTAATAACATGGTAAAACTAAGCCCAGTGTAGTTCGTTCAGATCTATGAAGAAAAATTAGGACTACTCAGGCATGTCGTACAAGGTGACTTATACGGTGACTGGCAACCTAATCATGTCAAACAAATTACCAAAGAAACAACTAGTGCACAAGTGGATTTAAATGCTTCCAGCGAGGGGACCGGCAACAGTTGTGGTTCCATCCTTTGTAAGGAAAATTCTTATTTATATTATTTTAGTGAAGCAAAAATTAATAAATATTTTGCTCCCCGGTTCTAGCAACTTTAAAATATCTTACCTAACTCTGTGCCATTGATTCTAGCAACTTTAAAATATCTTACCTAACTCTGTGCCATTGATTCTAGCAACTTTAAAATATCTTACCTAACTCTGTGCCATTGATTCTAGCAACTTTAAAATATCTTACCTAACTCTGTGCCATTGATTCTAGCAACTTTAAAATATCTTACCTAACTCTGTGCCATTGATTCTAGCAACTTTAAAATATCTTACCTAACTCTGTGCCATTGATTCTAGCAACTTTAAAATATCTTACTTAACTCTGTGCCATTGATTCTAGCAACTTTAAAATATCTTACCTAACTCTGTGCCATTGATTCTAGCAACTTTAAAATATCTTACCTAACTCTGTGCCATTGATTCTAGCAACTTTAAAATATCTTACTTAACTCTGTGCCATTGATTCTAGCAACTTTAAAACATCTTACTTAACTCTGTGGCATTGATTCTAGCAACTTTAAAACATGTTACCTAACTCTGTGTCATTGATTCTAGCAACTTTAAAATATCTTACTTAACTCTGTGTCATTGATTCTAGCAACTTTAAAACATCTTACCTAACTCTGTGTCATTGATTCCCATGAAGGACTCCAGTAAATTGTTGATTTTGTCTGTAGCCACATTCACCACATCATCTGGCTGTAAGTAAACAATTAGGCATGACTCTATTAGTAACTCACAAAGAATAGGATCATTGCTCGCACTGGTTAAGCTGTAAGAGGCGACCAAGGTATGGTTGTGCACAGGGCTAGCAACCTTATAATGAAAAACAAATTGTTACATCAACTAACCCTGCAAAACTTCATGAAATACTGTGGTGCAAACTGTCTGCGTGGGAACCAAATGCAAGGTAGTCCCATATTCCTTAATGAGTTTTTTTTAAGAGGAAAAAAGAGGAGGAGGAAAGGGAAATGACCATTGATATGACATACAATTAGAAAATCAGGCTTACATAAGTTATTAAAACATCCTGAAAATGTATTTTTAAAATTCTGATCTGGGTTTTACAACATAAATGTCTGAATTTTTACTGCAGGGCAATTCAACAAAAGTCTCCATACATAGGGAATAATGTTTCTTTTGGTTGCCATGGTCCCCTGGAGTGGCCTCAGAGGTCCCCAGACCTCAGCCCACTTGATTTCTACTTGTGGGGGCACTTGAAGGCCATGTTGCACCAAGAAAAAGTATGAAACATGAATCAACTAAAGGAATGCATTCAAAATGCAATTACGCTAATAACACCAGATGTGTTAATGCGAGTTCACAATGAGTGGGAGAGACGCATCCATCTGTATTTTCAAAGGAATGGCAACCATGCACAACATGTTTTGTGAATAAAGTGAATGTTTGTTAAAAAAGTGACTATCTTCCTTATGAACAGGGACTTTTGAAACACGTTTTGTGAATACAATGACTGTTTTTAAAAAAAGTGACCACTTTCCCTAAATATGGAGACTTTAGAATCACCCTGAATAAAAGGACACATCTCCAGTGATAACATTTTTTTTTTTAAATGGTGACCTGGTTTGAAAAAAATGACTGAACCAAAATTTAAACCATCATTTCTTTGTAAGTGACATTCCATATTTCCACCTCAAACATGCACAACTTTTCAATAAACTTTCCAGTTTAACCAATTTATTTACATTCACTTTCATCCTTTTCCTTTCCACTCCCTAGGAAGGGGAAGTAATCTTTAGAATGGTGTTTTGAACATATTAAATTTCGAGTTGCAACGCTTGATTAAGCGGATACTTGTTTGACTTTAGGATAGAATTATCTTTTCCTATTTTTCGGGTGACAGAGTACAGATAAGCGTGTGAACGCTGTTTAATGTATTTATTCTGTACTGTTTTGAGTTATGTGAATAGCTCGCTAGTCTGCATGTGTTATCGAGAACGGTGTTCAAGACAACCGAATCTCGTGACGGGTTTTTTGGTGGGACTAGTGTGTGATTTTGGGAGTTGTGTTTTGGGCGTGGACCGTGTAGGTCGAGTCCCAGTGTTTTTGGATAATGTATGCCTACGTAGGATTTGAGAAAATGTCGACTTATATATTTCGCTGTGTGTACAGCCTATTTGATAAACTGCAGTGAAGACTGTTTAGGCCATATGAAGATTATTATAGCTGCCGTGTGTTGCAGGCTTTATTGAGTAATGCAGTACTGTTTAGGCCATATGAAGATTATTATAGCTGCCGTGTGTTGCAGGCTTTATGGAGTAATGAAGTACTGTTTAGGCCATATGAAGATTATTATAGCTGCCGTGTGTTGCAGGCTTTATGGAGTAATGAAGTACTGTTTAGGCCATATGAAGATTATTATAGCTGCCGTGTGGTGCAGGCTTTATTGAGTATTGAAGATTTGTTTAGGCCATATGAAGATTATTATAGCTGCCGTGTGATGCAGGCTTTAGTGAGTATTGGAGTACTGTTTAGGCCATATGAAGATTATTAGAGCTGCCGTGTGATGCAGGCTTTATTGAGTATTGAAGTACTGTTTAGGCCATATGAACATTATTATAGCTGCCGTGTGGTGCAGGCTTTATTGAGTATTGAAGTACTGTTTAGGCCAGGATGTGGACAGGCCGTATTATATATATTTAATGCCCGGGAAATTATGTTATAATGATTTCGTGCTTTGCTAGCGAATGCGAGTACATTTATGGCCAGTAATAACCGTAATAACATTTCAGACTGAAACCACTCCGTATCAGTTGGTGGTTTTCAGTTAACAGGATCTGACATCTACGACTATTCGCGTCGATAGCCTAAGTGGCGTAGTTTTGTATCATTGGATATGATTTAAGATGTGCCTGGGTGGCGTATACGATTAAGAAATTGTTACCTCTACAGTGATATGTACTTGAAGCAAGAGGATAATATGAAGCAAATTTTGTCCACCAGACCATAACATATCTAGAGGATCAGTCACTACAAGTTGGAAATAATACATATGACTTTCACGTGACAAGAGTGTAGAACACTTGACTGTGTTATAATTAGCCTTATGTAGGCGTGGCTTGAATCTGGTGTACTTCAGAACTGTGACCTAAATATTATCTGCGTGGGTGGCGCATTTGAGAAACAACGCACGCTTTATTTGGTAGTATGCAACTTTACACCAGTAGCAATTGACGTCCTATTTCGTGCCTATAGACTACAACAACGTCTGCAGTGGTCAAGGAAGTTCAATTAGACTTGGACAGTATTTGTACCAGCATTTGTACGGGTTGTCACAGATTTCTGCAATATTCGAGTTACCTGTGCCAGTTATCACCATCACAAGTTCAAGATGTTATGATACACGGAGTTGCCGTGTACATTTCAGACTACAGAAGAGTCAAGAGGGGCAGTGTGTGCTGTATTATGGTTCCTGTCAACGTGTGCATTGTTAAGCACATATCATATTGACGAAATTACCTGAAGACAAGCGAATCAAGTTCCAGTGCTTTCCCGCAGTGGAGGTTTTAGCAGTCTATGTGATATCCAGTATCGTGGCGGAAAAGAAGCGGGATCATTGACAAGATAAGTGATTGTGTCTTGTGTAAATTGTGTCACTTCATATATGTCGCTAGGCCTCCCTAATTGCTCATTTTGTTATTATTGTTGTTTATGTCTAATTTGACATATGATTAAGATTTGATGCATAGGTGTTAATGGCTGTTGACATATGTCGATTTTCCTGATAATGATGTGACTTGATAAAGGTGCTATAAAAAGGAATTGGTGATACAGAATTGATGAATAAGCTCATTTCTTGACAAATAGTTAACTTTGTGAGCTGGAAGGGTAATTGTCAAACCTTTTGCGACAGTAATTTGTCATAACTATAAGTGATTACTATATATAGTTGATTAAGTAAGTGAATCACCATGGATCGTGATATGTGCCCTACAGATATAAGGCCTATGTTGGAGTCTGCATTGGTGGTAGGTAGAGATGGTAAGGGATTGAGAGGTGCACGACTTGGAGTATGGATCATGGACGATTTTTTGGTTAATGTATCGGCATCTCTAGAGTTATTTGCTGAACATAACTTTAAGCTTCTGTGTAATTCAATAATGGCTAAGGATTTGGTGAATTTGCTACGGCACCTTCGTGTGTTTTTGCAACAGAATATTGAGCTTGAACACGGACATATAGTGCAAAGCATGTTCAAAATAATCCATAACCATACTTCTGATGAGCAGGAAAGGGAATTGAGAATTGAGAAACAAGCAAAAGTAAACAAACAAAGTGCTCTACAGCAAAGAGAGAATTTCCTAGAAGGTGTTGCTAAAGAGAACGAACTACAGGCAACTGTGTATAGGCTTAAAAGTGAGATACTTGAATCAAACTCAGAACTTTCTAGTGCACAAGCTACATTAAATTCAACTTTAAGCAAAGTCCAAGACTTGGAAACTCAGATAGGTAATCTCACGCGGGAACTTCAAGAACAGAAAGAGATGTATGAGAAATTGAAGGTTGAGAAAAATCTCTGTGAGAAGACTTACATAGAAATGCTTCATGAGGTGATGAATGATAATGCGATGCTCAGTGATCAAATTGGGGAGATGAATATTGTACCCCCCAAGAAGAGTAATGAGATTATGAAAAACAATGATGATGTCCAGACTGAAACACTTCAGATAGAGTTGACTCAGTTGAGGGCAAATAAAGAACAGTACGAGAAAGAGACTTTAGTGGAGTTGACGGCTGAGAAAGAGAAGGTCGCTAAAATTGAAAATTTGCTAGCAGAAGAAAGCGACAAAGTTTTGGCTGTTAAGGAGTTAAATAAAAGGTTAAGTGAAACGATTTCACTTAAAGATATTGAAATTGCGGAAGCAAGGGAAAGAATATTTGGCTTAATAGATATGGTTTTGAAAAACAAAAGGTGCTCTTCTGTCAATGTTCACAATGATAGACAGAAAGTTGCGAAAAGTCAGCCCCATATACTTTTTGCTCAGAGAGATGTCATTCATGGTAAAGACAGATCTTATCGTGGTAAATACAACTTTAAAAGTTCTAATATTACTGATAGTTCCAGTGATAATTCTTGGCGTCAGACCAACAAAGATTCTAGTGTAACAGGCAGTTCCGTTGGTCAGGAAAAGAAAGGTGATATATTTCAGGTCAAGACTCATAAGAGCAAATATTTGTCTACTACTGGAAATACTCAGAAATTAATAGCGGGTGTTGAGACTATTACTACTTGTTCCAAAGATGAAACCCATATGCGGAACAATAGAGATACTATTGTTTCTGGCAGTTGTCAAACTCAGCACAGTCAGTTTGAAACTATTGGTAAATATATTCCCATAAGGGAAAAGAAAAACAGTTCTAGAAAGAGAGATAACCCCAAGAGTAAACAGTACCAAGGGAGATCAGAAAATAATAATTTTCCCTCTCGTAGATACTGTAGACAATTTAACAAATCTCAAAGTTTTGATTGTAAGAATGTTGGAAAGTATGATAGAGATAATAGCTTTTCAAATGTTGCTTTATATCACCAGAGTAATGTTCCTAAACAAAAGACTAAAGTCATTTTTTGTAAACAAGACAACGGTAATAATAAGTATTGTGATCGTAGAACAAATAATAAGCGCAATTGTGCTAATTTTGTTCAACATGAGCCCAGAGTCATTTATAATCAAAGTAAACAGAGTAAAAATAACAGTGGATGCTTGAATACTATTGATTGCTCTACTTGTTGTTGTGAATGTGAGACTTTGTTTCAGCGTAAGACAGCGGGGACATTCAAGGTCGGTCATGTTGTCCCCAAGAATTCTATGATATCTACATGTGATAGAGAGAGCTAGTGACATCGTGAAGAGACCGGGTTTTTACACAAGCCGGTACTGGGTAATTGTAAATGTGATTTCTACGTTTTTTTCATTAAATTTCACTATTGAGTAAAATGGAAATTTTCATTTGTATTTGTTGACAGAAGCTACGTTGCGATAAGGGTCAAGGCTTCTGTGACATATTGACGGTCAGAAATGTGAGTCAACTTTCCGCTCGAGTAGTCAACCGAAACCTGTCAGCGTCAAACTAAAATCTGAGGTGTTGCTTTCTGAAGGTCAAGCATGTTTACAAGAGAGTGGGAGACTTCGCGTCTGATTTATTTTTTTTTTTATGTGAAGATAGTAAATATTTTTGTATTCTATATTAGTACATGACATGTTGTTGTTTTGAAATAACATATAATTTTGTTGTAATGATTATTTCTATGCATCATTTTATTGCCATAATTTTTTTTATTGTTATTTATATGTCTGTATTTTGATGATGTATTAATACATTTTTATGCTATTTATATATTATTGTGTTGATAATGTGTAGTATGTAATTATTATCCTTTATACTACTCTGTTCAACTTAGAATTTTTGCAACTGTGTTGTTTAGGATAGTTTTGTACATGATGAGATTGCACAAACTCATTTATTGTGTTGATGTAGTGGTTACTTTTAGATAATCCTGAGTGTTCGTTATTCACTTAATTTATATTTTTCTCATGTTTTGATGTCATGATTAATTAATATATAGAACATACAGAGAAGATGTGTATTATCTGGTATGTTGTGTGAAATGTAATTTTGGAAAATAGCTTGCATGTATCATACATGATCTTGTATTTGGATTTGTTAACTTTTTGTGAAACTTCGATTTTTCCAGAACTTGATTTTCTTGCCAGTCAGACATGTAGATTATTTTCTTAGCAGATTATTTTTTTTTAAAAAAAAAACTTATTTTTTGTAGATATTTTTATAGAACCTTTTTTATATTTCATAGTAACAACAAAGTGTAGATTTATTTATAATGTATATCTTATCGATTTGAGTAAGAGATAGAGTTATACCTAAATAGCATTGTACGGAGCTGAACGTAATTGTCAGCAGAAAGAACTTAAAGGATAAATTAAATTTACATGTGTTGATTTAAAGGTTCCTTCGAGATAGGATTTTTGTTTTATATTTCACTCATTTTGTTAAAATATTGATTTCATTATTAGGCTTTACTTAAAGTATTACTGAACTACTTAAAAATTAAATACTGTTTTTATGTAACTTATCGAGAAAAAAAAAATATGTTTGTACGGTACTGTTGAAAAAAATGATTTTATTTTTTTTTTTTTTTTTGGCATTGTAATTTTTTGTTGTGTGTGCCCAGCATTTGACTTCGTGATATCATTGATATGTAGTTTGATTAGTTCTTGTAAAAAGTTGTTTTTTATTATGATGTATTTTTTTATTTTTAGCGCTTGATTGTGCGTTGGTCGTATTAGTTATAGTAATGCTATTACTTGTTTGTTCGATGCCTATAATTTATTTATGTTAGTTTTGTATAACTCTTATAACTTAGTTAAATTACTTATTAGCTTTTGTTTAGTTATAAATTATTTTTTGATGGTATTAGTATAGATATACTTTGATATTTTGTGTTGTGCCTTTCGATCATGTTTATATATTTTTTTTTGAATAGGTTATCTGATCAAAACAGTTATTAGTATATACTGTTATTGACTTTCTTTGCGTTCGTGCCTTTGCTTTCTATCTGTCTTTGGTAACTATTCTTCATTTCATTCCTTCTTTTCTGTTGTCTTTTCGGTATGGATTTCATATCTTGTTTATACTTTCGTACCTCATCTTCGTTTTACTTGATTCTATTTGTATACTTTGTCTTCTTTCAACACTTATACCTCTATTCTTTGTATTGTTGGAGTGGTTATATGACTTGATATAACATATCTACTTTTGACAGTTGTTGTATTTATTTTACATGTAATTGTCCAACTTAATTATGAGTATATGGTATTGTTGAGTTCTTACTTTCCTTTTTTTTTTACAGATCATTCTTCTTTTGATTGATCTTGTGTTTTCTCTTTCGATTGGTTGTTTTGGTTTGGTTTGTACTAAATATACGTAACTTAATTTTGGAACTGAAACTGATCATATTTGTATATTTAGCTAATTACTTTTTATACTTAGCTGATTATGCTGTATGCTTTAATTGCTACTTTACACTTTAATGCTGATATTTGTTGTAGATATAATTTTGATTTAAAATAAGATATTTTTGTAGGCATACATTAGAGCTTAATTGTCTTCTAAATTTTTCGTTTTTGGGAGTTAATTTTTTCAAAAAAAATGATAGAATCATTTTTTTCCCGGAGCGGGTGGTAACTGTTGCAAGTGGAATTTATGGAAGGGGAAGTAATCTTTAGAATGGTGTTTTGAACATATTAAATTTCGAGTTGCAACGCTTGATTAAGCGGATACTTGTTTGACTTTAGGATAGAATTATCTTTTCCTATTTTTCGGGTGACAGAGTACAGATAAGCGTGTGAACGCTGTTTAATGTATTTATTCTGTACTGTTTTGAGTTATGTGAATAGCTCGCTAGTCTGCATGTGTTATCGAGAACGGTGTTCAAGACAACCGAATCTCGTGACGGGTTTTTTGGTGGGACTAGTGTGTGATTTTGGGAGTTGTGTTTTGGGCGTGGACCGTGTAGGTCGAGTCCCAGTGTTTTTGGATAATGTATGCCTACGTAGGATTTGAGAAAATGTCGACTTATATATTTCGCTGTGTGTACAGCCTATTTGATAAACTGCAGTGAAGACTGTTTAGGCCATATGAAGATTATTATAGCTGCCGTGTGTTGCAGGCTTTATTGAGTAATGCAGTACTGTTTAGGCCATATGAAGATTATTATAGCTGCCGTGTGTTGCAGGCTTTATGGAGTAATGAAGTACTGTTTAGGCCATATGAAGATTATTATAGCTGCCGTGTGTTGCAGGCTTTATGGAGTAATGAAGTACTGTTTAGGCCATATGAAGATTATTATAGCTGCCGTGTGAAGATTATTATAGCTGCCGTGTGATGCAGGCTTTAGTGAGTATTGGAGTACTGTTTAGGCCATATGAAGATTATTAGAGCTGCCGTGTGATGCAGGCTTTATTGAGTATTGAAGTACTGTTTAGGCCATATGAACATTATTATAGCTGCCGTGTGGTGCAGGCTTTATTGAGTATTGAAGTACTGTTTAGGCCAGGATGTGGACAGGCCGTATTATATATATTTAATGCAATGTGGAAATTATATGATTCGTGTTTTGCTGTCGAATGTGTGTCATTTATGTCATCGTGTCTGTGTTGCAACGTAATAAACAGTAGCGAACTGTTCCAGTCGTTTGCAACCCTTTTTGACTCCTGCATGTACTCTTACGTACGCACTGTGGTGTGCGAACATATCAACACACACCCAGGTCAACATTCCAGACACAGTGACAGGACAGCAGCACACATATATTAAATTAGCCTGTGTGGCGATGATATAGACCAAACCACTACACTCGCAACAGTGGGTGTAAACAGAGATTATATAACATTTAGACTTAGCGCCGTTATCAGCGGTGGTTTCAAAGACATAATAACATTAACGTTTAATTACATTCAGTGAGAAACCAGCAATCATATGGTATAAGAATGTACAACAATATAAGATTGTACAATCTTCTTCAACTTGCCTTAGGCAGCAGAGGAAGAATTTCTTATCAGTTAGTGATCCAGGTAACTGAGGAGAGATGTGTGTGTGTGTGTATAGTCATGTTATATTCATTTAACGGTGTCCATCACCCTACTGATCCAACATCTTTTAAGCATTCATATTTTCTTATAAACTGCCTCTCCATATACCACAGAACTGAAAAGCTGATCTGCTAGGCCTGTCCTAGCCTTACCAGAGTACCTTTAACACATAGGTAACTTGTCAGAGTAATCTGGTCTGGACAGCTTAGCAGACATGGTTTATCCAGTCTAGAGTTTACCTGGTCAACAATCACCTATTTTGACCTGTTTTTACCATCCATGACAAGAAAAAGGGGCTAGACTTTAAGGAGTTACAATTATGGTGTCTTTTATCAATCAATAAATCAACACCCTTTAGCTCCCCAAGGAGCATAGGCCTTCAACAAACACATGCCAAGTCTTCCTGTCACGTGTTATCAACTCATCATTTTCATCTGTCTCCAGTTCTCTTCTCTGTGTGTTGTTTGGTCTACCTCTGCCTCTATTACCCTGGGGATTACAGAACAATGGCTGCCTAGTACTGATATCAACAGGTTTCCTCAATATGTGTCTTATCCATAGCCAACATTTTCTTCTCATCTCTCATTCCACTAGCACTCGTCTGGTTCTGCTCAGTTCCACACTGGTGACCTTACTGTATCATTTCAACCCTTCAATGCTACACAAGCACCACGTTTAAAATTAACTCCTTCATTCAAAGCCAGGTAGATGTTGGTATTTTCAGACACCGGCATCACAACAAGTTTTATACATAAATATATAACAGATGTTCTGACATCACAACAAATTTTATACATAAATATATAATAGATGTTCTGACATCACAACAAATTGTATACATAAATATATAATAGATGTTATGACATCACAACAAATTTTATACATAAATATATAATAGATGTTCTGACATCACAAATTGTATACATAAATATATAATAGATGTTCTGACATCACAACAAATTTTATACATAAATATATAATAGATGTTCTGACATCACAACAATTTTTTTACATAAATATATTATAGATGTTCTGACATCATGTTATGTTATCTTCCCTTCCAGTCATTACTGACCATAGGAGCGTACCTCCTGAAATAACTTTCGGTGGCACGAGGTTGGGCAATTGTAGATCGAGCTGTTGCACATGCAGCAAGACCCGGCCTGGACGTCAAAGGAACGTTCGGGCCACTACAATCTGACACCAGTAGCAACCGCTTGTCACTAGTAGGATATGGAACTTGCCCTCTAATCCATCTTTGAATTTGGTCATTTGTGACTATATAAGGGATGCAGATGCCTCAAGAGCAGAGGTTCTGCGAAAACGCTGGACATTTCGCATCCTTCCAGTCATAACTGACCATATAAAGGATACAGATGCCTCGAGAGCAGAGGGTCTGCAGAAATGCCGGACATTTTGAGATATGCGGCACAGTTATCCAAGAAGGATCATGTCATCTAAGGAACCTCGACTGATTTAATGAGCCATTCGCGGTTTCACCGTGAGACAGTGTGAACTTAGACATGCATGGCTTAATCTTTGAGACAAGCATATGACTACTGGCAGGATCAACCAGATAACTGTCCGAACAGACATGCGTCTTCTTCGACCATTTCGTCGCTCGCGCAGGGAGGGAGACCGCTCTTCTGACATCACAGGCGTAGTCATCAGTAATGGATTAAGAGTACCACCATCACCCTTCTGCTCCCCAAGGAGCATAGGCCTTCGGCAAACTTATGCCAAGTGTTCCTGTCCCGTACCATCAGCTCAGTCTTTTCATATCTTCTTCATATGTGTCTCCAGTTCTCTTCTCCATGTGTTCCTTGGTCTCCCTCTGCCTCTCTTTCCCTGTGGATCCCAGAACAAGGACTGCCTGGTAATGCTATCAACAGGTTTCCTCAATGTGTCTCCTATTCACCTCCAGCATCATCTTCTCATCTCGTGTTCCACTGGCACTGGTTCCCTCATTTGCGATCATACCACTTCAACCCTTCTTTCTATGCAAGCACCCATTTATAAAAGTCTGTAGCTTCCTGGTCGCTGTTTCTGTTATTCTCCATGTTTAACAGCCATACAATAGGACTGACTGACATTTAAATTGAAGATTCTGGTGTTCATGGTAAAGAGTATGCCTATGTATAGTCTGCTTCTTCACTAAAAGTATTTAACTTACAATTTCTACTGTTGCAGGGCCCTTGGACCGTAACCGCAGAGTCTGCTTCCCACTGCCAAGATTACCTCCTCCTTTCTTGCCAGCAGCTGGTCCAATATTGGCTGGAATTTTTAACAGTATCAAAAAAGTTATATATGGGTGAGGAACAGCTCTGTCAAACTAGCAGCAAATTTCCGTACCATTAAATGACAGAAGAAGTTTCATGAGAGACATTTTCAAACCATACAGCTTATATTCAATAGATATATAAAGTCAGGATAAGATGAATTAGGTATAATGTAAAGTAGGGATTCCATTATTTGTAAGAAAATACATGTAAATGGCAAGCTATGTCTAAGCACAGTGAAGAATCAGGCATAGGTCAGAGACAATGTATTCAATATCACACTGCCTTGGGTAACTCCTTGTTCTAATTTCATTCTATGGTTTAGATGTCCATGAACTTTCACTTTGGAACGCATGATCTGAAGGAAGTGATGTACACATTTGTACTTTTGTCTACAGACATAATATTTTAGTACTTTACTGCTTCATCCCTGCCCTCCACACTTATCAAATGCTTTCTACATGTCTACCCAGTTAGCCTGGGTGTGTTTCTTTTCCTGCAATGCTTTTTAAATCTCCTGGGCAATTTATTATTTGGTTGTTTGAAGCCAGCCTGTTAAGATGTAATCGATTGCTCCCTTTTAAGTGCCACTGGCAGAAGTCTGGTATTGACCCGTCTTCCCATCAATTTACCTGTGCAACTAAGTAAGCTGATGAATCCTGTCTTTTCCAGGTTTTAGTGCCATTAATCATAATTGATTTCTGTATTTGTGGCTCTATACCTTCTTTCCATCTTAAGCTTATTATTTACTGTAATTTCTTTTTACTTTGTGTCCCAGATGTTTTAACATTTTATATTTTATTCTATCCTTTGTGGAGATTTTGTGTTTGTTAAATGTCCTTTAGAATTTTCTAGTTCTTGCAGTGGAAAATGTCTTATTATGTACTCCCCTGTTTTATTTAGTATTGGTTACTGTGATTTTGTCTTTCGTTACATCTTTTTTTTCTTCTTGCTGGCACATTTACTTTGCTAACTGTGCTTTATTTTTCAATGCAAGCATTTTCTGCAGTATTTTTTGCTAGCAGTTTTCCATTTTTCTTTGGTGTAATGCTTCTTACATTCTCGTCGTTTAATGTTTTTGAAAGTGTTATTAATTCTGTTTAATTTTTGTCTCAGTCTAGTCTTTCTGTTCTTTTCTTTCCATCCGTTCCGGGCAGTTTAGTTAATGGTCGTTCTGTGTCGCACTGTGGCTTTTATCAGCTGGATACAGCGTTCTAAAATAAATCCTCAACTTCCCCATACATTATACCCATAGTTTTATTCCTTTGATGATTGCCCTATTTATCTATTCTACCACTGCCCCCTTTTCTTTGTGACACGTGCTGACATATCATTTAGTTCAGTGAACCATTGCCATTACAAGCACTTCCCTGGAACAGCCAACTAACCATTACTGGTTTTTTTACCTGTACTTTGTACTAAACCCTTGTAACGGTGTTTAGTGTAATAATAATCAAAAGTGACAGCAGATCTTTATTTTCAATGACCCATTTATTTTAAAGCCAGGTCGTGTATTTCCAGGTCTCTGATGAGACAAAGAAAGAATACATCTACTGCTTCCTCAGGCATGTCCTACAAGGCAACTATTAGGAGGTTGTGCATAAGGCTGACAACCTCATCATGTAAAAGAAATTACTACAGAAACAACAGCTGCAAGTCTATGTGAATGCTTGGTGCAGGCTTCCTGCAAGTGCTCAGCTTCAGTGGTGGCTTCATGCTCCATAGAGAATGACAAGGAAATGATCATGACTATAAAGCACAATGGTTGTATACAACATCACCAATGTGTAACTGATAACAAGTCAAAGAAGTGCCAGTGCAACAAGAGGTGAGAAGATGCTGGTGAGATGATGAATAGAATAAACATTGATGAAATTTGCTGATAGAATTACAAAGCAGTTCTTCTGGTAACAAAAGTGCAAGACATACAGAGGGAGACTAAACAACACAGAGAGAAAGAACTGGAAATGATAAATATGTTAAAGAGTTAAAGGGAGAGTTAAAGAGGACACTCAAATATCTTGAATGACATGGAACAGGAAGACTTGGGAAGATGTTAATGAAGGCCCAGGGTCCTTAGATAGCTGGAGTGAAATGATGATGATTATAAAGCCACTCTTTCCACAAACAGTTGATCTAAAATATAAATCAAGGGCGAGCAACAACTACATCCGTATTTGGGTGGGATCCAAAATATAAAACAGGTGTGAGCAATGACTACATCTGTATGTGGGTTGATTCAAAATATAAATCAGGGGCAAGCAACAAACTACATCTGTATGTCCCACAGACAACTGGGGGGGAGGTATGGATAATGACCCTTATAATCATGCAGCTCTTGTAACTCAAGTGCCCAGATTTGTAAGGATAGCTCTGGGGCTGCCACTGTCACTTTTAATGACAGCTCAACGGTTGATGTCACAAATGGTATTTAACAGATTAGAATTTTTTTTTTTTTTACACTATGAAGAGAGACTAGTTCTGAGAGAGACAGCTGGACATGTCAATGTGCTTGAATGTTTGCAAGAGAGATGGGGCAGCATAGGTGACCTGTAATCTTTGTAAATTGATTCTTTTTAAACTCTTCTGTCATTTTAGCAAACGGTTAAAGGGGGAAGGGGAAAAATTATGTGTGTGTGTGTGTGTATATATATTTATGTAAGTATTTATATGCGTGTGTATACAGACACACACACACATGTGAACATATACATATCCTGGTGTCAAAGATAAACAAAAGGACTACAGATGATACTTTCAGTGCTGGCTCTAGACATTTTTCAAGGTGGTGCAAGGTCCTGTGATGATGCCTATCCCCCCTATCCTGTAATTTTTGCAAGTGATGTTCAATGTAACATTTTACTAAAACAATAATACACTAATGTTTTTAAAATCTTATTATAGGGAATTTTTGTCTTCCTGTTGGACTACAGATGGGAGAGCACACTGTGCTGTATTTGAACAATAGAATACTATAGACATTGAGGACAACGATCAGTTTCAATTGACAAATTCATTCTTTTACTTTGAAATTTCTCTTTTTGCTTATTCTTTTACAACTTTAATTTTTTTTTAAATAATTAATTTTGGCACCTCCCAAATCGGCAATGGGGGGAAGCCGCACCGTTCACACTGCCCAAGAACGAGCGCTGGTTACAGTAATACTTGACAAAGAAAAGGAGAAATTAAGAACACAAATAACACATTGAGCTTTATTTCTGTAAAATATCTGCATTTTATATTAACCACGTTTGAAGAAACATTCAGCTAAAATTGTCCTCTTCTTAGTCAGTGTTAGTTCTTGAGTCGTAATGACTATGAAGAGAATGGCTTTACCATGGAAACACAAAATATGCTTACAATAAATGAAATCAGGAAAATGTTCACAGTAAAGGAAATGAGGAAAATGTTCACAACAGTTTGAATTGCCATGGAATGCCTCCCCTGCTTTGCAGTAGTGGTCCACTTATGGCCAAAACGCAAGCGTATCTAAAGTAGGTCGTCCAAGGTATCTATCTTCGTGCAAGATCACACTTGGCAGAGATGTAGATAGGTGAATGGCGCTTCTACCTTAGGGGTGCCTTCACAAGATATTCCCAGAAGTCAAGAACAAAAGCTGCTTAGGGCTGAGCAATTTGTCAACTTTTTATCAGGACCAGCGAACCAGAGCTGGCCGTACTCCACCTCCACGCCTTTTGTGAAGGATCGAAGAGGGAAGGCAAGCAAAAAATGCCGTGCTGAAGTCTGTGTCGACCGAAAAGGTGTATGAAGGCGTAAACAGACACAACGCAACCACCGTCCTTTTCAGGGCGAACGAGGAAGAAGAAGAAGAAGTACGTAAGCGGCCGACCATTAGCCATCCCATTCTCTACAAATTGTTCGCACACATTTGAAGTTTGCCGCATCAAAAGATTCAGAATTTTAGTCTAACGTGACTGTGGCATCTGATTTTTTTTTTTTTTCTGGAAAAAGTGTTCGGATAATTGGATGTTCGGATAATTGGGGTTCGGATAAATGGAGTTCTACTGTATATATGTATGTAATTATTAAATAGGCTTGCTCATACGTTTGCTTTCATACTTCTAATGACTGAATAAACAATTATTTGTTTAGTTTAAAATAACATACAACAAATTTAACAGTAAATTAGTTCAACAAGTTAAAATAAGGATTAAATGGGGGTGAAAGGTAAATTAAATTTTTCCTCATAGAGGTTGGATGGGGGCGCTATCAATGTCAGTATTTTGTTGTTGCCCGTGACAAAAAAAACACTCCAGATGAGTCCTGCAGCTGTGGTTCATCAATTCTGTGATGACTGAAGCCTTCTCCACACTCTCTTCCACTGTGGGCGGTTAAGGTGGATGCTTTTCCCTCACAATAGCGGCGTGAATACCACAAATCGTCTGATGGCTTGCAACCACAAACTTTAGACAAATAGAAAGAAACAAATGCCTGCTAAGTACATTTGTTCACCGCAAACTAACAGTCCCATTGTCATGCGCTCCACCCACCAATGTTAACCTCTCAGAAGAATTAAATTCCCGATCACTCAATGTAACTCAGGGAATATGACAAAAATTCACCAATATCCTTCTGGGTGTTAACTAGGAAATTGCATCTGGAGTGCGTGAATAATGGTTTGTCTGGATTACAATTAAAAAAGGTACATAAATCTCACAAGATAATATGTTACATCACATGTGATGTAATCATTACTACTCCCGTCGGAGTCTGGAGTCGCTCTGCTGTCAGATTTCCCGCACGACTAGTCAGAAACAATCACCAGTTCTTTCAGTAGTGGTTCATGCATTTACTATTTTCATATGTTGAGGTTGCCAGCCTTGTATATAACCACTAAGCAAGAAACCTGTAGAATTTACATTAGTAAATAAATTGTTTACACTTACCCCAAAATTTTGGGAATACACAATCTCCTTGCACAGATTTAGACTGGACACAGCTCTGTATTAGAAGCTTCGAAATCCCTTACGTCTGAAAATTAGAGTTAATTCCTCTGACGGCGGATGTTCTGTGAAATCATCTGGGCCTGGGAAAACTTTTGTTAAATTCCTCTATGACTTGTGATCAAATTCCTAGGATTCTAGTCTTGTTAATTAAAGTCCTGGCCCCTTTAAGTTTCTAGTCTTGTATTAAAAATGCGGGTTTACTTGTGAATTCCAAAGTTGCCCAATACTCGATCTGTTACTTATAATTGTGGAATTTCTAAGTCCAATGTCTCCTTTTTCTTTCTGGCTTTTAGGAGTCGCTGATATGACGTGCACTGCAGTCTCCCTGTGTGATCTGTGTCTGTGTTTTCATCACACTATATTCTCAGTTCTTAGTACAAATCACAGATTGCACTTCTGACTAGTGTGCCAATAAAATACATTGTATATTTCAGCTCCTCAAAATGAACCAATCCAATCGAATCTCGTTCAGCAATACGTGGGTAGGGGCGTTTTCCAAATTCGAAAAATACCCTCACGCGTTTCAAACTATTAAATTTAATATCCATGCGTGACCTCTTACAGTAATGTCATATCGTTGCGTCAGACTTCCGCCGGCATCTTGTGCACAACTCATAAACACCATCTGTGAACTCATTTGATGTCCAGATGCTACCTATCGCCAATATTGTCTCTCCAGGCAGATTATCGTGATAATCACGTGATAATCCTGTGAAATGATAAACGCATCTACCACCTGTGTAATCTACCCACCTCAGACGGCTTTCTCAGATAGACAATATTGGCTTCTATAGATGTTGATCGGGCAAGACCGTCTTTTTATGATAAGAATCTTGCTCGCCAACCGGTGATAATGACTGGGTATTGTTACGATAATACCCCAGTTCACCTGGCGAAACGTAAATAAGTCTGAGGAGTGGTAAACAAGATAAAGACAGTCCCATAGCAAATACGTCTGTAGGGGAGTGGAGTGTTAGAGACTTTCCCCTACCAGATTCAGGATAGAGAGTAAAATAATGAATTAAAGGCCATAAAAATTGCCAAATATGAGCGATTTGTATGGGAGAAAGAGAAAACTGAAGAAAAAAAGTGATCCTGTCGAAGTGGACGTTAGATCGCACAACCGTATCATCACATGAATGAAACAGGTAATATGTTCACAACAAAACAAAACAGAAAATATTCACAATAGTTTATATGAAACGCATAATATGTTTACAATATAAAGAAAATCGAGAGAATAATCACAACAGTTTAAAAGAAAAAGATAATATGTTCACAACAAAACAGAGAAAATATTCACAACAGTTGTAATGAAACACAGAATATGTTTACAAAAAAAGAAACAAGGACAATATTCACAACAGGTTTTATAAAAAAAATAAAAGAAAGAAATAGTTCTCAGAACAGTAAAGCAGAACCTTTACACAACAATTAAAAAGGTAAAAGAATGCCGTAACAAATATATACAATTATCAGCAAGAAACATAATACTTACAAAATCCTGATTTTAATGGCTCCACTGTGCGAAGGGTAAATGTTGATCCCTTTGGAATTTCTTTTAATTTCTTTGCAACTTCAAAATGTCGGCATCCCACTAAACTTTCACCATTGATTTTTTCAATATGATCACCCATGGCTATCAAGCCTACTTTGTCCATTACACTATCTTCCTTGATGCGTTTGATGAATGCATAGCCAGCACCATTGTCTGTGATGGTGAGACCAAGAGCATCTTCTGATTTTGTTACATCCACTTCCTTAGGTTGACC
This sequence comes from Oreohelix idahoensis, assembly GCA_024509875.1. Taxonomy (NCBI): domain Eukaryota; kingdom Metazoa; phylum Mollusca; class Gastropoda; order Stylommatophora; family Oreohelicidae; genus Oreohelix; species Oreohelix idahoensis. The sequence continues at coordinate 45,369 of JAMPIV010023181.1, read as the reverse complement.
CTTGATGTGAGCAAAGATGAAATCTTCAAGGCCAATCTGTCCCCCCAACAGCTTTGACATATCAACCTTATGTGTGTTGAGTGTACAAAACAGAATCTGGAACAAAAGGTAGGAATTAAGTAAATAATATCACTTACAGGGATAATATAACCCAATACTGAAACTGACTGGTAATGAAAAGGTTTTTAACAGTGTTCTTCACATTATAATAAAATTAGGAAGTAACAGAGAAAGAATTAGGGTTGGCTCTTTCCGCTTCACGTCCTAAAGATTTCTCATGTGGTCAGTTTCTTTTTTCCAATCCTCCACCTTCAGGGATCTTTGTAGTCAAACTTATCTGGATGCATTGGCCGTGAAGCCACAGAGCAAGCAACCTTTCAAAAATGAATTGGAAAAACAAAAGGTAAACAGAAAGTAATTTGACTAATTACTTAACAGCCCTTTCATCACAAAATTTTTTTTATTTTTTGGTAAATGTACAGTTGTCTTTAAAATTTCTGGTTTGGTAGTCTGTGTCCTATATATACTTTATGATCATCTGGGTTCCTTTTGCATTGTTAGTGCTATATAACATTCACCATCAGCAAAGGCTGTTTCAAGTAGGTATACATCTACATGATCAAAATGAATGTCTTCCATGCTTTCAAGATTGTCATGGCAAAAGCTACAGCCAAAGGAAACTGACGTCTCAAGATAAAAGGAATGTTGGTATCACTTGGCTCTAAATTGATGACTGGACTGAAGACTAGTGTTCCTTTATTACTGCCTGTGATGATTTCAGCATCAATAAAGTTGCTTTTGAAAGACCTTTACAAATAATCTTGAGCCAATCAAGAGACCATTATTTACATCCAGGTTTCTGAGCCGCATGATGAATGCAAAGATTTTGAGCCTCGGTAGGTGAAATGGCAACCTTTATAGACACTGCTGACCCAGAAACTCAATGGTATCATTTGAGTTTTCAGAAACTATCAAGTCCAGCATCAGAATAAAAGAATTTGAACATAGGAGAAATCAACGTGCTGAAGAAATCACACAACATTGTATTTTTCCATCATTTCTTATATCGGCTGAGAAACAAACGTTTTTTTTTTTTTTAAATTCAGTCCTCTGTCTTTAGTTTTGAAGGAACTTTAAAGATAATTTTTAAAAAAACATGAAAAAGTATATATTATGTTAAACTTTCCTTTCATTTCTGGATATGATGTTTGTGAAGAGCTATGTGAAATCTGAACGAAACAGACATGGCTGGTCTCTACTTGGTATGATTCTAACGGAAGTTAAAGATGGCTTCCACTTAGATTACACTTCAATGTGTACTGTTTCCGTATCTTCCCCAAAGGTGGTGCTATTATTTCTTCCCTTTCAGATGTTACAGAATTTCAAGCAAATTGTTAAATTCGTTCATTCATTTTTTTTTTTTTTTTGCTCCTTATGGGGCACAGTGAGACCACTGCCACATGTTCCTTTGGAGGAAGCTTGCAACAAATTATTCATGTACTCTTGCAACAATGGTTTCTGCAGCAACTTGTCGCACATGTTGAGACTGCCAGTTCCATGCATCACCTCATATGTCTCCTCTTAAGATGTGCCTGAGGGAGAAGAAGTCCTCATATTCTTTGGTTGTCTCCAGGATGTTTTAATTTCTGAAGTAACTATCTTACCCTGAGTTCAGATGCACCTTCTATTTTATCAGAAATCGTAAAGCTAAATTTCTGAAAAATCTTAGAACATATCACTGATCAAGCTGGCGGAATTTCAGAACACAGTACGGTCTCAGGTTACAAATGAATTTCGTTCTTAAGACCATCTGTAACCCAATGTTGTACATAAGTTGGAATTTGCGTGTCCGGTAAATGTGTAAAAGTGTCCATTTATAACACGTCTGCAAAAATAATGCTTTATAACATTTTTTTCCACAACAGTGTCTAAAGCTTATTAGTAATGACAATGTAGTAAAATATAGTGCATTGCAGAATACAAACAATTCAAACTAAACAAAAATGTTAACATCATGGTATCTCTACCCTATGTGAGACAGCAATGAATGAGCACAAGCTGACTTAATGACACATTCCTACACCTTTAGTGTCAGTGATGACCGGCGTACGTCTGCTATTCACATGCGCCAAGACTGGTTTGCCTTACCCGCAAGTAACAAAGCGATATCATTACAGTACTTTAAAATTAATTGAAATTTACTCATCAAAGTTGAGAATTAATTGGTTTTATGGCCTCATTCATATTGGCTGGCTACCATAAACCGAGACCATCGTAACATGTGCAGTTATCTTTCGTTAACATCCATATGGTGCAAGAACGAGACTGCACGCAACATCTGGAAACAGTGAGCAGTCAAGCCAATGTGGAAATGATGACAAGAACCAGTGGAACAAGAGATAAGAAGAAGTCGCTGAAGATGGATAGGACACACAATGAGGAAACCTGCTGATAGCATTATAAGGCAGTTCTTGTTCTGGAATGACTAGGGAAAGAGGCAGAGGTTGACCAAGAAACACATGGAGAAGAGAACTGGAACCAGAAGTGAAAATGAGGAAAACTTGAGCTGATGGCACATGACAGGACTTGGTATGTGTTTGTTGAAGGCCTATGCTCCTTGGGGAGCAAAGGGGTATTGATTGATTTAAGCCAATTATAACAATATGCCATAATTATCTAAAAAAAAAAAAAAAGGAGCTTCAATTGCACACCAAGCAAGTTGATAAAGGAAACCAACTCAACCTACCTGGGAGTACAGCTGCACACAAACTGTCATTAAAAAACAAATAGACTTTGTGATAGGTAAAGCCTCAAGAAGGGTACAATTTAATCAAATGCCTTGCTAGCGCAACCTGGGGTACAGATGAAAATACAATTAGCCACCTGTACTTGGGGTATGTATGGTTCATTCATGACTACTCCCTTCACTTACAAGCCACTGCCAGAGTAGATTGTATTCAAATTAAGAGTTTAGGTTTGTTTGGTGAGGCATACGAACCACTCGAGCTAACCCATGTGAAATCTCTGCTAATGGTCAATTCTCTAGAGCTTAGGAGAAAAAAAGCAGTCATCTTAGCAGCTGAAAGATTTCTAGGAGCAGAAGACAAGAACCCTTGCAAAGAACTTGTCAGAGTATGATGAGTCAATCTTTGATTGTTACATTTTTCAGTTCGATCCTTATACCTTTTTCTTTGCCCTTCCTTTTTTCTTTTTCTCACCTGCACCATGATATTTTCGCTTTCATTGTTCAAGGTTTTCTTATCATCTTTTGTCACTCCCATAATGTTACCTTATCTCTTGACCTATTTTTAAAACAACACTGACTTCTGTTTGTGCACAGTGAACTTACCAAGTTGGTTTTTCACTTATTGCCAGCTTCAAACAGAATAAGGGACCAAAAGATGCAGCAATAGAGAATGCAGTCAGCAACCCATAGCTTGACTGCTTGCGTCAGGGTCAGCGAACCAGAGCTGACCAAGACCCTACTCCACCTCCAAGTGGTGGTCCTGGAAACAGGCTGCATCACTGCAGTCTGGCTGAGAGAGTAGGGATCAAAGAGGGAAGACTAACCTGGTCCCAAATAATGCTGCGCGGAAGTTGGATGTGTCGGCCGAATGGCGCAAATATCGCAGCTTCACTATAAACGGGCACAACACAACCAACGTCCTTTTCAGGACAAACGAGGAAGAAGAAGAAACAGAATAAGAGTCTACACTAAGCGACATTTCTATTGTTAACCCAAACTTTTTATCTGGGAACATACAAAACTATGTTGTTTACAGGTTCCAATATGAATGGACAGACGGCATTGGGAGATAAGTTGTCAGTACGGACATGACGTGTTGGACGGTGTCAATATGGTTAAAGATTAAGACACGGACAATAAGATAACAAATGTGATTTTGGAGCATGTAAAGATATGTAATCGCTTCCACCTTGTAACTACAAGGAAATAAAACCCAGGAGGAGACTATAATGTTAGATCTGTGAAGTAGTGAGTTTGTAAACATGACAGGCGAAACGGAAGAAGCAAGACCTTATATGGTCATGAAAGACGCACAAATGAATTTGTAAATGACATGTAAAGAAAATACGTTGAGTGCCATGCAGAATGTTCTACAGAGGGGGGTAGTGGGGGAAAAAAAGACCCTTATCAACATGAGAAATTAATTTGACGGTTTGGCATGTAAATGCTAATCTAAACCACTTCTGATTGGAGTTTTTTCCGATGAAACCCCATCGGTGGGTGAGTGAAAATGTCACTTATAATCTGCAACATTTTGGGACTGCTTCACTGCATTTTCATCTCGTCAAGAAGACATTTCAGATCCCAGGATAACGAATAGAACTCCGCCAATGCCGGTCCCAAGCCCGGATGAAAAAGGAGGAGGGCGGCCTGCATGGAGGCCGTAAGGAGGCAGCCCCTCCACCATGCAAAGGCACAACAGGCCAATCACCTGTTTGCTTTAAATCATGATTACTAGCAACACAAGAGAGAAAACCGGACGGATTCTAAAGGCGACGAACTGGAACGGACTACGGACTACGACTTATGGAACTTGGAACACAAGAAGTATAAATGGGAAGGAAGAGGAGCTGGTGGAAGAGATGAGGAAGGCAAAACTAGAAATCCTGGCTGTAACGGAAACAAAGAAAAAAGGACAAGGAGTCATGGATCTCGATGGCAACACGCTGCTCTACAGTGGTGTACCCATGTGTGGTGAAGTGGGATGTTATAAATATTTATAGGGCTATATCTCAGTCAGAATTATTCTGGAATAGTGTGATGCTACGTTATGTGTCTAGGGTATGTGTATGATGAAGTGTAAGTCACAACAACAGACAGATAAACAATTTAATTTAATCCACTACTCTTAACAACACTGTGACACTCACATACATATAACACTCTATGAGAATATCTTAAAGAAGTCAATCGTAACTTTTCAAATAACAATATGTATTCATTACTGGCATGAATGAATATGTGTCCTGATTCAACTACAAGGGAACCAGGAATCACAATCAATTTAAATTACAAGTTATGTACAGAATGTATTTAATATGAATATTGTAGTGACATATATTATTACAAATATTCTATGTGTGTCAGTTGTGTAGTAGTAAAATGAGGTAATACTGGTTTTGTTTTGTTCAAGCTCTGTTGGTATTTGTCATCATGACTTCAATAGTTTGTCTTTATGGACTAGTATTGGAGATGTTCACAGTTCCTGATTTTAAGACAAGTAAATTCCCCTCTTAATGTTAATTTTATAAAGTCATTTCAAGATGAGGGGACATAATGTTGAGCTCAGCTGGCCAAGTTAGCTTATCTGGCGTGATGGCGGCAGGAAAGGACTCCTCTGCTCGAATTCTCCTCTGGGCTCTGGAGACACCTCACTGATAGCTAAAAGGACCAAGGAGTATGCTGTCCGACACTGGATTCAGCAAAGCTCTGACTAGGTGCTGCTCAGTACCATCAAGACCACTGTCCCTGAAATCAAGAAGGATGTACCTTCTACTTCATAACTAACTTAAACTCTCTTGTTACACTGATCACAACACAGCACAAACATTGAGTTCAGAGCATTAGGCCAACTGTCAGCTTCATTTGAAATACTTTATTCCAGTATTACCCTTCTTAATGGTTACTACGCCTCTGCAATTCCAGCATTATTTCTTTCTATTCAATCATCCAGGTGTCAGTGTACTGTTTGGCCATTCCATGCCGTTTTACTTCTCTCCGACACCCTCTGTTCAGGCTGGAGCATTACAGGCTTTACCTCACGTTGGCCACTGAACTACACATATATATACAGGCATAAATCAACAATTCACATTCAATTTTCATTAAAAGATATTGAATGGTTCAAGCTTACCACAATTCATACGAATAAACACAGATACGTTGATTAGCAATGAATTCTGGCACAAACTGGCACAAATTCCCATCTGCTTATCTTCCAGGCTTTTATTTAGCCAAATATAAGCTGGCTTCAACGCACTGATGCTTTATCAATCTTATTTAAACAAGTGGTTTCGAACTAACGCTCCCAAGTGTGTATATCAGCGAGTCTGACCAATGATCCCCGTTTCGACAAGTGTTTGAAAAAATGTTACCTTTCCCCGTTTCCCCTAACAACCAAGATAGTATTTATAGCCCGACCAATCGTGGTTAGGCTTTCATTTGTTGCGCTCCAATCAATTTGGAGTTTACATGGTAGGCTATTTCTGTAACGTAAATTTTTTTCAAACACGTTAAAAAAAAATCTTATGAGCAGAAATGATTTTATGCTGTCAGGCACCCCCAATATTTTATTTTGGGTATAATTTATTAATTCCTGGACTATTTGCGTAACGTTTTACATATTATTTGTCAGCAAGCCCTAAGGAACCCAAAAATACAAATTTAAAGGAGCTACGTGGCTGCATTCAAAATATGCAATTTCTTCTACCTCCTGTTTCGAAGATGTGCTGTCTGGGTACTGTTATGTTTTCAACCGTAAACCCATCTAATGTTATCTTTTCTAATAAGAGTTTTTTTTTATGATTTATAAACCTAACTCTGGGAAAGGGTAGTGTATTTTATCACTGTCCGTCTGAAAAAAAAGTTAGTGCTTGTAGTCTTACACGCGTGATGGCAGCATTTGTGTATCGCGCGAAGCGTGTTGCATGCGTTCCTGATTTTCAGCCCTCCCCTCTCTCTTTATCCTTTTGTCCATCTGTTCGTTCGTTTTGGTAACGTAATATAATTAATGTTAGGATTAATTTAGGTCATTACGCAGTACGTCTCAATGTTTTTCTTAGAAATGCAGCACACGTTTCATTGAAGAAGGCGGGTAATAATACAGTAAGCTTTTATATCAACGTGAAAGCGTTACAATTTGCAGACGAAGCAGAAAACAAGGGGGATTTCGAGTACATTCTTTGTGACAGCACTGTTATTTTTCCATTGCTCTTTTCTTTATTAATTTTATTTGTTAGGCTTCATATTTACCTAATAATTTATATATGTGGATTAGAATATTTCATGACACCTCCCCTCTTAAAACAGACATTATATGTCAGTCCTTTATTCTATATACACATAGAGAAATTTATTATTATTGCTGGTGTTTACGGTGATTCTCATCACACGGATGGCGGCTTAAAAAATCCGCTCCCAAATTGGTTTTTCCAGATATATACTCAATGCTAAAATTATATGGAGCCAGAAGTAAAGACCATCGGAGTAACCTAGAGTTCTCATGCTTAGCCTGTGCTAGAAACGATAAAGGTTTGTGATCTGTTTGCAACTTAAATGCCTTCCCATATAGATAAATATTGAATTTCTTTATTGCCCATATTACTGCAAGACATTCTTTTTCGCTAGTTGAGTAGTTGATTTCAGCTTTATTCAACTTTCTGCTAGCATATGCCACTGGGCTTAATTCCCCATCCAATGCATCTGATTTCTGTAGTAGAGTTGCACCTAACCCAATATTACTTGCATCCGTCCTTACTATGAATTCTTGACTTAAGTCAGGTAATTTCAAAATGGGTTTACTTGTGAGCTTTTCCTTCAATTCTTGGTAAGTCATTTCACATTGTGGTGTCCATGTAATGCGATCTGGATGTCCTTTACGTGTCAATTCCGTTAAAGGTGCACATATGGAATTAAAGTTTTTGATATACTTCTGGTAGAAACCACATAATGAGACAAAGGATCTCACGTCCTTCTTGGTTTGTGGTCTCGGGGCTTTCTGTAGTTTTTCTAAATTCTTTGGGTCAGGGGTCATGTTTCCCTGATAAACTGTGTGTCCCAAAAATTCCAATTCTTTACATCCAACGCAACATTTGGTTGGACGGGCTGTTAAATTTGCCTCCCTAAGTCGATCAAACAGCATGTTCAGAGAGTCAATGTGTTCCTCAAATGTTTCTGTTGCTATAAGGATATCATCCATAAAATTTGTTATACAGGGATTATTCAGAGGATCCAATAATTTTCTCATCATTCTAGAGAAGACACTAGGCGCATTCTTCAATCCAAATGGCAATCTATTAAACTCATAGTGTCCTTCTGAGGTACTAAAAGCTAGGTATGGTCTAACCTCAGGCTTTACTGGAATCTGATAGTATCCTTTACTCAGATCCACTTTTGAGAAATATTTAGCTTTATTTAGTCTGGCAAACAGCTGATTTGTATCCGGCAATGGATCCACCTGTCCTTCTGTAATAGCATTCAGTCTCCTGTAATCTATACAGAGTCTATGTTCTCCAGAGGGCTTCCTTAAGAGTACAACACCGGAACTATACGAAGACTCACTGTGCGAAATAATTCCTTCCTTCAATAGATAGTCTATCTCTTCCTTCAAAGCTTTTTCCTTAGCAAACGGAATCGAATATGGTTTCATACAGACAGGTGTGGAGTCTATGAGTTTCATATCATAGTCCAATAGGTTTGTATGCCCTGGTCGGTCTGTTAACACCTCTGCATGATTATTTAGAACCTGTTGCACTCTCTCTTTCTGAGTTTTCGTTAAATGTGTACTGATTTTCACCTGTGCTGCTGTCTCACAGGGGTGTAATGGATATTCAAATGATGAAAGTGGTTCCTTTTTCATCTCCATGGCGATGGACAAGGTCAACAAGTGTGTCTCTTCCTGATGTTCTCTTTCCAAATATTTCTTCAGGAGATTCACATGATAGATTTTTTCTTTCCCCTTCTTATCTATCTTATAATTTGTTCTAGATACCTTCTCTAAAACTGTATATGGACCCTGCCATCCAATTTGTAACTTATTCTGACTCCCGGGCAAAAGAAGCAGTACCTTCTCTCCCACAGCCAAATTTCTGTCTTTCGCCTTCCTGTTATAATAGGCAGCATGTTTCTTCCTGGCTTGTTTCAAATTTTCATTGGCAAGTTTCCAGCCAGTTTTCAACCGAGTGGTCAGCTCATTCACATATTGGTATGAAGATGTAATGTTTTCCTCTGCCTTTTCATCAGTCCACGTTCTTAACAAAGCTACATATGGACCTTTAATTGTGTGGACCTATTTGTCCATGCACCGGTATGGTCTCTTCCACTCGAAGCTTTATAGTGATGATTTTTCCTCCCAGAATTTCATTCACAAAACGACCGCTACCAATTTTTCTCTTGGGGCTGTCTCCCCACTTAAAATTCTTGATGAGAGATTTCCTCTCTACATCCTCTTCCTCCAGTTTGTTTAAGTCCGATTGAGGGATTTTCGGCTTATCCTGGGGTAAGACATCTTTTTGCACTCTCCGCATAGTGGCCATTGTAAAACAGTTAAGTGAAGCTTGTCCGTGACAAGGGGCTTCCCATTCCATTTGGTCCACTTTATCAAATCTATTTCTCTTTTTATTATCAGGCCTAATTTTGCCCCGTGGCGTGTCCAGGTCCTGATCCATGTTCCCACTTGTGGGTGTTCCCTCATGTGCTATGCTACACCTTTCTACAAAATTCTCAATGTCCCATCTTGCTTTGGGCCAATAATAATTGTGAGCCACCTTTTGAATGATGGTACCTATTTTCTCATGGTCCCCATCTGGTTTCACATGTAGGCTCCTTATTAATTCTGTCCTATATCTTTTTGGAAGAACCAGCTGTCCGTGACCCTTGGATCTAGCTCCAGTCTTCCTATACATCAACTTGTTTTTCATATAAAAATCTCCCTTGCCTGGAGTTGTATGACAAGTTGACAATTTTCTGAAACAAGGCTTGAGTGTTTTATCCCCAGCCTGTGCCTTCCTCATCTCTTCTGGAGTGGTATCTAACATAATATCCTCCTCCTGTCTTGAGGTCGACCTGACCTGAAGGGTTGCCATATACACAGGTTTCCTTCTGCAACGGTCAGTGTCATGATTGTCCATCTGACAATTCTTACACCACCTTTTTCCTTGGTTGAAAGATTTTCTTTCATTATATTTCCTTTCATCGAATTGTGGGAATTTATTTTTATTTTCATACCGTGGCCTATCAAATTGGTGCTTACCTTTATTTTGATCCTTAGGATCAAATTTATTAAAGTTCTGTGGTGCCCTAAAGTTGTCCACCTGTTTCTTTTTATTACCTGTTACCTCTGCTTGAGCTGCTTGATACCTTTCAGCAACATTTAGCAACTCACCCAGCCTCTCTGCACCTTGTTCCATGAGAAACTTTCTCAGGTCTGGAGCCATGGACTCTCTTAGTTGCTCTATAAGGACCATTTCCTTAAGATCTTGGGTTTTCCCCAGAGAAGTCCATTTCTCCAAGTATGTCTCTATTCGTGCAGAGAACTGGTGATAGGTTTCACCTGACAGTAGTTTAGCATTCCTAAATTTTTTTCTATAAAATTCTGCATTCTTTTCATACCTTAACAAAAGAGCCTGCTTTAGCATGTCATAATTTTCCTGATCACCTCTGCTCATTTTTGCAAAAAACTTCATAAGCTGCCCCACGAAGTCCCTGAGATAACTTTAAGCTCCACCTTTCTCTCTCTAACCCATACGTGGTAGCTAATAGTTCATACCTATTTAGGTAGCTCTCAATATCATCGTCTTTCTCAACAAAATGATCTAAATGAAAATTCATAGCTGAGGTTGAGGCTCCTTGGCTAGCAGTGGCATCAGAGGCAAAGGGACTGGCACCATTTTCAGGAGCATGGCCCTGAAACTCAAACTCCCTTAGTCGTAATTCATGTTCCCTTTGTAATCTTTTCTCCTCCTTTTCTGCTTCCCTCTCTGCAGCTAATTTCCTCTCTTCTGCAGCTAATCTTTTGTCTTCTCTTTCTGCTTCCAATTTCTTAGCCTCTTTGTCAGCCTCAATCTGCAACCTCTTAGTCTCAGCCTCAGCTTGCAACCTCTTAGTCTCAGCCTCTAACTTTCTTTCGGCCTCTTTTTCTAATCTTCTTTCTTCGCGTTCAATAAATTTGTCACATTCCGTCGTGACATAGGCAACCATAACTTGCCCATCTAATCCTAACTCTTTTGCAGTCTGAACCGCAGCAGATCGAAATTTGGCCAGGTCCGCCATTGTCTATCCGGTAAGTTTATAAAATGTCTAACCAACAATTCAATCTCTAATGGACAACACAGGCACCGTGAGCTCAACCTTATTTAATTCCACCCAAGGATACCTTTTAATTCTTATATTCCCTGAAGTGAATTACCCCCAATATTTTTAATAGGGAAAGATTCAAAATCCCAAGAGCGAGACCCCAATATATGTGGTGAAGTGGGATGTTATAAATATTTATAGGGGACTTAGTGTACTGACTGAGATCAGCTGTGAAGGTATCTATATCTATTAAGAGTAGTGTATTATAGATAACCTTACTTGCTACCACATATCTCTATATCTCAGTCAGAATTATTCTGGAATAGTGTGATGCTACGTTATGTGTCTAGGGTATGTGTATGATGAAGTGTAAGTCACAACAACAGACAGATAAACAATTTAATTTAATCCACTACTCTTAACAACACTGTGACACTCACATACATATAACACTCTATGAGAATATCTTAAAGAAGTCAATCGTAACTTTTCAAATAACAATATGTATTCATTACTGGCATGAATGAATATGTGTCCTGATTCAACTACAAGGGAACCAGGAATCACAATCAATTTAAATTACAAGTTATGTACAGAATGTATTTAATATGAATATTGTAGTGACATATATTATTACAAATATTCTATGTGTGTCAGTTGTGTAGTAGTAAAATGAGGTAATACTGGTTTTGTTTTGTTCAAGCTCTGTTGGTATTTGTCATCATGACTTCAATAGTTTGTCTTTATGGACTAGTATTGGAGATGTTCACAGTTCCTGATTTTAAGACAAGTAAATTCCCCTCTTAATGTTAATTTTATAAAGTCATTTCAAGATGAGGGGACATAATGTTGAGCTCAGCTGGCCAAGTTAGCTTATCTGGCGTGATGGCGGCAGGAAAGGACTCCTCTGCTCGAATTCTCCTCTGGGCTCTGGAGACACCTCACTGATAGCTAAAAGGACCAAGGAGTATGCTGTCCGACACTGGATTCAGCAAAGCTCTGACCAGGTGCTGCTCAGTACCATCAAGACCACTGTCCCTGAAATCAAGAAGGATGTACCTTCTACTTCATAACTAACTTAAACTCTCTTGTTACACTGATCACAACACAGCACAAACATTGAGTTCAGAGCATTAGGCCAACTGTCAGCTTCATTTGAAATACTTTATTCCAGTATTACCCTTCTTAATGGTTACTACGCCTCTGCAATTCCAGCATTATTTCTTTCTATTCAATCATCCAGGTGTCAGTGTACTGTTTGGCCATTCCATGCCGTTTTACTTCTCTCCGACACCCTCTGTTCAGGCTGGAGCATTACAGGCTTTACCTCACGTTGGCCACTGAACTACACATATATATACAGGCATAAATCAACAATTCACATTCAATTTTCATTAAAAGATATTGAATGGTTCAAGCTTACCACAATTCATACGAATAAACACAGATACGTTGATTAGCAATGAATTCTGGCACAAACTGGCACAAATTCCCATCTGCTTATCTTCCAGGCTTTTATTTAGCCAAATATAAGCTGGCTTCAACGCACTGATGCTTTATCAATCTTATTTAAACAAGTGGTTTCGAACTAACGCTCCCAAGTGTGTATATCAGCGAGTCTGACCAATGATCCCCGTTTCGACAAGTGTTTGAAAAAATGTTACCTTTCCCCGTTTCCCTAACAACCAAGATAGTATTTATAGCCCGACCAATCGTGGTTAGGCTTTCATTTGTTGCGCTCCAATCAATTTGGAGTTTACATGGTAGGCTATTTCTGTAACGTAAATTTTTTTCAAACACGTTAAAAAAAAATTTTATGAGCAGAAATGATTTTATGCTGTCAGGCACCCCCAATATTTTATTTTGGGTATAATTTATTAATTCCTGGACTATTTGCGTAACGTTTTACATATTATTTGTCAGCAAGCCCTAAGGAACCCAAAAATACAAATTTAAAGGAGCTACGTGGCTGCATTCAAAATATGCAATTTCTTCTACCTCCTGTTTCGAAGATGTGCTGTCTGGGTACTGTTATGTTTTCAACCGTAAACCCATCTAATGTTATCTTTTCTAATAAGAGTTTTTTTTGATTTATAAACCTAACTCTGGGAAAGGGTAGTGTATTTTATCACTGTCCGTCTGAAAAAAGTTAGTGCTTGTAGTCTTACACGCGTGATGGCAGCATTTGTGTATCGCGCGAAGCGTGTTGCATGCGTTCCTGATTTTCAGCCCTCCCCTCTTTTGTCCATCTGTTCGTTCGTTTTGGTAACGTAATATAATTAATGTTAGGATTAATTTAGGTCATTACGCAGTACGTCTCAATGTTTTTCTTAGAAATGCAGCACACGTTTCATTGAAGAAGGCGGGTAATAATACAGTAAGCTTTTATATCAACGTGAAAGCGTTACAATTAGCAGACGAAGCAGAAAACAAGGGGAATTTCGAGTACATTCTTTGTGACAGCACTGTTATTTTTCCATTGCTCTTTTCTTTATTAATTTTATTTGTTAGGCTTCATATTTACCTAATAATTTATATATGTGGATTAGAATATTTCATGACACCATGTCTGAAAGAGCTAAAGGGGGCGTGGGTTGCATTGTGGCCCAAAATCAAAAAGATAGTATCAAGGGATGGAACTTTGTCTCGGAGCGCATTATGGTTGTAAAACTAAAAGAAGGAGAAACCATAGTCAACCTGGTCATAGTGTATGGGCCAAATGAAGATGAGAGAGCAGAGGTCAAGGAGGAGTTCTTCGAGCTGCTGCAAAGGACAGTGGATGACTGCCTAGATGAAATTATCATGCTGGGAGATTTTAATGCCAGAGTTGGAAATGACCATGCTAGATGGGGTGGAGTTATCGGAAGATATGGAGAAGATACTCTCAATGACAATGGAAAGCAACTCCTTAGATTCTGCAGTGAGCAGAATCTGATCATTACAAACACAAAGTTCCCCCCATAAGCGCATACATGCATACACTAGATGTGAACCAACAAAGAATGAGAAGTCAGTGATCGACTATGCCATTGTTCGGAGAAGCTCATTCAAATATGTCCGAGATGCTAGAGTCTGGAGGGGGCCAGAGATTGGAAGTGATCACTACCTGCTAACAATCAAAAGAACAACTGAAAGAGTTGCTCAGCCTAGGAACTGCCCAACATCACGCAAGAAACCAAGTAAACTAGCAGGAGAAATGAGCATTAGGACCTACAAGCTGAGAGAGCCAGAAATTAAGACCAGATATCAGGGGCTTATTGCTGCAGCGGTGAGCAACACAGAAGAACGACCTGATGACTTGGAAACCCTCTGGATTAAATTCAAGGATATCATAAAGACAGCTGCTGCAGAAGCATGCGGTGAAGTCCGACTTGGGAACAAGAGAAAGAGGACACCTTGGTGGACAGAGGAAGTCAAAGAGAAAATAAGAGAGAAGAAAATGGCATGGAAACAATACTTAGGAGCTAAAAACACAACAGGACAAATGGAAAAATATAGAGAATATGTGACACTCAGAACAGAAGCAAAGAATAAAGTGCTAGCAGCAAAACAGAAGTCCTGGGAAGAATTTGGAGAAAAGCTAGAAAAAGATGCACAAGAAAACCAGAAATTGTTCTATAAGACCCTAAAGAACATGAGGAAGGAAAAACAATGCCCTCTCAAATTTATAAAGGACAAGCAAGGCAAATTGCTTACTGCCCCGAAGGAAGTAATGGGAAGATGGAAGAATATTTCTCAGAACTCCTGGATGGTGAGCATGGTGAAGCATCAGAAATGATAAACACTAGCACAGAAGAGAAAACCAATGATGGTGAAGATGACATAAAGATGGAAGAACTGAAGGCAGCACTGGAGAAAATCAAGATGGGCAAAGCAGCAGGGCATGATGGTATAACACCAGAAATGGTTAAGTTCATGGGAGCATCAGGCGACCTATTACTCTTAAGGGTTTTACAGGCAGCGTGGTACAACAAGACAATACCAAAGGATTGGGAGATTTCCATCATAACACCAATTTTCAAAAAGGGTGACAATCGACAGTGTGGAAACCATAGAGGCATATCCCTTCTCAGTGTCCCTGGTAAAATCTACTCTAGAATCCTAGAGCAGAGACTCCGACGCCTAGTTGAGCCACAATTGGATGAGGTCCAGTGCGGATTCCGAGCAAACCGAAGTACTCAAGACCTAATCTTCACACTCAGACAGCTGCATGGAAAGGTTCTTGAGTATAAGAGTGAGATGCATCTGTATTTCTTAGATCTGGAAAAGGCATTTGATAAGGTTCCCTGGAGCAAACTTTGGGACTGTTTGGCAAGGAAGAACATTCTAGAACCTCTGATTCATGCTATACAGAGCTTCTACAAGTCTTGCAGAAATTATGTGAGGACAGCAAACCATAAGTCGGAAGAGTTCAGGACCACCACTGGTGTAAGACAAGGTGATATCCTATCACCTTACCTCTTCATACTCCTTATGGACGATGTCATCAAGGCATGTAAGGAGAGAACAAGAAAGTATTCAGTGGGGTACTGGAAGATGAGACAGGTCTATATTTCGGTGCTGGCATTTGCTGATGATGTTGCCCTGATTGCTAAATCAGAGGCACATCTCCAATCCAACCTGCAAGTCTGGAAGGAAGAGCTGGAGAAGAGAGGGATGGTCATAAGCAGCTCTAAAACAAAATCCATGGTGATATCATGAGAAGAAAGAAAACATCAGATTAAGTTGGGAGAACAGGTCCTGGAGCAGGTCGACCACTTTAAATGCCTCGGAGCTATTATAGACCGAAAGGGAGGCATCAAAGAAGAGTTGGCCACTCAAAAAGCAGCAGCTGGGAGACTTTTTCAGGCCATAAATCGAGGATTCCTCAGCAAGAACGAGGTTGGTAAGAAAACGAAGATGGCTGTATACCGCTCCACCTATGTCCCAGTCTTGACATACGGATGCAATAAGGACAGGACCAAGTATTAGAGGATCTTCTGATATCAAATAGAAAGAAAACTTGACTATAGTACTGGAAACCATGAGTCCTTGGAACCTACATACAGAATAACAGTGGGATTATAATTAAAGTAATACCCTGACCACCTGTAAGAAGGCGGCCTCTTAAAACTAGTGGCCCAACATTATTCAGAAGTTTCCCTGTGCAAGAAGCTGGAGGAACAGATAATGATATCAAAATAAAACAAAAAGCAAAAGGTCCTTTCAACGCGTTGGAAAATATATGGAAATCAAAATAAACTAGGTCCACCAGAAAAATAAAAACTGTCAAGGCAGTCCTATTGCCTGGCTTTGAAAATGGGAACAAGGGGAAAAAATATACAACTAGTAAATCTTTTACAAATGATATTAGTGCAGAACAGAATGATTGAAAAGATATGGCGATATCAACAATGTGGAATGATTCAAATGGTATGACAAGATCACCAATGTGGAACTCATGGAAAGAATCATAGAAATGCCGGTGTAGCAAGAGGTGAGGTGAGGACGCTGATGGATAGAATACTCATTGAGGAAACCCTCAAAAGGCAGGGCTTGCTCTGGAATCCTCTGGGTAAACGAAATATTGAAAGTCCAAAATAAGGCATGGAGAAATGAACTGGGGACAAACATGAAAGGGATAAAGGGTTGACATGAAGTACAGTAGGCCGTCTGTTCAATGTGGCCTTAAAAAAGAATTCAGAGAAACAGTAAAAAGGGGTATGGGTTAGATATCCTAAACCTAACAGATAACCCTAACTCTGTTCAGACCTGATATGGGACCCCAAGATGCAGCAATAGTGAATACAGTCAGCAACCCATAGCTGTACTGCTTGCATCAGGACCAGCGAACCAGAGCTGGTCAAGACCGCACTCCACCTCCACGTGGTAGTCCTGGAAACAGTCTGCAGCAGTGCAGTCTGGCTGAGCGAGTGCGGATCGCAATGGGAAGGCAAACCCGGTCCCTAAAAAATGCCATGCTGAAGTCGGATGTGTCGACCGAAAGGTGCAGATATCACAGCTTAGGCGTAAACAGACACAACGCAACCACCGTCCTTTTCAGGGCGAACGAAGAAGAAGAAGAAGACCTGATATTTTGTATCATTTTCTCATACTCTGACTTCTAATGTACCTTGATACATTTTAATTTGAAGTCTACCCAAGAGTGTTATACATAAAATTGTTTGTAATTGAACAGACTACCATATTTAGATGTAAAATTAATATTTTTTAAATTTATATTGATGCGAGTTTTAAAAAATTGAAGGAAAGTCAACAGGAAAAATACACAAAAATTATTAAACATGATATTTCACAAAGAAGACAAAAAAAAAAAAAAATATCAGAACAATTAACAACAGTCATATTTTATTGTAGTCTGACCATTTCTGGATCATATGTTACATTTCCAAAACAATTCAATATTAAATAATAAAATTATGCACATTCTTGAAATGTTACATAACTAGGCTTTTTTTTTTTAAATATAAAAAAAAAAAAAAAATCTTCCACTGAATACATTACAGTTATTATAAGTAGCAGCAACATCTTAGCTAAATTAATGAAATATGACTTCAGTAGACATATTTCTAGTGTAACACTGTATGATCACTAACACATAAGTAAAATCAGTTATGAGGGTGACATAATAAAGACTCAACACATCTTTATATATTTACTACTAAGGCTTGTGGTATTCTGACAGACAATTCCTACCTGCATGAAAACATAAAAAAGTATCACAAACTTTACATTTAACTTTTGTTTTTCTTTCAATCTTTACAGTCTGATAGCACAGCTTACAATTTCTTTTTGTCTTTGTAAACTCGGGGTCCATGGCATGCCGAGAAAAAGCTGCTGGCTTTGAAGCGAGTGGTACATCATCATACAAATCTATGTTACCCAATTCCCTGATTAGTTCTTCTATAAAATCTAGCTGACCATATCTAGCTGGTCTTGTCAGTTCTTCTACATCTGGGTGTTTTTTCTGCCAGTCTTGAAATAAAATGTAAGCATTTACCCTAGCAATATCTAGAAAGTGAAAAAAAAGAGTTTCCAATATTTATTGGTCTTTCTCAAAACATTGTACTTGTTAATCAGCTGATCATTCTTGTCCACACCTTTCATGTATATATTGTAATCCCTTACAAGAATTGTCTGTCTAACATTAAGTTCTCAAAAATTCCCATTAACCTTAGTTCTACGCTTAGCGAACCTATGGCCATTTGCATTGTGAATGCTTGAAACCAGTGTTATAGTTTTGTTATCTCTCCACTGCAGTGCTAGTAATTCTTCATCTCTAACCCACCTCATATACTTTTTTTTGTTCCAAATTCCTTTATATTTGAAAGTGCAGCTGGAATCCCCTTTCTGTTTCTAAGAAATGTGCCACAAGCTCCAATCCCTAACTTCCACAAGTCCTTCAGTAACTAAATGGGTGTATAAAAATTATCAAAATAAACCCTTTATCTTTGTCTCACCAAAGATTTCATAAGATTCATAACTACAGTATAAGCTAAACCAAATGGTCCATTTGTAGTGTTCCTACCTAAATAAACTTCAAAGTCATAAGTATATCCACTGATCAGCAAGAACCTATTTTTTTTTTTTTTTTTTTTTTTTTTTTTCGTACGCCCGCTAATACTCGAGGCGAAATCTCAGGTTATTACTATGTCTAACCTGACATTGATTTTACGTGAGTATCCCTTTTTACTTGTACAGAGACAGGTGTCCCTCGTCATTCAGGCAAATACTCTCCGATTTCGGAGGTACCCATTGCAGCTGGGTCGGCTCAGGAGCCGCCAATCCCTGGTCGACAACACTCCTTCAAATGTTCTCGCCAGGTCTCGAGTTAATCCAGTCCAATTCCCGGTCGACGAAAAATCCTCAAATGCCGTCGCCCGGGTTTGATCCTGAATCACCCGGTCGCCAGAGCGGTGTTGTAACCACTACGCTAGCGCGGCTCCCACAAGAACCTATAACTTCATCCCCCATTTTGTTGGCTTGTCTCTAATATACTGTCAAAAAGAATAACGCTCTTTATTTCTAACCACTCTTTCATCAACAGAAACATTTTGATCAGGTTGGTATAGCTTTTTGCACTTCATTCTAATATATGTTAACAACATTCTCATTTTACATAGCTTATCTTGACGGTCTTCAGTCTTTGAGTCTGAAACTTTAAAAAAAACACATTATTGCTTTGAATCTTTCTAAACATAAATGCCCTGGCCCACAGTCCATTGTAAAGACTTTTTCTTGACCAGAGGAGATCAATACTTGGGGATGGTACAAGACCAGCATACATCAGCAAAGCACAAAAGCGATAAAACTCCTCTGGAGTAACATCATACCATCCAGTAAAGACAGTAGGCTTGTTATGTCCATGCTGCTGTGCATATTCATTTGTAAACTGACTCAGGTAACCAACAATGCCGGCAGTGAAATACAGTTTGAAGAAGTCAAAGGGCCTAAAAAACTGCTTCGTATTTTCTCTGGTCCTCACCTGACAGTTGCAGACCTGGAACCCTCTCAGGCAAAAAGGGTGGAGGCTTGGAAGGTGGGCCTTCATCAAGTCTATCATAACCAAACCATCTGCAAGAAGAAGAATTTAAAATTAATTTTTACAGATCAACAATAGAATTCAAAGTTACAGTTTAGTGAACACAGGAAAATTGACACACATTACATTTTCCGTTCAAAGGAATACTGTCAATCTTAAAATCCATATCATGTAAATAATAATTTTTAAAAGCAGAGACACTGGGCAAACGAGGTCAGAAAAATCAGCTGATTCACAGGTTATGTCCGACCCCCTTTATATTTATGTCCTGGTGCCATGAGTTCTTTGTTAACTGTTTGAATGGTGAAAAATTTGTTTCTTTTTTTTTTCCAAAAACAAACAGAAAGCAGCTATATTGACTATAATAGCCCACTAAAATGACTGTTTTACTGCTTTTCAAAATCAGCTGTTATCATTTTGGTAACGAAGTAACATTACCTTTGCATGTACGGCTGGTGATTTGAGTTGTTCTGAGCTATATTTTCACCATGCGACTCATCAGATGTTTTCAAGTCCTCTGAATAGGCCTAATCATTAGAACAGGAATCTACATCACTAGATGCGTTGTAGTGATTATCAGACTGCATTTTGTTTACAATACGTTAAGACGAGTTGTTCGCAAAATATCCAAAATGGCGGATGGACAAATGCGTTGTTTACGTTTTTTCACGTGTAATTTCAAAGTCAAAATAAGTGAAAGCTGTACATTTTTTTGCACAGATATAATTATGAACATGTATTCTTAATATAAAACATTGATTTGAAGTCAAAATTAAAAAATAAATGTGCTTTTTTTACTTCAAAAGTCACCGTTATGATCGGAACAATTTTTTTTATTTCTGGTTCGAAGAGTGTTAATCCTAACCCTAACAACATTGGCGACCAACTATGATGACATTGAAGAACACGCTGTTCTTCAATTCAACCAGTATAAAGAAGAACAGGCCTACACGGAAAGAGCTGAAATGAAGAACAGTGGGACAAGAGTTAAAACGACCTTAAAAAAAAGAATTTAGAGACACAGTAACAAAATGTAAGGGTTAGAAATCCTAAATCTAACCCTAATTCCTAACGACGTGGATGATTTATTTCGAGAATCTCAAATAATACAACCCACTAGTCTTCATTTCAACCTATGGAAAGATTTGGAAGGGTTAGCGTGAATTTATTGATGGCCTTAATTGGCCTTTGCCGCACATGGGCTAGATCGTAATGAATGAATGGACGGAAATATAATCCACAGTTAGGGGCCTACTTCTCAACTTAAGAAAGAATCATGAGTTTATTTATTTTAAGAAATGGACAATGAGAACTTAATAATAATGAAAAACCCACCTCTGAAACAGGTATATCGTAGCAGTCTGCAATTTTCTGATAAAGTTCTTTCACATTTGTGAAGCCTGAAATAATTCCTGTGGGACTGCCATGGGCCTGCTGACAATGGAACACCAACTTAGGCCGCGATGGCTGTGCAGCAGGCAAGTGATCGGCAGACGATCGAGTCACCTTAGATCCACCATTTGCTTCGTTACCTGTAGATCCATCTGGGTGGGGCGGGTTACTTTCACTATTTTGTGCGACTGTGTCAGCGAGATTTTCGTTGCTTTTGTTCTTCTTTCCAAACAATCTAGGCATGACTGGTTATTTAAGCAAATAACAAGTGACACCTGTTGTTGTCTAACTGGCAATCAAAGGATCCTTGGACAGCTACAAACAATCATAGGCTGAAGAAGAGATCTTCGTGATTAGGTATCCGTGACTGCCAATCAAGTGAACGACAAAAATGGCGATAAAGGAAGTGACGTAAATATAGTAAGTGGAGTTGGTGCGGTTGGAGTGGACAAGATCTGTATTTAAAACATATCTCCACACATTTTGTTATTATATTTAGCTTAGATTTGAAAGAGCTGAGAGAATGAATACTGTGCCGCATTAAGAAAGGTTCCTTGCTAATGGTTCTAAAGAACTAAAATGTCTAATTTTTCTTTTACAGGACTTAGAAGGCTTTATGACACAAACGCAGGCCGTTTCGATTTCTTGTTTATCTCTTATCAGTTTACAAATCAAAATTTATATACCGTACTGAAAAGGATTCTGAATTTGCGTGAAAGGGTTGCAAGCGAAAATTGCCACTGCGTTCTCAGAATAATTTATAGCCTATGGTTTGATTGCATACAGCTTTCACGTACTGAAATCTTAGAATGTCAAAAAACGTAAAAGTAATCCCATATCAAATACTGCCGTATGGGAGTGGATTTGTTATTGAAGGAAAACATCTCTGATGAGCTAAAGTCAGTGGCGTAGTAAGGCCGGGTAACATGGAAAGGGGGAACACACACAGACACACAAATAAGAAATTTCCATTTACCCTAGGCATTACTTATGCCGAAAGAAAAACATTCCTGGAATTGATGGAAAGAAGAGCCAGACTGCAATAGAGAGAAAATCCATAGCGACAAAATGCATAGAGAATTATTGCGCATGCAACACTTGGACCAATGCTTACACAGATGGATCAGTAACAAATGCTACAGAAAATTTAGGTGGAGGTTTTTTTTTATAGTTTTTTTTTACATTAATGAAGAAAAATATCCCGTTCAACCTCTGATGGGTTATAATTAGGACATATATTGTTTTCAATTCCAAATAATATGAACAACTGCCGATATGAGAAAGTGGCATCACATTTGTCAAATCATTGTAAATAGGGACAATCACAATTATGCTTATACGTTAAAAAAATCAAGAATAATATTAAAGTGGAGGGGTGTAAAGGCCTGTTGGTTCCAGTTATATAACTGACTTTAACAGATATTTAATTGACTTTCATCTGTTAAAAGTCATATGCATTGTAAGAACAGCATCAGACCTTCACATTCCCAGCCACTATTTAACATTTGTTCGTGTTAAATATTGTTTGACTATATTATGCAGCTCCCTAGGTCTGTCTATTCTTAACACCTCTTCTATATTTGTAGGTAAGTTTGATGCTTGCAAATAATCTAATATTGGTATTCTCATTTGTTCATACCTCTTACATTTTAACAAGAAATGTTCTATATTATTGTCTTGAAGACATCCTGCAGAGTAAGGTGAATGGTGCACACCAAGAAAAACTGTCAGTGGAAACAGGACAACTCTCAAGTAACTTTAGAGCAGAGGCAGACGCCTTGAAACCTACAGCAGAGGTTATAATGACAGAGGAAAGCACAGAGAGACAAGCTGCTTTCTTCACCAATGCAATGTCAGTAATTGCAACGTTGAAAAGCCAAAATAATGCAGACCTGGATGATAAAAATTATCATAATAAACCCTATATCCTTGTCTCACCAAAGATTTCATAAGATTCATAACTACAGTATAAGCTAAACCAAATGGTCCATTTGCAGTGTTCCTACCTAAATAAACATCAAAGTCATAAGTATATCCACTAACACCATCAGCAAGAACCCATAACTTCATCTCCAATTTTGTTGGCTTGTCTCTAATATACTGTCGAAAAGAATAACGCCCTAATTTTTTTTTTTAAATATATTAATGAAGAAAAATATCCCGTTCAACCTCTGATGGGTTATAATTAGGATATATATTGTTTTCAATTCCAAATAATATGAAAAACTGCCGATATGAGAAAGTGGCATCACATTTGTCAAATCATTGTAAATAGGGACAATCACAATTGTGCTTATACATTAAATAAATAAATAAATAAAAAAAACAAACCAAACCAACCACCCAACCAACAAACTCTGAACAAGAATAATATTAAAGTGGAGGGGTGTAAAGGCCTAGTGGTTCTAGTTATATAACTGACTTTAACAGATAATTAATTGACTTTCATCTGTTAAAAGTCATAAGCATTGTAATAACAGCATCAGACCTTCACCTTCACAGCCACTATATATTAACATTTGTTCGTGTTAAATATTGTTTGACTATATTATGCATTTCCCTAGGTCTGTCTACTCTTAACACCTCTTCTATATTTATAGGTAAATTCTTCTTCTTCTTCTTCCATCCTTAGCCACCGACCGTCAAAGCAGTCAGTGGCCATTATGCCTAGTGGCGTCTTAGGGCAACAGCAGATAGGTTTTCTTTGCCATTGTTTCCCATCGCGCCTAGTGGCGTCTTTAGGGCAACGGCAAATCAACCCATTTGCTGTTGTTTCCGTAATCGAAGTGACTGACAAACGGGTGATCAGCCCGTTGTGTATAGGTAAATTGGATGCCTGCAAATAATCTAATATTGGTATTCTCATTTGTTCATACCTCTTACATTTTAACAAGAAATATTCTATATTATTGTCTTGAAGACATCCTGCACAGTAAGATTCTTCTATTCTGAAATAGCCTTTTCCCAGCTGTAGTCTGAGAAGTTTCTTATTGCTGGGAATTTTCAATTCCCTAGATATCTGACATTTTCTTGTTGGAGCCTTGAACATCTTATATGCATGTCTTCCTTTCAGATTTTTATCCCACTCTGCTTTCCATTCATCTGTTATTAAATCTTTAATTAAGCTCTTAATCTCTGATTTACTCATCCCTACATTTATTAGATTTTTATCAGATCTACCTTTCTTGGCTTCTTTATCTGCCTTTGCATTTCCTTCTATGCCAACATGTGAAGGTATCCAAGCAAATAAGACTGAACATCCTCAGGAATATAAGTATGTAGTAGCCAGAAATATCTCCTCTGCTATATCAGGTCTACTACATTTTCGTAAGTTTCTAAGTGTGCTTTAATTGTTGAAAGAGAGTCAGTTAAAACTGTTAGTTTTTTGGGAGGGTTATTAGAGAATATTTCTAGTGCTTTTAGTATTGCCACCATTTCTGTAGTGAAAATGGATGTATTTTCCGTGATGCTATATTTTTTTGCCATTTTCCATATTGGAATTTATATTCCTATCCCTAATTTGCCATCCTCTCCCTTGGATCCATCTGTGTACACAGTAATGCTGTCTTTTGATATTTGTTGTATATAATTATTGGCTGTGTTTTTAATATTTTCTATATTATTTGTTTTCTTAAGTATTTCTGCTAGGTGGTAGTCCGTGTCTGGTTTCTTGATCTCCCAGGGTGGAATCACTGGCTTGTATTCACAACTGTTACTAATTGATGTAATTAATGTACCCAGATGGACAATTTCCTCCATACACTACCAATGAGTGTAACTGTGGCACTGATAAAATGACTGCTGCACATCTGCTTCAAAGTTGCCCAAAATATGTGGAACAGAGGAAGCGCATATGGCCGACACCAGTACCATTCATGGAAAAGCTCTACGGAGATTCAAATAGCCTCAAACTGACTAGCTTTCTTTAAAAATATTCAAGTAAACGTCTGAGAGTGTACGAAGAAGAAGAATTTATACTATAATCAATAAAGCCACGAAGGATAATACCATAAGCAAATAGGTGCAATCTAATCTGCCTTCTAAAGTTAAATACACAATCCCCTTATAATCCCACCTTTTCCCACCAAACCTTTCCATGGCGCATTTTTCGAGAAACTATGAACTAGAAACTAAATCGCGCGCATATAGAAATATGCGTGAATTGATCTCAGCCTTAAAAATGACGGATGTTTGAGAAATATTTAAGTCTTTTTAAATTCTGACACGTTTTCTGGAAATTGTATTTCAAATAAGTACAGATACATGTTTTACATTTATATTTAGCAGTAGATAATGAATGAAGTTCGTTATACTCTGCAGTAACATGGCCGATTTGGTCGCTCAAGTCGATACGCCCTTAAATAAGGATTCGGAGACAAAACATGTTGCGATAAAACCGCTGTTAATTAATTAGTGGAATCTCGGTCCATTGGCTTTTTTCACTTCTCCCCATGTCATTTCTTGTCGGGATTCGCGTCATACCCAAGGACATCCGGATAAATGATCACATGAGAGTTAGTGACGTCATCAGGACATGCAGCAGAAAGAGCACAAGATAGTTATTTCCGCCATGTTTTGGCGGGAGACTTACTCATGTATCCCAACTATAACGCATCCGAGGTTGAACGAGATATGTTTCTCTCCATCCTTAAACGGATAAACTTTCGATAACTCATACAAACAAACTAACAATGTTGTATAACACGATTATTTCCCCTGTCACAGATCAACAAACCCCTACATTAATGATACAATAAAAGTCCGAAAATCCAGACTGCTCGGGGATTTGGTCGGTCCGGATTTTCTGATTTTCAGGATTCTCGTGCAGTTCTTTTAAAATTCAAATAAAGAAAAGATGATCAGGCATATTCTGTTGGTTTATTCATTAACAAATACAGAATGCATCATTTATCAAAATGAGTAGATTTATTTGTTCATTTCCGCGACTTCTGTTGCGTCTGCTGCACGGCTTGTGGAAGGAGCACTTACAGCTTCTACTACGTCTGCTGCACTGCTTGTCTATGGAACACTAGTTTGATCGGCAGACGCTTCTATTGTTTCATTTAAATGCGTTCGTATATCACCTTGTTTACGACTTTGTAATTTCTTTGTGGTAAGATTATTCTGCACCATGTGCCATGCATGACGTCTTGAAGACTAAAGCTATGGTTCTGGTCGAAAACATGTAATAACTCTTCCCATGTACTTTTCTACCTGGAAATTTTAAAAAGTTTGAGTTTTCAAAATTTCCGAATTTTCGGGTGGTCTGGATTTCTGGCATCCGGATTTTTGGACTGTTACTGTAGTACTTACCCATGTCTTACTCCGGGCTTTACGGCAAGACCAGCTTATGTTCTTACAACGCTTTTGCATCTTTAATTCCAGTGTTGTCTTCAAGTCTTTCCAGACAAACCTCAATTCTCTTAGTGAAAGTCTCAAGTCTCCAATTGTAGGTAGCTTTCAAGTCGTGCCCCAAGTCGAGTCTCATTTTTGATGTAAAACTGTTTTTAGTCACAATTGTTTTTATTCGAACAGTCATATCAATCGTTATAAATAATAAGGAAAATGAATAATCTCTCTCTCTCTCTCTCTCTCTCTCTCTCTCTCTCTCTCTCTCTCTCTCTCTCTCTCTCTCTCTCTAAATACTGATTGCTTTTGTTTGCTCAAACTGTGCTGGCGCATACCGATTTAAACAAAACCATTTTCGGTTTCTCCAGATGAGTGCGTTATATGAATGGGAGCAGCGTAGTTGGTTCGGCAAAATTTAGCAGAACCCGAGTCGAGTCGAGAAACTATTTTTTTTTTTTAAAATTGAGTCGAGTCGTTATGGGGGCGACTCGAGTTCGAGTCCATTGACTCGAGTCGACAACACTGCTGTATTCAGTGCTACTGCACAGTCCAGAAGCTTCTTGTGGTGACAGAAAGTGAAAGTACAGATGTTAGTAGCTTAAACAGGCCCTGGGACATGTTAAAAAAACAACAACATAAAAACCGACCAGAATACAACATCAAAGAAAAAAAAGACATTGTTGGCAAATCCATATAAATAAATATGAAGTCACAGGCGGATGATCCACATCAGAAGTAAGGATCACAGTAAAAGGTGGGTAGTCTCGTAACAGATACTGCCGTATGGGAGTGAAGTGTTACAGACTTCACTATACCAGATTTCGGTATTAAGAGGTGGGAATGACAGGTTCCTTCCTTGCAGCCTTTGCCTTCGCTAACTCAAGAGCACAGTCAGGTACCCATTTACATCCTGGTAGACAGAAGTGGGACGAGACCAAGTTTCGAACCCGGTAGTTTTGCATCGGGAAGCAAACGATCTAATCGTGCCAATGAACGCACAGATCACAGCAGTGAAATAAAATACAACAATCAAGAAAATATGAAGCATCGTAACTAGTAAATCGTTATCAAAGTTAGTGTAGTGACACGGGCAAGACACTCTGGAATTGCAACGTTAACTAATGATAAATTATGAAATCGCACACCAGTAATTCTGCTATACCTTTATGGTTAATGCTCCGAAAGAGATAAGTCTTTTTTTAGGAATCGAACAGCAACTACAAATACATGTAATTATGACAATGGAAAATCATTATCTTTGGTAATTGACGAGGAAATCAAGATTTTGTCGGAAAATTAGTACAACATCCTTGAAATTCCCCGAAAGTTACAAGGAGAAAAGTGAACTCAAGTGCGGACCACCAAGAAGGAAACGGTTACATCTATGTTGGGTATATAAGCCTGCTCAGATTCAATTCTGGACTGCTTGTAGTCCTATTCAGGGCTTAGAGTTTATCAACACGTCGCTTCAGTTAACAGAGTTCACATATTTTTTAATGGCAAATTGCGCTATGATATAACCAAAAGGTTAAAAAGAACGTTCCGCCACAAGAAGGCAAAACACACTAACTTAAAATAAAAATTCTGGACTCCCAAATTTCATTTATATCTGAAAAGACGTCCAGCGAACTGACACACGATGGTCGAAGCCAGATAGCCTCAGGCCATAGCTGTGAAAAGCAAAGCTGACCTGCTTGTGAGGAGATTTGCTTAAATGATACGCTCAGATCCGTAATACTGTGTCTGAAAGGTATGTTAAACTTGTATTAATCGTTGAGTTACAAGTATTTTGGTGTTATATAAATTGCTGTAATATTTAATATTCATGTTAGCATTGACTTTGAATCACCTGCTGATATCTTAATCTTGGTACTCAACTCTGTCCTGATAACTGAAATTGGTTTAGAATATAACCTGAACAATCCTGAACAGCAGGACACAGCTAGAAGTCCTTGTCAGTACTGCGCAATACTAGCTATAAGAGCTTACAGTCCTTTTCGGGGCTTAGCTTTTAAATGCTGGATGCCAAAGAGTTCGTCTTCTTCTTCTTCCTCTTCTTCTTCTTCCACTGCTTCTTCGCTTTCTTAGTTTTCTTCGTTCAATTTAACATTTCGTTATTGTAATATCGTTAAAGGGAAACCACTTTTGGCATGACGTAGAACCAAAGGGAAGTAATCAAGACAGAATTCATAAACATTTGTAAATTATGTCTATTGTCTAAAGATGTATTTTATTGATTGTGTGACGTACTTCTGTGATTGACATGTCCACGGCCTCGTGGACTATGTTGTCTAAATGATGGTCTATTCTATAGTGGCCCGTCATCATCGGAAGATTGTCTTTGGTGGTAGGAAACATTTACTATAATCTGAGCATATGGCTAAGGTTTCTTTTCAGACAGAGAGAGAGAGAGAAAGAGAGAGAGAGAGCCACAATAAAAGCCTCTTAGCTGAAGCATAACAAACTGCAAAGTGGATGATTAAAGGTCCACTTCTGAAATTCTTTGAATAGTAGCACTGGGTTACCTGTCCAGGGAAATAAAGGTCTTCGAAATCAATACCTGATTAATGACGGTGAGTGTCTGTAGTGGAAGCACCTAAATTAGATAATTAGTAGTTACCTTGAAGAAACAATACCCAGAAGTCACCAATAGCCATAAATGATGACAAAGACATAAACAATCTATAATTTTCAGCCTGTGATTTTGTAAATACATATCGGCAATTCTTACCAACCTTCTATTTTAAATTAATAAATGTACATGTAT
Organism: Oreohelix idahoensis; assembly: GCA_024509875.1. Taxonomy (NCBI): domain Eukaryota; kingdom Metazoa; phylum Mollusca; class Gastropoda; order Stylommatophora; family Oreohelicidae; genus Oreohelix; species Oreohelix idahoensis. The sequence continues at coordinate 16,281 of JAMPIV010023181.1, read as the reverse complement.
ATTTTATAAATTGCAGGTGATTGATTTTGTTTAAAATTCAGCTATTCAGTTTTATTCTTGTGTGGAAATTAAGAGAATTAATTAATATCTAAATTGGTACGGATAATTAACGAGCTACATTTCAAATCAACTATTAATAGAGACACCCTTGGAGCATAGGATAAGTCTAGCGAGAAGGTGACTTACTTGACATCTTTTTTCTACAGCTATCATCTAGATTCTAAACTTTGCAGTTAAATACCTGATTTATCCTGTGTCATTCCTACATCTTGTTCACTAGTTCTCTTCTCCAGTTCTGGGAACTACAGCTATTATTTTCAATCCAACATCCATCTCGCCACAGTTAGTAACATAGTTCGGTGTTATGTATCGTCAATTCTATCACATGGATGCGAATCAGCGACAATCATTATAGAAATATGTTTCACCGAAGGATATAGAGCAGCGTTTTCGTGTGTGTCATGGACCCCTTTGATTGCCTGGTGAAGGCTACGGGCTCCTTTGATTGTCTGGTAAAAGCTATGTACCCCCTTCATTGTCTGATGAAGGTTACGGACTTCTTTAATTGTCTGATGAAGGCGGCTACGGATTCCTTTGATTGTCTGGTGAAGGCTATGGATCCCTGTGATTGTCAAGATGTGACGAAAAAACGTCCTATTCGTTCGTTCAAATTTTCTTTCAACACTCCTCTCCGTCATTATTCATTCGATCTTTCCTTTCTTCCTTTTCACCCGTGCATGATGTTACTTTTACGCCTTATCAACCGATATTATCTCATCCTCGGATGGCACATCTCGTCAACCCACAGGTTTTAGATTTGACTGCAAATGACAACTTATCCTTTGATTGCGGACAGACAACGATTAGCCAGGTGAGACAATACGGTCAAATCAACATTTGCTTCTTCGTTTGTCGCCAGCTTTTTGTCTATACAGATGTGTTATTGATTGATAAGCAATTATTGCTTCAGCCTAAGCTAAGGTGTTTGTTAGATAAACTCAAGACGATAGTCTTGGAGTAGCATTATAAGCAATAAAAGGTCGGGACACCACATTTAGATTGTACAAGTTATTGTTATTGTTAATCAGAATCGAACTCACTGCACTCCAGGAAAACCCATAGGTGCTCAGTCTCCCTCAGCAAATGTCGAAGAGTATGAATATTAATTGTACCTGTAGCATGCTGGTTGTACATACGACGGATACATCCTCTCTCACGTCCATTTCTGCTAGTATTACGTTTGATGCCAAACTCCAACAGTCTCAGCCTTGTTGAAAGGGCTCCACTGCTCTGAAGTTCAGCTAATGCATCTACAAATCCTAGGGTATATGTCTCTTGCTCCTCGGTTACGAATTTAGGAAATATAAACTGCGTCGGGATGGGCGTTGTTGTAACCAGCCCATTTGCTTGAATAATCATTGTCTCCATTTCAGGCGACGCTAGTTTGAGCATATTGAGGTCTGGTGAAGCTAACACTGTTTGCAAGTTTCTTTTGTTTCGTGGCTGAACTGGAATTAAAGTTCGCAACCACCGTCCTTTTCAGGGCGAACGAGGAAGAAGAAGAAGAAGAATTAAAGTCCAGAGTCATACTTCTTTTTAACTTTTTCACTGCAGAGTCCGGACCGTCCGAATCTGAATACAACGATGAATGGTCCTCCATCCTGGACTTCGATGATGGCGTTCGTAAATCCAGATTGGCCGTAGTTTAATACCTACAACTGTTTAAGATTCAGACGTCCCTAAGCTAGTTAAGATTACTAATTAACATATACTCCTCACGATTTACACTTGAGGAAGGCTGTTCGACCTTGTGGCTCTCAGTATTATGAATGAAGTTTTACACTTTTTAATTTTAAAAGATTCTCCCAATCACTTTGTCCAGTCTTATAATAGAATCTTTATTATTACTCCTCTTCCTGCTGTTCGTGATCTCCTAACGAAGGTGAGAAATGCAGTGGGGAAAGCTTCAAAATGCTCTAGGGTTTAAAGTTAAAATTTAGCCCCAGCAAAACGTAACGTAATGAGGTTTTCTTGGGTGAAATCGAATCACAATCAAGTTCAGTTTATTTCCTAATTCTAAACCAACCTCACGTAAGGCGTCTGATTTTTAGAAAACCCTCCGCCTAACCATCACTATACAAATTATTACTTGACTATATATGGTGTTGCAACCTAGTGTTACATTTACCTGAAACATTATGTCATACGACCTGCCCTAATTATTAAATCTGATAAATCTTCTCCAAGGTTGCACTCTTTTTCCATCCTCGTTTATTATGACCAGCCATTTAGCTGGAACGGATTATATCACTTTCTGCCAAATGAGACACATGCTATCTTACACTACCATCGACTACCAGGCTGACCCTAGATAAAGAAAGAGAAGGTTCAGAAAGAAAGCAGATCGCATCTCGATGAAGTATGTGCGTATAGGATACTGGAATTGTCGAAGTGCCGATCAACGTGCAGCCATTTGTGGTGTGTTTTGATGTTAAGAAGAATGGTGTGCATATAGTTGTACTTGAGTGAGGTCAACTGTGAAGGTCTCTGAGGTAAACAATAAATAACTGTATTACAGAGTACCTTCCTTGTTACCACATTACGATCTCACTCTAAGTTATATTCTTTTTTGACTAGCGTGACTGAAAGCTACATAAAGTGTCTAGGGTATTGTAAGAGTGTTGTTAAAGAATCTCAATACAAAAACATATACAAACATATACTAATTACTATGATAAACTCAACTAACTCCAGCTGTTAAATTTTATATTTAAAATATCTTTTGTTAAACTTTATTGGTCCTGAGCCTAAAGTTGTTTTGGTCAAGACTATAGTTCAATGAGAATCAATTTAGATGGATAAGTATATTTACAAATATATATAAAGATATTTACATACAACAGACAATATGTCCATAGTACATTGTTACAATTTTTCAAGTTGATGTTAATTACTCTATTTAACTACAAGTACTGGGAAGCAGGGTGGGGATTGTCATCATTCCACTGTCTTTTGTTTCACTAGGATTGTTCATTTATTCTTTGGAGGAACGTTTTGTCTAGACAGGAGATTTTTCTTTAATCGTGATAAGTTGTCCCAGGCCAAATATTTAGTTATCTGGATCCTGGAATCACAGCAGTTGTAGTTGGTTTGGCCAAACACTTCAGTCTCCTCTGGTCTTGAACTTCTCTAATACAAGCAGGTACCAGAGACTCTTAGAAATCGTGCAGACTTCTTCAATGAGCGAGTACTAGCACCAGACAAGTGCCAGCAGGAACCCCTGTCAATACAAGTTATGGTTCTGTCTTAATATCAAGCTAATTCCTCCTAATGTACATGAAATCATACATACAAAAACATGGTCAGCTCTCTCTGACAACCCTGCTTCTCCCCTTTAGTTTGATGGAACAAATGGTACCAGTTTTCTTTTTCTCTTCCCTAATGGATGCTACGCCTCTGTCATTCCTGCAGTAATCTTTTCCATGCAATAAGATAGGTGTAATGTTCCTGTATGACCATCATATATATAGTCCTGTAGTCTTAGACTTCTTAGATAGTCCCTTATATGATGGATCAACATCTAGGCCATGCCTAAGTCTGCCATGGAACCATTTAATTACAATCTTTTACATGGCCTTTTCTTTTTTCACACACCCTTTTTTAATTAAAAAGTCAATAAAATCAATCTTACCACATATCAAGGAAATATAAACAAGTAACGATGAATTAGGCAATCGAATCTGGCACACTTTTATCACTGCCTCTGTTCAGACTGCTTTCAGATGGTAGTATTATTAATAAAAAAAAGCACAAGTCTGCTCATCGCTTCTTGCTCCTCTGAATATTTTGGAAAAATGGCAGCGAGTAACCTACTATTTCGATAAAGTAAAAGGCTTTGGCCAATGAGACCAAGCATCTCTTTTTTTGAATGAATTCTTTAAAAAAATATCTCAAACCACTTTGCGTTACTACTACCAACTAGATTTGTATATTAGGTCAGCCAATAATATTACGGCTTCCTTCAAATTTCATCCAATCCCCTTCATCGTACTATCTTAGCCTTTCTGTCGCCTACTTTTTTCCCAAAAAAATATGCTATCCAATCTAAGCAGACATGACTTGACCTGACAGTATCTCCGATTCTCTGTGTATTATTACCAATATTTGATTATTCAATGGACTACTTAGGTAATTAACAACATATTCTTAGTCAGCAAGTCTTCAGGTACACGAATATATGATTTTTATGGGGCTAAGTGGCTTGGTTCAAAATTCCATCTTTTTTTCTATGTTAGTTGTTTATTTTTAAACTACCTCCTGTTCAATTCTTTTTCCATGTACTTTCAAGCTAAATACGAGAGTCTCTCGTAATACACGAGAATTTACGTCATTCGCAATAAGAGCTAAGCGTGTTTTCATAACCGTAGTGTCCACATTTTCTAACGTTTACATCGTAATTTGAAAACCGCCTAAGGCAATGCTAGCAAGTTGGTTTTATTTTTAGAAACAATGTGAGACGTGTTTTGCGTTGGTTATCTATCCGTCCCCCTCCCTTCCACAATGTATTCTAGGCAAATATTTCACTTGAACTTGGAAAAGTGGTACGTTTATCTCAAGGTTCGCCCACGGCGACTGTTGCCTCAATTGGCTGTGTGTGGTGTACCCGGAAACGGGGCCTCCCAGTACTGAGACACAGTTAAGTCCCCGATGTCACTTATCGGTGCAGAGTTGAGAGAGATGGCTGAGCATCACAATCCCCCCTGTGTTGCAGCATGATGAGAACCCAGAATTGCACACTGAGCTTGGGGGGATCACTTGGGCACCAGACTTAATACTGGCTCTTGACTGGATGGCCGCATGCAGGAGATTTCTACAATGGGGGGTTGGCAGGTGGTGGGTATCTGGAAGTGGCTCTGTGCAGGACGTGAGGATTCCTTGGGTGAGCCCAGAACCAGAGCACAGCATTGTGCAAGCTCTGCATAGTTGGAGAGCCCCCTGGATGACGGGGAATGCACAGTGTGCTACCCCACCTATCCCCAACTGCTAACTTAGAACCAGAAGTGGGGTCCTCTGTATGCGTGCCAGGCCAGGATAAAATGCCTGGGAAAGAGACTGGAGCTCAGAACTCCCTAACTCAAAGTTGCAGGATGGCAGGAAAGACAGGGCTATTTTGAAGATAATGCAACCATATTTTCACCATACGAGCTCGGACGCCGCCTCGGTAAACAAGGTCCGCGCAGAGCAGTGACACCCCCAGGCTGCTTGCGAATAGTCTACTACTGGGAACATAAACAGATTAGGGATGAGCCCACTCTCCCGTTGAATAGGTGCTAAAGTCATAGATACTGGGCCAGAAGGCGCACCGGAAACCACAGTATCACGCAACTCGCTTTTTTTTTTCTATGGAGAGTACACCGTCAAATAAATCTCGTACTGGTGCTCGCCCTGTGGAGCTCCACCAGGCAGGGGCAGTGCCGGGCTCTGAGCTTCGACAGAGCCCACCCTCAGCTACTGGAGGACCCTCTAGACCGTCTTGTGGAGTCAGCAGACGGCGGAGGAGAACTACTGACCAAAACAAAACAGAAAAAGAGAAACCCAGAGTGCCACTTGTCATGATGCACTGGAATGCAGAGGGAGTGAACAGCAAGCAGGCTGGATACAGCAAAAAGACAGAGCTGGAAAACATCTTGTATGAGAAGCAAGTCAGTGTTTGCTGTATCCAAGAGACTCACTTGAAAGCAGATCAAACCTTTAAAATAAGGGGATATCAATGCTTCAGATCCGACAGAAAAGATAGACGAAAAGGAGGAGTACTTACTCTTGTAAGGAATAACATTCCTGCACACGAAAGGAAAACCTTCATGGATGGAGCAGAATATCAGCTGTTGCAGATAAAGGTAGACAAAATGGAAATAGAACTCCTGAACTATTACTGTCCGAACAACAAACCCCTGAGTCTCAGCTCTATACAGGTACCAGCCACCAACTTTATAGCAGTTGGAGACTTTAATAGCCACTCCCAGAGCTGGGGCTATAACCATCTGGATCACAGAGGTGAAGAGGTTGAAACTTGGCAAGATGATCACTCCCTAATCCTAGTCAATAATGCCACAGATACTCCTACCTTCTACTCCAGAGGATGGCACACAACTTCAACACCAGATCTTGCCTTCTCCACACCAGATATAGCTGGATCTATTAGTAGAGAAGTAGGAGACCAACTAGGGGGAAGCGACCATCGCCCAATCTTTCTTACTGTCCAGAGTGCAACTCTCAGTACAGGCCCAGCCATTACAAGATGGAACTACAAAAAAAGCCAACTGGGGTTTATTCAGGCATCAGGTGAACACGCTGCTGTCTACCCTCAAGGTACAGAACAGAGACATTAATGAAGTGGTAAAAGACTTCAACAGATGCATACTACAAGCTGCAAAAGAAACCATTCCCAAAGGATGCCGGCGTAACTACATACCATACTGGTCCAGCACACTCCAAGAACGTCAGGAAGCTATGGACAGGGCTAGAAAGGACGCAGAGTCTCAGCCTTCACTTGAAACTCACAACAAATGGAAAAAGGCTGTAGCAGAGTTTCAGAGAACAAAGCTAGAAGAAAAACGGAAAAGCTGGAGAACTAAAACGGCATCGCTGAACCTTGAGAAAGACGGCAGGAAACTTTGGAGATTAGTCAAGTCTCTAAATGAAGAGCGTTCCTCACCTAGGCAGACTATCACATTGGATGAAGGTGGCAAACTTTTCAGAGGAAAACAAGCTGCAGACTTGTTTGCTAGAAGATACAGTTCAGAAAGCAACTTACCCATTAACATAGATCATCAGAGAGAGATAAGAAAAGAAATACTGGCAACCATGGGACAGACAGATACTCCTGCCCCAATGAGGGAACCCATCACACTAGGAGAACTACAGAAGGCTATTTCCAAGCTTAAGTTTCAAAAGTCACCCGGCCCAGACAAAATCAGCAACGAAATGCTAGTAAATCTGAGCTCAGCAGCAAAGACAAAACTGCTTGAGATATTCAACCACAGCTGGTTGAAAGGAACGGTACCCCAAGTATGGAGAGAAGCCATCACAATACCCATACTAAAGAAAGGGAAATGTAAGACCGAGGCTGCAAGTTACCGGCCAATCAGTCTCACAAGCTGTGTTGGGAAGACTATGGAGCGAATAGTCAACCACAGATTGAAATGGTATTTAGAGTCTGAGCAGATCCTGGTGCCGGAACAAGCTGGATTTAGAGAATGCTACAGTATAGAAGACCAAGTTACTTACTTGTCTCAAGCAATAGAAGATGCCTTCCAGGAGAAGAAAAAGGTCCTAACGATCTGGGTCGACTTCAAGCAGGCCTTTGACAAGGTGTGGAAAGATGGCCTCATTGCAAAACTTAGGAGAAGTGGAATCCAAGGCAACATGATGAAATGGATCCAGTCATACTTGCATAACAGGAGAACTAGAGTCACTCTTGACGGTCTGCAGAGCAGAAAAGTGTTGCTCCATCAGGGGGTACCTCAAGGAGGAGTAATTTCCCCAACACTCTTCCTTGTTTACATCAATGACCTGGTGAAAGATCTCCCTGCAGGAGTGAAAGCTGCCTTATATGCAGATGACCTAGTACTCTGGTGCGCTGATGAAAATGTCACCACAGCAAATTATAGAATGCAGCGGGCAGCAGACATGCTAGTGTCATGGGCAGAGAAATGGCTTATCACAATAAACACAGACAAAACCTCCACAACACTGTTCTCCCTCGCCCCCAAGGACAAATCAGCTAACATACACCTAGGGACAACCGTGATCAAGGAAGAAAGCTACCCCACCTATCTTGGGGTGACATTTGACCAAAGGCTTACATGGAATAAGCATATTGAAAATGCAGAAGGAAAGGCCCGAAGACGACTATGCATACTCAGAAAATTAGCAGGTACCAACTGGGGAGCAAATGAACGAAATCTAAAGAAGATTTATAATGGAGTAATAAGACCACACTTAGAGTTTAGCTCAGCAGCATGGTCATCAGCTGCTAACTCACATCTGCAGTCTTTTGACAAGGTGCAAAATCAAGCTCTCAGGCTCATTACAGGAGCCATGAAAACTACACCAATAACAGAGATGCAGAAGGTTGCTGGATTACAGACATTGTCCCATAGAAGAGACACAAAAACCATGATCCAGATGGAAAAGTACAACAGTATGCCAATGCACCCAATGAAGGCAAGACTAGATGATCTGGCATTGGGACGTCTAAAGCGTAGCAGCTTTGTGCATCGGGGGAAAAGACTTATAAGACAGCATCAAGAAGACCTATCCATGAAGACAACACCACTGAAGCCCACCCTATACCCTGTACCATGGGAGCAGGCCAGCAGTGCCCTCCAAATTAATACATCAGTCAGTGGTCTCACAAGTGGATGTGAGTATAATGATCTGCAAAAACGAACTGCTACATCGAGTATGATCCAAGAAAGCTATCCCGATCAATCATGGATACATGCCTATACAGATGGATCAGCAACTAATGCTGTTAGGAATGGAGGTGCCGGTATCTTTATCTCATATCCTGACAACCACTATGAGACTAGGCACATTCCCACTGGTAAATTCTGTTCCAACTATACAGCTGAGGTTCAAGCTCTAGAGCAAGCTGCAAATATGATTTATAACACCAACTCCGACTGCCACCAGGTAGTCATCCTCACAGATGCACTGTCTGTCCTGCAAGCTCTCAAGGGTGGTAAACTCCCGCATCTGAGAAATGAACTAAACAAGGTAGCTGCCAAAAAGAGAACCATACTTCAGTGGGTACCATCTCATTGTGGTGTACCCGGAAATGAAAAGGCAGATAAACTTGCAAAAAAGGGAGGAGAATGTGAACAAGAAGATAATGAAGTCACATACTTTGAGAAAAAGAGAGCTATCCAGACTATCAGAAGAGAACAGAACCAACCCAAAGACGACTATCACACTCTCGACCGGCAGGGACAGATAACTATTTTTCGACTCAGGACAGGGCATAACAAACTGAATAAACACATGCACAAGCTACGATTGTCTGCTTCACCACTGTGCACATGTGGATTAAACGAACAAACTGCTGAGCATGTTCTACAGTCGCAAGAAGAAGAAGAAGAATCTCAAGGTTACCCAGAAGCATTTGGTACCTTTATTTCGGCGATAAGGCGTTATCAAATAATACGCTGAAGGCGTAGGCGACGAAGACAATGAAAATTTGTAGTACTGTCCTATCTTTTACTTTATGCACTATACTGTTTTAATTTAATTTAGATATTGTATTTAGAAGTTCACCACAACATTATACAAGCAATCATTTGAAATTTCGATATCCTTATGATCCAGGAGACACATTTAAAAGCTAATAGTGTTTCCAATTGCCCAGGATACAGATGTTACTCCAATCCATGTGGGCTTGGTAGACGAGGGCTAGCTATATATGTAAAACATGAGCTCACTCATACGTGGCTGGATACAAGTTCCCAAACTAGCGAGGATGCGGAATTGCAGGGGATTGCTGTGAATATAGGCGGTCAGGAGTGGCGGGTCTACAATTTATATGCCCATGTCGACCATCTTACGGAAGAGAGTAATTGGAATTTTCTGGCGGAATTGTCTGAAGATTCTAACATAAGGTGTTTAATTGCTGGCGATTTCAATGCTAGATCCAAGAAATGGGGGAACCTCACGGAAAATAGGCAGGGTATAGCTTTCAGCCAGGCACTACTTACCACGAACGTTACCATCTTGAATGATGGACACCCAACTAGACTGGCAATTAAACCTGGGGATACCATTGGTGTCATAGACCTGGCATTCATCCCTAGTGCTGCCACCACCATGGCACGTTGGGGTGTATTAGGTGTACAGGAAAGTGATCACCGACCTTGCGTCATACTCATAGCAAAATGGTAGGACCACTGGACACAGGAAACCTAAACAGACCTTCAAGTATCCTACAGGCCCACTCGACTGTAACAACCATTTACACACATTGCGTCAAAATGCCAAACAAAAGACAACGAGAACACCTTTCACCCAACCTCCCTGGTGGAATAAGACAGTGGAGGAAGCATAGGTAGAAAAGAGCAACAAAGGAATGGCGTAAAGCATGAAACAGAAGAATGATGAATGAGGGAGAGGTTGAAAAGAAGACGGCGAGAAAGCAAAGAGCCGTTAATAGATTCAAGAGCTTGGCAAGGGAGGCCAAAGATAAACTGGGGGAGGACTTTGTGACACAGGTGGGCACGGAAAAAACCCTACAGAAATTCTGGTCCTTACATCGAAGAACGAATAGGAAAAGTGCAAGCCAACCCATCCCTAATATCAAAAGCTGTACAGGACTACGCCTGAAGACGAACGAAGAGAAGGGAAGAACATTATTCAATCGATATGTGGAGCAAACGGATAAAGGTGACAAAAATGCCCGCTTGAAAATAGTATTATGGAAAATGCCTCAAGGGGCCAGATATACTTCGATCTCATTTCTGAAGAGGACGTGGTGTACACTGAGAACCAACAGAAACACTGCTCCGGGTCCTGGATGGTGTACAATACCATCACATTAAACAGCTCGACGACACAGCCATTATAAATATGGTGAGCGATATCAACACCAGCATACAGAATGCTGAAGTGCCGGATGACAGGCTACACAGTTACCTTCGGCCACTTCCTAAACCTGGCAAGGACCCCACATTGCTCAGCAGCTATCGAATTATCACACTACAGAATGTCTATGGTAAATTACTTGAAAAGATAATTGCAAGACAATTAATGAGCCACCTCGAAAATGCACACATCCTTCCTGATACCCTGGGTAGCTATAGGCACATGAAAACAACATGGGGTAACACTGGAACATTTGCGTACGATGTGTGCGAGGGAGTACAGGGTAAGATAGAAACGGTGGCTGTCGCAATTGACCTAGAGGATGCTTATAACAGTGTGGACTTTGCAACCCTCAAAGACTGTATAATGACATGTGGTGCAAACCCTTGGATAACAAAGTGGCTAGCAGCTGCCTTAATGGAGATATCAGTTGCATTTCGCTTGGGAACTTGGACATCAGAACAAATGCGCATTTGCCCGGGACTACCCCAGGGTTCTCTACTATCACCAATGCTGTTTAACATCTACATAGCAAAAGTAGCAACGTTTCAACCAACAGGACTGGGACGAACATTAACTTTCGCAGATGACATACTCATGTACAGAACTGGCTCAGACAGACAGGAAATGGTCCAAAGCACACAAGAGACACTACAGGCGGTTTCTAAATGGGGCGAGGAAAGTGGATCAAAGGTCAATCCCAACAAGGCCTGTGTGATGTGCTGCTCTTTGAAAAACTCCATAGTGAAAGCAGACCTTCCAGACATCACTTTAAACGGTCAGACAATTAAAAGGCAAGACAGGCTGAAGTATCCGGGAGTAACGTTTAATCGTCGACTCATTCAAGTATCATGTCGAACTGATCATATAGAAGTGAAAGCGAGGACTGGCAGCCTTAAAAACAATGGCTGCTACTTGCTTGGAATAGAGACTATTGTTTCTCCTGTATCATCATCTCGTGATTTCAGTAATCGAGTACGGGCTAGGAATACTGACGCTGTCAGTGTCACAATGTGAACGACTGGAACGCATTCATAATGAAGGAATGCGACTTGTTTTGGGCTGTACGTGTGATACCAATTGTGACAATGAGATACATGCTCGGATTGCTGTCGATTAGATCCCGATATGCGATGGCCCAGGCAAAAGCCTATATGCGGGTAATCACCGACAATAGACACCCCCTACACGAGAACGTAGCTGACTTCAAAGGAGCAAGAACCGTGAGGGGGATGTCACGGATGGCACAGGGAGAGGCTACGATTGATCAGGTGACCAGGGTTGAAAATGTATCCAGAGGGGAAGAGTGGAGTAAGTCAGGGGAGAACTGGATAAACTACCAGCAGGTCATCATTAGCTTTGGCAGAGAGTGCAGATCTTGGGGCGATGGAAAAGCAGAGCTGGAGATTAATCAGCTGATAAGTGATCATGCTGGGGATTATGACGACATTGTGTGCACTGATGGGTCTGTGGTGCATGGGGAGAAATCAGGATGGGGCTTCTCTGCTAGAATTAAAGGGCAGGGTCGTCGCTGAACAGAGTAGAGCCTACATGACAACAACCTCCAGCATGAGAGGCAGTTACTGCAGCACTGAGGTGGCTGTCTGAAACTCCATCAACCAGGGCAGTTATATTGTCAGACTCTCAAGCAATGCTGTGGAAAGTTCAGAACGGATGGCTGCAGTAGGAATGGAAAACATCAATAGAATCCTCAAGCCTTGAAGAACTGGTATGGATCTACTGTCCTGGTCGTGCTGAGGTACGTGGCAATGAGAGAGCTGACAGACTGGCCTCGAGAGCACCCATAGTGGAGACACTGGACATGGATAAGGGAGAGATACTAATGATCGCCTGTGTGGTGAAGTGGGATGTTATAAATATTTATAGGGGACTTAGTGTACTGACTGAGATCAGCTGTGAAGGTATCTATATCTAATAAGAGTAGTGTATTATAGATAACCTTACTTGCTGCCACATATATATATATATTTCAGTCAGAATTATTCTGGAATAGTGTGATGACTACGTTATATGTCTAGGGTATGTGTATGATGAAGTGTAAGTCAAAACAACAACAGACAGATAAACAATTTAATTTATTCCACTACACGTGACAACACTGTGACACTCACATACATAAAACACTCTACAAGGATATCTTAAAGGAGTCACTGATAACTTTTCAAATAACAATATGTATTCATTGCTGTCATGAATGGATATGTGTCCTGATTCAAATACAAAGGGAACCAGGAATCACAATCAATTTTAATTACAAGTTATATGTACAGAATTTCTCAATGTGATGGCGGCAGGAAAGGACTCCTCTGCTCGAATTCTCCTCTGGGCTCAGGAGACACCTCACTGATAGCTAAAAAGACCAAGGAGTATGCTGTCCAACTCTGGATTCAGCAAATCTCTGACCAGATGCTGCTCAGTACCATCAAGACCACTGTCCCACAATTCATACGAATAACACAGATACGTTGATTAGCAATGAATTCTGGCACAAACTGGCACAAATTTCCTTCTGCTTATCTTCCAGGCTTTTAATTTAGCCAAATATATGCTGGCTTCAACGCACTGATGCTTTATCAAGTGTATTTAAACAAGTGGTTTCGAACTAACGCTCCCAAGTGTGTATATCAGCGAGTCTGACCAATGAGCCCCGTTTCGACAAGTGTTTGAAAAAAATGTTATCTTTTCCCGTCTCCCCTAACAACCAAGATAGTATTTATAGCCCGACCAATCGTGGTTAGGCTTTCATTTGTTGCGCTCCAATCAATTTGGAGTTTACATGGTAGGCTATTTCTGTAACGTAAATTTTTTTCAAACACGTTAAAAAAAAATCTTATGAGCAGAAATGATTTTATGCTGTCAGGCACCCCCAATATTTTATTTTGGGTATAATTTATTAATTCCTGGACTATTTGCGTAACGTTTTACATATTATTTGTCAGCAAGCCCTAAGGAACCCAAAAATACTAATTTAAAGGAGCTACGTGGCTGCGTTCAAAATATGCAATTTCTAGGATAGTCGTATATAGTTGTTTTATTTTTTATGTGAGAACCGCCACCTGTCCTGCTGTACTGTCAGACTAATGTCAGGATTTCGGACATAAAACAGTAGAATGTCAGGTTTCCCCAATAAGCGTTTTTTATGATTTTAAAACCTAACTCTGGGAAAGGGTAGTGTATTTTATCACTGTCCGTCTGAAAAAGTTAGTGCTTGTAGACTTACACGCGTGATGGCAGCATTTGTATATCGCGCGTCGCGTGTTGCATGCGTTCCTGATTTTCAGCCCTCCCCTCTCTCTATCCTTTTGTCCATCTGTTCGTTCGTTTTGGTAACGTAATATAATTAATGTTAGGATTAATTTAGGTCATTACGCAGTACGTCTCAATGTTTTTCTTAGAAATGCAGCACACGTTTCATTGAAGAAGGCGGGTAATAATACAGTAAGCTTTTATATCAACGTGAAAGCGTTACAATTTGCAGACGAAGCAGAAAACAAGGGGGATTTCGAGTACATTCCTTGTGACAGCACTGTCATTTTACCATTGCTCTTCTCTTTATTAATTTTATTTGTTAGGCTTCATATTTACCTAATAATTTATATATGTGGATTAGAATATTTCATGACACCTCCCCTCTTAAAACAGACATTATATGTCAGTCCTTTATTCTATATACACATAGAGAAATTTATTATTATTTCTGGGGTTTACGGTGATTCTCATCACACGGATGGCGGCTTAAAAAATCCGCTCCCAGATTGGTTTTTCCAGATATATATTCAATGCTAAAATTATATGGAGCCAGAAGCAAAGACCATCGGAGTAACCTAGAGTTATCATGCTTAGCCTGTGCTAAAAACGATAAAGGTTTGTGGTCAGTTTGCAACTTAAATGCCTTCCCATATAGATAAATATTGAATTTCTTTATTGCCCATATTACTGCAAGACATTCTTTTTCGCTAGTTGAGTAGTTGATTTCAGCTTTATTCAACTTTCTGCTAGCATATGCCACTGGGCTTAATTCCCCATCCAATGCATCTGATTTCTGTAGTAAAGTTGCACCTAACCCAATATTACTTGCATCCGTCCTTACTATGAATTCTTGACTTAAGTCAGGTAATTTCAAAATGGGTTTACTTGTGAGCTTTTCCTTCAATTCTTGGTAAGTCATTTCACATTGTGGTGTCCATGTAATGCGATCTGGAAGTCCTTTACGTGTCAATTCAGTTAACGGTGCACATATGGACTTAAAGTTTTTGATATACTTCTGGTAGAAACCACATAATGAGACAAAGGATCTCACGTCCTTCTTGGTTTGTGGTCTCGGGGCTTTCTGTAGTTTCTCTAAATTCTTTGGGTCAGGGGGTCATGTTTCCCTGATAAACTGTGTGTCCCAAAAATTCCAATTCTTTACATCCAACGCAACATTTGGTTGGTCGGGCTGTTAAATTTGCCTCCCTAAGTCGATCAAACAGCATGTTCAGAGAGTCAATGTGTTCCTCAAATGTTTCTGTTGCTATAAGGATATCATCCATAAAATTTGTTATACAGGGATTATTCAGAGGATCCAATAATTTTCTCATCATTCTAGAGAAGACACTAGGCGCATTCTTCAATCCAAATGGCAATCTATTAAACTCATAGTGTCCTTCTGAGGTACTAAAAGCTAGGTATGGTCTAACCTCAGGCTTTACTGGAATTGATAGTATCCTTTACTCAGATCCACTTTTGAGAAATATTTAGCTTTATTTAGTCTGGCAAACAGCTGATTTGTATCCGGCAATGGATCCACACTGTCCTTCTGTAATAGCATTCAGTCTCCTGTAATCTATACAGAGTCTATGTTCTCCAGAGGGCTTCCTTAAGAGTACAACTCCGGAACTATACGAAGACTCACTGTGCGAAATAATTCCTTCCTTCAACAGATAGTCTATCTCTTCCTTCAAAGCTTTCTCCTTAGCAAACGGAATCGAATATGGTTTCATACAGACAGGTGTGGAGTCTATCAGTTTCATATCATATTCCAATAGGTTTGTTGCCCTGGTCGGTCTGTTAACACCTCTGCATGATTATTTAGAACCTGTTGCACTCTCTCTTTCTGAGTTTTCGTTAAATGTGTACTGATTTTCACCTGTGCTGCTGTCTCACAGGGGTGTAATGGATACTCAAATGATGAAAGTGGTTCCTTTTTCATCTCCATGGCGATGGACAAGGTCAACAAGTGTGTCTCTTCCTGATGTTCTCTTTCCAAATATTTCTTCAGGAGATTCACATGATAGATTTTTTCTTTCCCCTTCTTATCTATCTTATAATTTGTTCTAGACACCTTCTCTAGAACTGTATATGGACCCTGCCATCCAATTTGTAACTTATTCTGACTCCGGGCAAAAGAAGCAGTACTTTCTCTCCACAGCCAAATTTCTGTCTTTCGCCTTCCTGTTATAATAGGCAGCATGTTTCTTCCTGGCTTGTTTCAAATTTTCATTGGCAAGTTTCCAGCCAGTTTTTAACCGAGTGGTCAGTCATTCACATATTGGTATGAAGATGTAATGTTTTCCTCTGCCTTTTCATCAGTCCACGTTCTTAACAAAGCTACATATGGACCTTTAATTGTGTGGACCTATTTGT
>JAMPIV010023180.1:20000-101184 GCA_024509875.1 Oreohelix idahoensis | reverse complement strand
TATTTTTGACTATTGCAACCCCCCCCCTGGTAGTTAATGGGTGGAGGTGTGTCTCAAACAAAATAACACAGCTTGTGAGGGGAGCTGGATTGGCGGTTAACTTGCAGCCTCGGTCTTACATTTCCCTTTCTTTAGTATGGGTATTGTGATGGCTTCTCTCCATACTTGGGGTACCGTTCCTTTCAACCAGCTGTGGTTGAATATCTCAAGCAGTTTTGTCTTTGCTGCTGAGCTCAGATTTACTAGCATTTGGTTGCTGATTTTGTCTGGGCCGGGTGACTTTTGAAACTTAAGCTTGGAAATAGCCTTCTGTAGTTCTCCTAGTGTGATGGGTTCCCTCATTGGGGCAGGAGTATCTGTCTGTCCCATGGTTGCCAGTATTTCTTTTCTTATCTCTCTCTGATGGTCTATGTTAATGGGTAAGTTGCTTTCTGAACTGTATCTTCTAGCAAACAAGTCTGCAGCTTGTTTTCCTCTGAAAAGTTTGCCACCTTCATCCAATGTGATAGTCTGCCTTGGTGAGGAATGCTCTTCATTTAGAGACTTGACTAATCTCCAAAGTTTCCTGCCGTCTTTCTCAAGGTTCAGCGATGCCGTTTTAGTTCTCCAGCTTTTCCGCTTTTCTTCTAGCTTTGTTCTCTGAAACTCTGCTACAGCCTTTTTCCATTTGTTGTGAGTTTCAAGTGAAGGCTGAGACTCTGCGTCCTTTCTAGCCTTGTCCATAGCTTCCTGACGTTCTTGGAGTGTGCTGGACCAGTATGGTATGTAGTTACGCCGGCATCCTTTGGGAATGGTTTCTTTTGCAGCTTGTAGTATGCATCTGTTGAAGTCTTTTACCACTTCATTAATGTCTCTGTTCTGTACCTTGAGGGTAGACAGCAGCGTGTTCACCTGATGCCTGAATAAACCCCAGTTGGCTTTTTTGTAGTTCCATCTTGTAATGGCTGGGCCTGTACTGAGAGTTGCACTCTGGACAGTAAGAAAGATTGGGCGATGGTCGCTTCCCCCTAGTTGGTCTCCTACTTCTCTACTAATAGATCCAGCTATATCTGGTGTGGAGAAGGCAAGATCTGGTGTTGAAGTTGTGTGCCATCCTCTGGAGTAGAAGGTAGGAGTATCTGTGGCATTATTGACTAGGATTAGGGAGTGATCATCTTGCCAAGTTTCAACCTCTTCACCTCTGTGATCCAGATGGTTATAGCCCCAGCTCTGGGAGTGGCTATTAAAGTCTCCAACTGCTATAAAGTTGGTGGCTGGTACCTGTATAGAGCTGAGACTCAGGGGTTTGTTGTTCGGACAGTAATAGTTCAGGAGTTCTATTTCCATCTTGTCTACCTTTATCTGCAACAGCATGATATTCTGCTCCATCCATGAAGGTTTTCCTTTCGTGTGCAGGAATGTTATTCCTTACAAGAGTAAGTACTCCTCCTTTTCGTCTATCTTTTCTGTCGGATCTGAAGCATTGATATCCCCTTATTTTAAAGGTTTGATCTGCTTTCAAGTGAGTCTCTTGGATACAGCAAACACTGACTTGCTTCTCATACAAGATGTTTTCCAGCTCTGTCTTTTTGCTGTATCCAGCCTGCTTGCTGTTCACTCCCTCTGCATTCCAGTGCATCATGACAAGTGGCACTCTGGGTTTCTCTTTTTCTGTTTTGTTTTGGTCAGTAGTTCTCCTCCGCCGTCTGTTGACTCCACAAGACGGTCTAGAGGGTCCTCCAGTAGCTGAGGGTGGGCTCTGTCGAGGCTCAGAGCCCGGCACTGCACCTGCCTGGTGGAGCTCCACAGGGCGAGCACCAGAACGAGATTTATTTGACGGTGTACTCTCCATAGAAAAAAAAAAAGCGAGTTGCATGATACTGTGGTTTCCGGTGCGCCTTCTGGCCCAGTATCTACGACTTTAGCACCTGTTCAACGGGAGAGTGGGCTCATCCCTAATCTGTTTATGTTCCCAGTAGTAGACTATTCGCAAGCAGCCTGGGGGTGTCACTGCTCTGCGCGGACCTTGTTTACAAGATAACTGAGGATCATCCTCAAGATTGGGACAGGGTTCTACCCGCGGCCCTCTTCGCTTACAGGGAGGTCCCCAATGAACATACAGGATTTTCTCCTTTTGAACTTGTCTTTGGCGCGCGACCGCGCGGCCCTATGTCTTTGCTTCATGATCTCATAACAGCGGACAATATTGACGATGACACAAAATCCTCTTACGAATATGTCATCACGCTGAGAGAAAAAATTATCGAAGCATGCAAATTAGCAACGTCCTCTTCTGAATTTGCTAAACAGAAGGCAAGGCAATTTGCTAATAAGAAAAGAACTTTACGACAACTTTGTCCTGGTGACAAAGCATTTGTTTTGCTACCTTGTAGGGAAAATAGACTCCTTATTTCTTGGAAAGGTCCGTACGATATAATATCGAAAATTTCAGATGTTGACTATATTGTCGATATTAACGGGAAGCATAAAACCTTCCACATCAATATGCTTACGGAATTCCATGAACGTCCTGACTATCTACAGCCTATTTTCCAGGCAACGGACGATTCTCATGTCAAACATGGTCAGTACTCATCACTGTCCGTTATACAGGATGAGGAAACAAGTTTTTCGGATGTTAATCTTCCGCTTCCAATGATCCCACTTCATTCTAGTGAATCATGGAAAGACGTTACTGTTTCTCCTGATTTGTCTCTAGGAGAACGGCGACAAGTTTCGTCTATGTTACAAACATTTCAGGATGTCCTCACTGACATCCATGGACAAACTCATGTCATTGAGCATGACATTGTTCTAACTGAACATACTCCAATTAGGGTTAGACCTTATCCTATCCCTATACATTTCCAAACACAGGTTGAAAAGGAGTTAGATGAAATGATAGATTTACAAATAATCGAACCATCCACTTCTGCTTATTCTTCGCCGATGGTTATTGTTCGAAAAAAGACAATAACATACGTCTTTGCGTTGACTATCGCAAATTGAATCAAGTGACAAAGTTTGATGCTGAACCTATGCCTTTACTAGAAGAGCTACTTACTCGACTTTCTAAATCTCATTTTTTCACTAAACTTGATTTGTCTAAAGGATATTGGCAAGTTCCATTATCCGAACGCGCCAAACCTCTTACCGCTTTTTCTACTCCTAGAGGCCTTTTCCAATGGAATTTTATGCCTTTCGGCCTTATGAACGCACCAGCTACATTCGTACGCATGATGCGTCGAATCCTATCGTATCGGTCAGATGTCATTGCTTATCTAGACGACATCTGTCTTTTCAGCGATAATTGGGAAGATCACTATTCAGGGTTAGTTGAATTGTTATCAACTCTACGCAAAACCATCGAAAGCTTGCATTGGTTTTAGCGAAATTGCTTTCCTAGGCCATCGAGTAGGTCATGGTTTCCTGAAGACAGAGGACCATAATATCACTAAAATACTTAACATCTCTATCCCTAAGACTAAAAAGCAAGTGCGAAGTCTTTTAGGTCTCATACAATTTTATGGACGATTCATTCCGAATCTGTCCTCTATCATGGCACCTCTTTCGACACTACTAAAGAAAGGGTCGCCTAATATGGTTTACTGGTCTCAGGAATGCCAATTATCACTAGATAAGATCAAAACTATGTTTTCAACACCACCTATTTTAGTGTTACCTACTACAGATAAGACATTTGTTCTTCGTAGTGACGCTTCATCCACTGGGATTGGAGCGGCACTAATGCAAGAGTACTCTGGAACTCTGCATCCTGTAATGTACATATCCAGAAAACTTAATGCTGCAGAAAGGAATTACTCGATTTTAGACCGGGAATTATTAGCGATGGTTTGGTCAATTCTCAAACTTCAAAGATTCCTTCTGGGTGCACATTTCATAGTGGAAACTGACCAGAAAGCTCTTACAGCTATCCAAAGTAAGAACTTGAAGAGCTCGAGATCAACTCGATACGCGATCGCTCTTCAACCTTTTCATTTTTCGGTACGAGCTATCCGTGGTTCAGAAAATGTGATGGCGGACATTCTGTCGAGATGCCCACATGATGCCACTTAACTGTTAAATATTGGACTTTCCTAACATGTATAACTTTACATCAGTTATTCTTTTTCTTCTATATCAAAATGTGTACACATTTGTAATATATGATTTGGTGATTGTATAAATACTTAGCGGTTCACTTATTTTGATTCACTGCTAATTCTTTGATGATGTTTCTTTTGCCAATCGTGAACTTATGATACCTAATATGAAATGATTATTGAAATTATTGTATACATTGTGTCATTGCCAATATGGTAGTAGGCATTGGTGGCAACTCCCTGGAAATGTTTACACTTAGAGAAATACTTTCTCTGAGATGTTGAGATATATATTCTCATTTTTTGCCTTAATCTGGCTTTATAAATTCTTGATACTTCTCATCTGCGCATCATATGTGCGTTGGGGGGGGGGGCGGGGGGCGATTTTATGTGGCTCTCAGAGAGAAAAAAAAAATTTCATTTTTTTTTTCCCGGGGGTTGCGGTAGTCTGTTGCGTACATATTTTTTATATGTCGCACAGATTACAGTTGATACGATTACAAATGAAAATGTAACTATCTGTTTGATAAAAGGATATTTATTTATGAACTTACAACTTTTAAGAAAGGGGAATAACTCAGAATAGTAAATGTGTATTTATTCTTTGAGTTATCGGTTCCTGTTTTGTTTCCGTGTATTGAGCAAGCGTAGGAATCTGGATATATCATTTTATGTCTATTATAGCTGGAAACAGATTGTTCTCGCTTAAGGTTTTGCAGGAATATTGAAAGTCTGAATCTAGGTTTACTGTTTGTCTGTTTGAGACGATTCCGTCTTATATCATGTTATCTTTGTGTGTCTGGGCTGGATTATTTCTTCTTACACTCTGAGCGGATGAAGATAGGGGAGTGTGTTCTTCGGTTATGGAGTCTGGCGGGACGCCAATGTCGAGCGGTCCAAAGTTTTGTGATCTCAAGTTATTATGGGGAAGAAGATTGTGTCTTCTAGGACTGTTTTAGTCTATGTGTTCCCCAGTATTGTTTCTATTACGCCAGAAAAGTGTTTTGTGCTTGCTATTGATTCTTGGCCAAGGTAAACGTACTTTTACTGACTTCGTTCCTAGGCTTACGATGGGTTATGTTTAGGCCTACATGAATCTACTTGTGTTCAGATGTCAGAACGACATATCGTTTAGCAGCACTAAGAATGTTTCTACACAGCAATTATGAGGACAGATAATGCTGATATTGGTGGAAACTTTGATATCCTTATGAAGTGAATCTTTCTAGAAGTTTTTGTCATCTCACCTTGTTGTGAGCGATGTTAAGGACCAAGGAAGCCATCTTGGAATCCGAATTATTGTCAATCATTCATCAGAGAACAGGGTTGTCCCTTACTACCCGATAATGATCCAGAGATCACAGTTATGAAAGAAAGATCTATTATGGGAGATTTAGCATTTACTCCGAAGATATGTGCTGAATGCTATTTGAAAGAATCTACGCTAGAGTACAAGCTACACTCATGCTAAGAGAGATTCTGTACAAGAGTCACTAGGAACATTATGTATAAACTGACGTGATCTGTCAGTACAACCTGATATATATATATATATATATATATATATATATATATATATATATATATATATATATATATATATATAGATATATATATATATATATATATATATATATATATATATATATATATATATCTATAGATGTGGATTAACTATAGAACTCTGAATGCTTGTCTACAAATGTTCCAGTATGAGGTTATCCAGCATGTATGCTAACTTAAGATGATACACCATTGATCAACACCATGCTGTTTATGTCGTCATGTGTTCCTGTAACCATACACGTACTGTTCCAGTGTGCGTCTCATTAAATATTATAAAAAGAACTCAGTAGTTCCTGTAATCCTTGACTTCTACATGTGAGAGTATGAAAGATATTGTTACCAAGTTGTCAACTCTTCAGGACCATTCTACCATTCGCGTACAATGTACTCTCACTTCAATGTTTACACTACCCTGTGTAGGTCGAGTTGACCTGTGTCTGTCTTCACGGTGACAGCACCTCTTTGAATACAACAGTACTACCAGCCATCATACTTTACAGTGAGGTTCTATACACCACACTCGATTCTTTACAGTGGAGTCGCAAACAACAGAACTTTACAGTGGTGTACTACAGGTGTAGTAAGAAATAACTTCTTTACAGCGGTGGCCACTATATCCATTACAAGAGACTGTAGTAAGAGAGACATCTTCACACTGGTGGCCGTATAACATCTTTACAAGATGAGAGAAGCGAGAAACTGTATGGTGATGAGAGAAGCGAGAAACTGTATGGTGATGAGAGAAGCGAGAAACTGTATGGTGATGAGAGAAGCGAGAAACTGTATGTGATGAGAGAAGCGAGAAACTGTATGGTGATGAGAGAAGAGAGAAACTGTTGTATGTGATGAGAGAAGCTGAGAAACTGTATGGTGATTGATGAGAAGAGAGAAAACTGTATGGAGATGAGAGAAAGCGAAGAAACTAGTATGGTGATTGAGAGAAGCGAGAAACTGTATGGTGATGAGAGAAGCGAGAAACTGTATGGAGATGATTGAGAAGCGAGAAACTTGTATGGTGATGGAGAGAAGCGGAGAAACTGTATTGGTGATGAGTGATAGAGAGAAGAAACTGTATGGTGATGAGAGAAGCGAGAACCAGTATGGTGATGAGGAGAACGCCGGAGAAAAAACTGTATGGTGATGAGAGAAGCGAGAAACTGGAGGCAGTATGGTGATTGAGAGAAGCGAGAAACTGTTATGGTGATGAGAGAAGCGAGAGAACTTTATGGAGATGAGAGAAGCGAGAAAACTGTATGGTGATGAGAGAAGCGAGAAAAAACTGTATTATGGTGATGAGAGAAGTGAGAAACTGTATGGTGATGAGAGAAGCGAGAAACTGTTATGGTGATGGAGAGGAGAAGCGGAGAAAAGGGTCTACTGTATGGTGAGAGAGAAGCGAGAAACTGTATAGGTGATGAGAGAAGCGAGAAACTGTATGGAGATGAGAGAAGCGAGAAAGAGAACTGTATGGTGATGAGAGTGTGAAGCGAGAAAACTGTATGGGTGATGAGAGAAGAGAGAAAAATGTATGGTGATGAGAGAATAGAGAAACTGTATGGTGATGAGAGAATAGAGAAACTGTATGGTGATGAGAGAAAGTGCGAGGAAAAAACTGTATGGTGATGAGAGAAGCGGAGAAACTGTATGGTGATGAGAGAAGCGAGGAGAAACTGTATGGTGATGAGAGAAGCGAGAAAACTGTATGGTGATGAGAGAAGCGAGAAACTGTATGGTGATGGAGAAGCGAGAAACTGTATGGAGAGAAGAGAGCGAGAAACTGTTATGGAGATGAGAGAAGCGAGAAACTGTATGGTTGGTGAGAGAAGCGAAAAACTGTATGGTGGTGAGAGAAGCGAGAAACTGTATGGTGATGAGAGAAGCGAGGAAACTGTATGGTGATGAGAATTTGAAGCGAGAAACTGTATGGTGGTGAGAGAAGCGAGGAAATCTGTAATGGAGATGAGAGAAGCGAGAAACTGTATGGTGTGAGAGAAGCGAGGGAAGGAAACTGTGTGGTGGTGGTGAGAAGGAGAAAACTGTATGGAGATGAGAGAAGCGAGAAACTGTATGGTGATGAGAGAAGTGAGAAACTGTATGGTGATCTGGAGGAGAGTTGAGAAAAACTGTATGGTGGTGAGAGAAGCGAGAAACTGTATGGTGATGAGAGAAGCGGATTGGAAACTGTTGGTGATGAGAGAAGCGAGAAACTGTATGGTGATGTGGAGAAGCGAGAAAAGAAATGACTGTATGGAACTGAGAGAAGCGAGAAACTGTTATTGGCAGATGAGAGAAGCGTAGAAAACTGTATGGTTGATGAGAGAAGCGAGAAACTGTATGGTGGTGAGAGAAGCGAGAAAAGAAACTGTTGAGTGTGGTGGAGGGAGAAGCGAGAGAAAAAAATGGTGATGAGAGAAGCGAGAAAACTGTATGGTGATGAGAGAAGCAAGAAACTGTATGGTGGTGAGAGAAGCGAGAAACTGTGTGGTGGTGAGAGAAGCAAGGGGTATGGTGAGTGAGAAGCGAGAAACTGTGTGGTGGTGAGAAGAATGCGAGAAACTGTGTAGGTGGTGAGGAGAAGCGAGAAAAAAAAACTGTATGGTGATGAGAGAAGCGAGAGAAAATACTGTATGGAGTGATGAGAAAGCGAGAAACTGTATGGAGATGAGAGAGCGAGAAAAATATGTATGGAGATGAGAGAAGAGAGAAATAGCTGTATGGGTGTGGGTGACATGAGAGAAGCGAGGAAAAGGCAAAACTGTATGGTGATGAGAGAAGCGAGAAACTGTATGGAGATGAGAGAAGCGAGAAACTGTATGGTGGTGAGAGAAGCGAGAAACTGTATGGTGGTGAGAGAAGCGAGAAACTGTATGGTGGTGAGAGAAGCGAGAAACTGTATGGTGGTGAGAGAAGCGAGAAACTGTATGGTGGTGAGAGAAGCGAGAAACTGTATGGTGGTGAGAGAAGTTAAGAGAAACTGTATTTGGTGGTGAGAGAAGCGAGAAACTGTATGGTGGTGAGAGGAAGCGAGAAAACTGTATGGTGATGAGAGAAGCGAGAAAAACTGTATGGTTGATGAGAGAAGCGAGAAACTGTATGGGGATGAGAGGGGAAGCGAGAAACTGTATGGTGGTGAGAGAAGCGAGAAACTGTATGGTGGTGAGAGAAGTACAGAGAAAAAACTGTATGGTGATGAGAGAAGCGAGAAACTGTATGGAGATGATGAGAGAAGCGAGAAAAACTGTATGGTGATGAGAGAAGGCGAGAAACTGGTATGGTGATGAGAGAAGCCTGAAACTGTATGGACATGAGAGAAGCGAGAAACTGTATGGAGATGAGAGAGAAGCGAGAAACTGTATGGTGATGAGAGAAGTGAGAAACTGTGTGGTGATGAGAGAAGTGAGAAACTGTATGGTGATGAGAGAAGTGAGAAACTGTGTGGTGATGAGAGAAGTGAGAAACTGTGTGGTGATGAGAGAAGTGAGAAACTGTGTGGTGATGAGAGAAGTGAGAAACTGTGTGGTGATGAGAGAAGTGAGAAACTGTATGGTGATGAGAGAAGCGAGAAACTGTATGGTGATGAGAGAAGCGAGAAACTGTATGGTGATGAGAGAAGCGAGAAACTGTATGGTGATGAGAGAAGCGAGAAACTGTATGGTGATGAGAGAAGCGAGAAACTGTATGGAGATGAGAGAAGCGAGAAACTGTATGGAGATGAGAGAAGCGGAGAAAACTGTTTATGGTGATGAGAGAAGCGAGAAACTACTGTATGGTGATGAGAGAAGCGAGAAAACTGTATGGTGATGAGAGAAGACTGAAACTGTATGGTGATGAGAGAAGACTGAAACTGTATGGTGATGAGAGAAGACTGAAACTGTATGGTGATGAGAGAAAGCGAGAAAAACTGTATGGTTGATGAGAGAAGCGAGAAACTGTATGGAGATGAGAGAGAAGGAGAGAAAACTGTTATGAGTGATGAAGAGAATGAGAAACTGTATGGTGATGAGAGAAGCGAGAAACTGTATGGTGATGAGAGAATGCGAGAAACTGTATGGTGATGAGAGAAGCGAGAAAAACTGTATGGATGATGAGAGAAGCGAGAAAAGGAAAACACTGTATGGTGATGAGAGAAGCGAGAAACTGTATGGTGATGAGAGAGAAGCGAGAACCAGAAAAAACTGTATGGTGATGAGAGAAGAGCGAGAAACGGTATGGTGATGTACGAGGAGAAGCGAGGAAAATCTGTATGGTGATGAGAGAAGCGAGAAAAGGGCGGAGGAAACTGTTATGGTGGATGAGCCGAAGTCCATGAGAAACTGTATGGGAAACGGTGATGAGAGAAGCGAGAAACTGTATGGTGATGGAGAAGCGAGGAAAGAAATATAACTGTATGGTGGTATGAGAGAGAGAAGCGAGCAAACTGTATGGTGATGAGAGAAGCGAGAAAAACTGTATGGTGATGAGAGAAGCGAGAAACTGTATGGTGATGAGAGAAGCGAGAAACTGTATGGTGATGAGAGAAGTGAGAAACTGTATGGTGATGAGAAACGAGAAACTGTATGGAGATGAGAGAAGCGAGAAACTGTATGGTGATGAGAGAAGCGAGAAACTGTATGGTGATGAGAGAAGTGAGAAACTGTATGGTGATGAGAGAAGCGAGAAACTGTATGGTGAGGAGAGAAGCGAGAAGCTGTGTGGTGAGAGGAGAAGCGAGAGACTGTGTGGTGATTGATGAGAAGAAGCGAGAAACTGTATGGTGATGAGAGAAGCGAGAAACTGTATGGTGATGAGAGAAGCGAGAATCTGTATGGTGATGAGAGAAGCGAGAAACTGTATGGTGATGAGAGAAGTGAGAAACTGTATGGTGATGAGAAACGAGAAACTGTATGGAGATGAGAGAAGCGAGAAACTGTATGGTGATGAGAGAAGCGAGAAACTGTATGGTGATGAGAGAAGTGAGAAACTGTATGGTGATGAGAGAAACTGTATGGTGATGAGAGAAGCAAGAAACTGTGTGGTGATGAGAGAAGCGAGAAACTGTATGGTGATGAGAGAAACGAGAAACTGTATGGAGATGAAAGAAGCGAGAAACTGTATGGGGATTAGAGAAACCGCTACAACACCGCTCTGGCGACCGGGTGATACAGGATCAAAACCCGGGCGACGGCATTTGAGGATTTTTCGTCGACCGGGATTTGGACTGGATTAACTCGAGACCTGGCGAGGACATTTGAAGGAGTGTCGTCGACCAGGGACTGGCGGCTCCTGAGCCGACCCAGCTGCAATGGGGTACCTCCGAAATCGGCGAGTATTTGCCTTAATGGCGAGGGACACCTGTCTCTGTACAAGAAATAAAGGGATACTCACGTAAAATCAATGTCAGGTTAGACATAAAAATAATAACCTGAGATTTCGCCTCGAGTATTAGCGGGCGAACGCAAAAAAGAAAAAAAAAAAAAAAAAAACACAAAAAAAAAAAAAAAAAAAAAACTGTATGGTGATGAG
This sequence comes from Oreohelix idahoensis, assembly GCA_024509875.1. Taxonomy (NCBI): domain Eukaryota; kingdom Metazoa; phylum Mollusca; class Gastropoda; order Stylommatophora; family Oreohelicidae; genus Oreohelix; species Oreohelix idahoensis. The sequence continues at coordinate 90,034 of JAMPIV010023180.1, read as the reverse complement.
AGAAGTGAGAAACTGTATGGAGATGAGAGAAGCGAGAAACTGTATGGAGATGAGAGAAGCGAGAAACTGTATGGTGATGAGAGAAACGAGAAACTGTAGGGTGATGAAAGAAGCGAGAAACTGTATGGTGATGAGAGAAATGAGAAACTGTATGGAGATGAGAGAAGCGAGAAACTGTATGGTGATGAGAGAAGCGAGAAACTGTATGGTGATGAGAGAAGCGAGAAACTGTATGGAGATGAGAGAAGCGAGAAACTGTATGGAGATGAGAGAAGCGAGAAACTGTAGGGTGATGAGAGAAGCGAGAAACTGTATGGTGATGAGAGAAGCGAGAAACTGTATGGTGATGAGAGAAGCGAGAAACTGTATGGTGATGAGAGAAGCGAGAAACTGTATGGTGATGAGAGAAGCGAGAAACTGTATGGTGATGAGAGGCGAGAGAAACTGTATGGTGATGAGAGAAACGAGAAACTGTATGGTGATGAGAGAAGCGAGAAACTGTATGGTGATGAGAGAAGCGAGAAACTGTATGGTGATGAGAGAAGCGAGAAACTGTATGGTGATGAGAGAAGCGAGAAACTGTATGGTGATGAGAGAAGCGAGAAACTGTATGGTGATGAGAGAAGCGAGAAACTGTATGGTGATGAGAGAAGCGAGAAACTGTATGGTGATGAGAGAAACGAGAAACTGTATGGAGATGAGAGAAGCGAGAAACTGTATGGTGATGAGAGAAGCGAGAAACTGTATGGTGATGAGAGAAGCGAGAAACTGTATGGTGATGAGAGAAACTGTATGGTGATGAGAGAAGCGAGAAACTGTGTGGTGATGAGAGAAGCGAGAAACTGTATGGTGATGAGAGAAACGAGAAACTGTATGGAGATGAGAGAAGCGAGAAACTGTATGGTGATTAGAGAAACTGTATGGTGATGAGAGAAGCGAGAAACTGTATGGAGATGAGAGAAGCGAGAAACTGTAGGGTGATGAGAGAAGCGAGAAACTGTATGGTGATGAGAGAAGCGAGAAACTGTATGGTGATGAGAGAAGCGAGAAACTGTATGGAGATGAGAGAAACTGTATGGTGATGAGAGAAGTGAGAAACTGTATGGTGATGAGAGAAGCGAGAAACTGTATGGTGATGAGAGAAGCGAGAAACTGTATGGTGATGAGAGAAGCGAGAAACTGTATGGTGATGAGAGAAGCGAGAAACTGTATGGTGATGAGAGAAGTGAGAAACTGTATGGTGATGAGAGAAGCGAGAAACTGTATGGTGATGAGAGAAACTGTATGGTGATGAGAGAAGCGAGAAACTGTATGGTGATGAGAGAAGCGAGAAACTCTATGGTGATGAGAGAAGCGAGAAACTGTATGGTGATGAGAGAAGCGAGAAACTGTATGGTGATGAGAGAAGCGAGAAACTGTATGGTGATGAGAGAAGCTGTATGGTGATGAGAGAAGCGAGAAACTGTATGGTGATGAGAGAAGCGAGAAACTGTATGGTGATGAGAGAAGCTGTATGGTGATGAGAGAAGCGAGAAGCTGTATGGTGATGAGAGAAACTGTATGGTGATGAGAGAAGCGAGAAACTGTATGGTGATGAGAGAAGCGAGAAACTGTATGGTGATGAGAGAAACTGTATGGTGATGAGAGAAGCGAGAAACTGTATGGTGATGAGAGAAGCGAGAAACTGTATGGTGATGAGAGAAGCGAGAAACTGTATGGTGATGAGAGAAGCGAGAAACTGTATGGAGATGAGAGAAGCGAGAAACTGTATGGTGATGAGAGACACTGTATGGTGATGAGAGAAACTGTATGGTGATGAGAGAAACTGTATGGTGATGAGAGAAACTGTATGGTGATGAGAGAAACTGTATGGTGATGAGAGAAACTGTATGGTGATGAGAAAAACTGTATGGTGTTGAGAGAAGCGAGAAACGGACTGCCAGCTTTATAAGAGATTAAAAAAAGGTATAGATAGTCGTTTACCATATACTGTCGTAGGGAAGTGAAGTGTTACAGACTTCACCATACTAGGTCCAGTATCGAGAGCTGGGGTGACCAGTTCCCTTCCTTGCAGCCTTTCCTTCCCTAACTCAAGAGCAAAGTCAGGTACCCATTTACAGCTGGGTAAACTGGAGCGTGTCGGCACTGTGATTCTAACCCGTCACCTTTGCCGCGAGAGACCAGCGCTCTAAACACTCTGCCAATCGGACGCTCATAAGAGAGAGATAGATGTGGTTTATTTGACATCGAACGAAGAAGAAGCTAATAAAAGTGCGTATTCATCCTTCCGCTTACAGTCCCGGCGGAACAGTAGACAATGCTCACTATTAACCCATGTAATTATTCTCTAGGCCGAGTGACATGTCTTTGACCTGTAACCTTTGACCTACGATCTGTTACATATGACGCCACGGAAAAGCAGCCTATAACCAGCGTTGCCACTCCTAGGTGGATTCACCTATATCTAGGTGTTTTTTGTCCCGTCTAGGTGTCATTTTCCTTCATTAGTTGAAGAACGCCATCTAGATTTCGCCAAAAGTAGCCCAAATTCGTCAAAAGTAGCCCAAAAATAGCACAAATTAGCTCAAAAGTAGCCGAAATCTTAGGGGGGTTTTTTTGTGTTCAATATTTAGAGTGGCAACACTGCATATAACTGCATTCCACAACTATCAACTGCTAAGACACAACACTAAATAAACAGGCCAGTTCTCGTAAGTCAGTGGTACTGGGCATTTCTCAAAGACACGGATGTTTATTTGTTTACTGTATCGTTCTGTTCTTATAACTAAAGCTTCATAAAAATTCCAACAGCCATTGTTGTTGATTGTTTGTCGTTCGTTTCGTGTGATCTGTACAACTGTATACTATAATCATTTTTGTATAATCTTCAAGCACTTCATTGTTCCATCCCTTACTAGGCCTTTCCGTGACCTACTTTTTGATAAGGTGTGACAGCATGTGGTTATGTATGGTCATTTTTCATTCTGACCTGCTGTCTTTCCACAGGCTGTCCCTGTGTATGTTGTCGAATGCCTTTTCAAAGTCAGCAAAGTTTACATACAGCTGCCTTTGCCATTCTGGACACTGCTCTATTATGTTCCAGAGGGTGAATATATGATCTGCACATTGTCTGTTTCTCCTGAATCCTGCTTGTTCCTTCCTCAGTATATGGTCTAGTGTTCTTGCCATATCACAACAATCTGACATAGCAACTGCTCTTGGATTTAAGCAAAAAACATAAATGTTGTTAAGATGAAATAATCGGTTAAATTTTATTTTATGAATTATTCAGTTTAAAAAAACTGTAACCGATTAGTTAATCGTTACAGATCCCAGCCCTATATATGTGTGTGTGTGAGTGAGTGTGTGTGTGAGTGAGTGTGTGTGGGTGGGTGGGTGTGTGTGTAAACGCAGAGAAAAGCAACAACATAAAAACAAATAACAAGCAAAAAGGAAGTGACGAAAATCTGTATGATCAGCTAAACCAAACCCATCCACATCTGAGTCCCAGGTATAAGCGCACGTGCACGACCTTTCTTGCAGGCAGCCCCAGACTGGAAACGACAACAGGTACGTACTTCCTGGCCCCCTCCCTACCTCCAGGCGGGTTTCCTAGCACACATTCTTGGCTCTGGGCACCTGCTTACACCATCATCCCATCTCTGTGTGTTTGCTCACGTTAACGTCTGGCTTATATCCCTTTCATCTTCCCAAAAATGATAGAAGACAAATGTCAAGAGGTCACCAAGCGTGACTAAGATGTGGATCGAACATTGACCTAGTTCTTTCAACCTTCTGCACTTTCTGTGCAGGCACTGCCTCTAGTTTTATCGTACTTATATATCACACTAGAGTAGAAGCCCGTCATATGACGGGATTTAAATTCAAAACCTCCAAAACTTAACAGCAATTTTATTTATTCAAATACTTTCGGAAAAATAATGTTAGGTGTGAACATCCGATTGTCCATAAGTAGAACACCTTGATTTTATGTTGTTTTATTCGACCGGATAGTTCATAACATCACTTCAGATACTATTTGATCGGAACTATCATAGATCTTTAACAACGGGCTGATCACCCGTTTGCCAGTCACTTCGATTACGGAAACAACAGCAAATGGGTTGATTTGCCGTTGCCCTAAAGACGCCACTAGGCGTGATGGGAAACAATGGCAAAGAAAACCTATCTGCTGTTGCCCTAAGACGCCACTAGGCGTAATGGCCACTGACTGCTTTGATGGTCGGTGGCTAAGGACGGAAGAAGAAAGAAGATCATAGATCTTTAGCTCACTCGGAAGTTTTGTTATAATTTCTCTATTCAGATCTAACGCCTCCTTATTCCTGGTGCACAAAATGACTCGTTGGAGGGAATAAACGTCCGTATTTATACATCTCTAAACACTTGTATACGAAAACGCACATTTAAACAATTTCGCTGCAATTGTCTCTTCGTCAGATACAATTCACTTAGGTGATGACAGTTAGAAATAGTTATCAACATTGTCTTTCATTTTTGTTTTTAAATTCCCGTATTAAAAACCAAAATATTTGTTTTACATCCGATGTTAAACAAAGTCTGAACATGCACGCCGTTCACATGGCGCATGCACACCAACCTTTGCGCACTTTTCTTTGGCGAGTGTTACTATATTTGGGCGCGTTACGAACTGAAGGAATGACAGAATGAGCGGGAAAGCTATATTACTCTTCTCACTTTAATCGTTTTCACTTTGAAACAGCGATACTCCCTTCCTCTTATGTCTGGATTTCTGCACTTGTATCACTGAGATTTTCAAATACTAATTCTGTTCTCAGTCAAATGCCTACATCCTCTGCATCTTCCGTCAGACACGGTAACCATATATAACTGTCAGACTTGCATTTCTCTTCTGGTCATATGCGATAACATCATTGGAGACTCCTTACTTGTAATACAGGATAATAAAAATCTGGACCACACCTTGCATGACCTATTTTTTTTTTGTTTAATGTTACTTCTGGCGCTACTTGTGTATAGAGACCACTATTCCTGCAGACGCCAGACACAATAAAGCAACACGGCAATGCCAGAATTAGTGCAAACAAAGTTGCAACATGTGGCAGACATTCACATTCAGGTATGTTTTGGGATTTTTTTTATATCTTTGTTTTGCTTTGTTGTTGTTTTTTTCCTTGGACGTTCGATCAGACGGGCGAAAAGAACATGCTTTGGAATGCAGCATTATAAAAGGTACATGTTTACATAAATCGTATTTTTATGACACAGATTTTATCCAAATCCATTGGTGTGGCCTAGTTTTTATTACTGATTTTAATACTACTGTGGATCAATTTAAATAATGAAGATATCAATCAACACTTGCCTGTATAAGCCAAGCATGCCTTTTCCGTGCCATAAGCTCAAGATCTTCCTGTGTCGCTTGTATCAATTATATATATATAATGGATATATAGCTCATATTATGTATATATAATGGATACAAGCGACACAGGAAGACCTTGAACTTATGGCACGGAAAAGGCGTGCTTGGCTTAAACTGGCAAGTGTTGATTGATATCTTCATTATTTAAATTGATCCACATACAAACCTCAATATCTTCCTGGAAGTACACGAGGATACATTCTTAGCGTCGACAATGTTAAAATGTAAAAAAGAAAGAAAGAGAAAAAAGAGAGAGATAGATAGAAAGAGAGAGAATTAAAATTTAAAAAACACACTCACACAGGCCCTGCAGTTCGGGGAGGAAAAGACAAAAGGAGAAGACGGGAAACTAAGAAGGTGACGAGAAGAAGAAGAGGACGGAGAAGGAGGAGAAAGATGACAAAGAAAGAGGACGGAGAAGGAGAAGAAAGATGACAAAGACAGAAGACGTAGTAAGGGGAGAAGAAAAAAAGAAGGGTGAAAAAAAAATGAAGGAGAAGGGAGAGAATAACGATCAGGAGTGTAGTGAAATTGACAGAGATACAACGGTAAAATACCTCCAAAGATAACATGTAAGGATAAAAACATAATGCGTAGGCTGCGAATAGTACATGATCGCCTAGACCGCGGGTCATCACCCTCCATAAAAATTGACTTGCTAGACAGGAGGGGAACGGCGGATAAAAAGGAAAAAATATGACTGGAAAGATTGCGTGAGACTGGAAAGGCTAAGGAGACGCAATTGGGGGGGATGGAGGAAAGTAAAAATTCACGTCCCCCAAATTGACACGAAGTACGGAATGGACGCTTTTGCGATACCAAGCCCTTGATTTGAATTCAGCGGCTAAACGCAGATGTTCGAAATATTACAAAATTTAAAAAGTACTTTTTTCTTAATATTAATGTTAGGAATATAAAAATTAGCTGGCCGGATGGCCCATTCTGAGCAGTGAACTAATATGTTCTTAATTTTACAAACGGATAGATAATATTGAAGATAATGACAAAAGACAGTGTTGTTCACATCAACGACAGACTGTATTGAATAAAAAGTGTCGCTATTTGCACAAAAAAACACGACCTTGAGACGCAGGTGTTCAAATCTACGTAGTATGGAAGAGAGGGGCATTGGTGGTAGCTGTGTCTAAATATAACTTTTAACGACAAAATTTTGGAGGGGAGAGAAAGGTTGGTTCAAAAATCAAGTACATTTTTGTAGAAACACAAGTAGAGACGGACAGACTAACAGATAACCATCCATACTTGACTGAAGCATGACTGAAATGACTTTAGGGTAGGAAATTTGAATTTAAAATAAACCTAGGCAGTGATTGGCTACAAACAATCATCTTATTAGCGCTCAGTCGCGCAAGTGGGGCCATTCTTCAATAGTTGTTCAGTGATAGACACAGATTTTAAAGTGTGGTGATTTCCATATGAAAGAAAGTGAAAGAAGTTTAGGGACGCCATACTATAGCCAGCAGCTCAGCTGAGTTTTGCTAGCAATTCTGTGTTATTTATTCATAATCTGGTAAGATTGAAATTATTTCCTTATATATTTTGAATATTGTTTCATGTTCGAGTGATTTGATACTGCCTTATCGAAATCTAGCCTTACAAACAAGTAGGGATTTGCTCTAGACCCCCCGCCCAAGTCAGGGTCTAGGGACCAACAATGTACATAAACTCCAGCAAGGGTTAGGCAAGACAGATCAAGTGTTGAGAATAATGAAACATATTACCTATCCTCTTTTAGGGCAGACAACTAATAAATATTTTTCAGAACCTATAGTCTGGGAGGATCTATCTGATGTAAAACCACCATGGTAAATGTGCTGTTTGGTCAGAGAGATCTGACCTGTCTGTATGATGTGGTTGTTGTGTCAGTGTTGTGTCCAGACGTGGGTAGAGAATAGATTTTGACACATGGCCCATACTTTGATTGCAGAGCTGTGAGTTTTCTGTTGTCAACAAAGCAGTGTCTATTCAGTTGGTGACTTACTCGAGTGTATCTGTGCAGTTCTTGTGACAGAGACCACCATTATTGCCCGCCAGCACGGAGAGGTGGGACCACCAGATTTCAGCACCAGAGCTACAACTACAAGATGAGTGAGCCTCTGGTCTGCTGGACATTCACCAACGCTTTGTAGTTACTAATATCCCCATAAAAATTCCCACCATTTTCTGGACACTGTGTAGTCAATATAGACAGGTATGATGAGGCCACCCCAACAGCACAAACATTAACTATCCTCCCAAGTAGATGACTACTAGAACATTTTAATAAAACTAACTAGTATAGTACATATATATGTACACTATTGCATTTATGATATAATATTCCATGCATTTCTTTCATAATCTCTAAATCCTTTTAAGTTCTGGTCAACCTAAAAAATTGATCCAGAACAAATAAATGTAATATAATTCTATCAAAAATTTTACACACGTGAGTTAGTTCAGTGTATTTTAACATTTGTTAATATTATTAGTCTTCTTAATTATCTGTGGGTGTATTTATAAACTATCACACCACACTACACATCATAACCCTAGACATTTTATGTAGCCACATTCATTAAGAAAAAAATTAAGTGTGAGGTCGTAGTGGTAGCAAGAAAGGCCTTCTGACAATTCACAACTACATTTTATCTCAGGAGCCTTCACAGCTGGCCTCATACATTACATTTAGTAACATCACCATCATACAATACCATCAAACACCACTACAAGGAGGAGGAGAACAAAAGAAGAAACATAAGAAAGAGAAGATTAGAAAGAATGAGGAGATGCTAGAGAAGAAGTAAAGAAAGAGGTGACGAAGAAGAGGATTAAGAAAAATGAAGAGAAAAATAGAAAAAGAAAGAGGAGAACAAGGAGGAAGAGAATAATTAGGAGTAGAAAAACTCTTAACACAGAACTAATATAAGAAAATAACCAATCACCGATACAATCAATAACAGACATCGCAAGATATCTTGGTCGTGTATGCCAAATACATACATACAAGTATCAACTGACCCTTACGTACACGCCCATATCGTAAGTAAAAACGACAGCATTTCAGAAACATCGAGAGGACCCACCGAGAGAAAACAAACAGTGCTAAGGCCTGGCTCTCCCATTACAAGGATTTTTTTTTTTTTGGTCCAATGCATTAAGCTGCACAACGCGTTCGTTGGAAGTACACACAGAAAACAAAATTGGACAATATACTGAAGTAATATAAGAATATTCTTTACAAGTGTATTTAAATTACCGGTAACTCTGCAGATTTAGGGGATCTGGGTATTTACAAATCTTCTGCAGATTTAGCGGTCTGTAATGTATAGTCTCGGTATTTAAAGTTCTGCACATTTGGCGGTCTGAAATGTATAGTCTCGGTATTTAAAGTTCTGCACATTTAGCGGTCTGTGATGTATAGTCTCGGTATTTAAAGTTCTGCACATTTAGCGGTCTGTGATGTATAGTCTCGGTATTTAAAGTTCTGCACATTTAGCGGTCTGTAATGTATAGTCTCGGTATTTAAAGTTCTGCTCATTTAGCGGGCTCTAATCCAAAGTTTGGTTATTTAAAGTTCTGCACATTTAGCGGTCTGTAATGTATAGTCTCGGTATTTAAAGTTCTGCAGATTTAGGGTATCTGGGTGTTTACAATTCTTCTGCACATTTAGCGGTCTGTAATGTATAGTCTCGGTATTTAAAGTTCTGCAGATTTAGCGGGCTCTAATCCAAAGTCTCGGTATTTAAAGTTCTGCAGATTTAGCGGGCTCTCATCCAAAGTCTCGGTATTTAAAGTTCTGCAGAATTAGCGGCCTCTAATCCATAGTCTGATTATTTAAAATTCTGCAGATTTAGCGGGCTCTAATCCAAAGTCTTCGTATTTAAAGTTCTGCAGATTTAGCTGGATCTAATCCAAAGTCTCGGTATTTAAAGTTATGCAGAATTAGCGGGCTCTAATCCATAGTCTGGTTATTTAAAATTCTGCAGATTTAGCTGGCTCTAATCCAAAGTCTTGGTATTTAAAGTTCTGCAGATTTAGCTGGCTCTAATCTAAAGTCTCGGTATTTAAAGTTCTGCAGAATTAGCAGGCTCTAATCCATAGTCTGGTTATTTAAAATTCTGCAGATTTAGCGGGCTCTAATCAAAAGTCTTGGTATTTAAAGTTCTGCAGATTTAGCTGGCTCTAATCCAGTCTCGGTATTTAAAGTTATGCGGATTTAGCGGGTTCTAATCCAAAGTCTGGGTATCTAATCCAAAGTCTGGGTATTTCAAGTTCTTCTACAGATTTAGCGGGCTGTAATCCAAAGTCTGGGTATTTAAAGTTCTGCAGATTTAGCGGGGTCTATTCCAAAGTTTGGGTATTTAAAGTTCTTCTACTGATTTAGCGGTCTCCAGTGCAAAGTATATTTAAAGTTCTGCAGATTTAACGGGCTCTAATCCAAAGTCTGGGTATTTCAAGTTCTTCTAGAGATTTAGCGGGCAGTATTCCAAAGTCTGGGCTCTAATGCAAATTCTGGGTACCTAAAGTATTTCGACTGATTTAGGGATCTCCAATACAAAGTCGATGTCGTGACAAAACAAATGGCTAGCCATGGGAAGGTTAGGTGAAAAGAGATTATCAAATCAACATAAAAGGAGACAAATTTACTTGGAAAGTACAGTAATAAGATACTCTGGCCATTTGTCCAATAGGAATTGCTTTTTTTTTTTTTTTTCAAGTGACGTCTGCATTTTGAGCCATATACGGCAGCCATTTTGCGCGGTTTAAAAAAAAAAAAAAAACGTTGTCGGACTATGTTGAGCTAGCGCGTATTTCTTGTTTACAACGTATATAAATATGCCTACTCGTGCGATATTCGGATGCAGCATCACAGCAGGCTATACAAGATTACATTCGGCAGAGATTATTGCATTTTCTCGTAAACCGACTGTGTGCTAATGAAAGGAGGTGACATAGTTTTGAGTGAAGCAAGAATATGTTCTGGAAGGCTGCAATACATCAAAACTTTATCAAAAGGGAGGGAAACTCTGTAACAGAACCATTACTTCTCTCTCGACCTTTAACTCATAGATTTTTAAGCTTTTCTGATTTGTTTTAACCCCACTGGAATTATAAGCATGAAACAATACATCTCTGGTTAACAATGAACACGTAGGGTCAACTATTTCCCCCTCTCTCGACAGTTCGTTGATTGTAGGTTTCGCTGTTTGTTTTGTTTTATTTTATTACAAAAATATAATGTTTTCTTTAATAGGTTACTATTTTGTTTATTAGTTTACAGTTATCATTTTCCTGCCAAATAATTTCTTACAATTTTTTTGCATTACAGTAACCTTTGTTGCTGTTTCTTAGTAAATCAAATTATATATAACAGATCAACTTTGCTTGACGGCGGTACTTCCTTTCTCTTTTTTTCGTGCAGCACTTCTGCGTTATCATTTGACTCAATTACCAAAGAAAGCAGCATCCTCAAGACGAAGGCAACAGACACACCAAACGTCCGTGTCAGCAAGATTCGCGTATAAGTGACATAAAAATCGCACCACCAGACGGCAGAAGCAGACGGCAAGAACGAAGGTCACTGAGATGCACGTGAACATTTGTGACTGGGTCGACGCAACATTACGCGGTACACCAGACGGCACGACATGGAAGCAATGGCAGACTTTCCTAGACTTCTTAATTTCGGACAAATCATTTTTATCAGGCGACACAAAAAAAAAAAGATCTATCTTAGCTCCTTTCTTTGTCATCATTTCTCTGCAAAAACTCCCGCTGTTGCAAAAGTGTCTCAAAACTGCTATTTCCCAGTAATAGACACCAGACACCGCGGTTTCTCATTCTCTTTCTCTCCTCCTCCCCCTTTCCCTAACTCAAGGTCAGGGAGAAGTCGGTGCTGGCAAAGAAATTAAATTTTTATCTTTAGCTGACTTGTTTATTTTGTGCCTTTTTTGTTTTACAAACTGATACGCGTGTGATATTCTAAATATTTTGTAACTCGTACAGCGTGCAAGTAATCAGAGCGCTTGCTTCTCGAGGCAAAGGGACCTAGTTCAATACTAGATCGCGTTACACTCCAGCGTACTTAGTTGTAAACACAAAAATGGGGGGAGGGGGGGGGGAATCTAACTCTGCTCTTGAGTTAGGAAACGAACGAACGAACGAACGAAATCTTGATTTCATCAGGGTAAAGAAATAGGCATAATTGCCTTTTTACATTTCTGCCCTGCAATACAATTTTCAACGTTTTACAAATTAAAATATTAACAACTTCTTCTTCTTCTTTGATCCTTAACCGCCGACCGTCAAAGCAGTCAGTGGCCATTACGCCTGGTGGCGTCTTGTAGGGCAACAACAAATTGATTCCACTTTTCTCGGTCGGTGGCCATCCTTCGTACAGTGCCCCAACTCTGGTTCATTCTTGGCATCTCAGCCGCCACAGTCCTCCGCCAAGTTGTTTTTGGTCGGCCTCTCTTTCGTTTTCCTTCAGGGGTCCATAGCATAGCTGTTCTTGTGTTGGCATCGGGGTCTCTTCTGAGGACATGGCCAACCCAGCTCCAGCGTCTGCCAGCTATGATGGTGTGCATGTCCTCTTGCTTGCTCCGAGTAAGCAGATCTTGGTTGGTGATAATATTCGGCCAAAAGATTCTGAGAATTTTTCTTAGGCATGTTGTGTGAAAAGAGGACAATTTCGACATTTCCTTCTCTGTAACTCTCCAGCTCTCCGCGCCATAGAGAAGCACAGAAAGCACACAGCTCTGACATAATCCTAATCTTGTGCTGTACTGAGAGGACTTCCATATGTTGTTTAGACTAAAAAAGGTTGTTCTTGCTTTATTAACAACTTCAGACAGGATCAATTAATATTATCATCACAATCAGAAACTTAGCACACCCAAGTACATTTACTCATAGTCATTCACGCACATAGAGAGAGGTGGAGGGAGAGAGAGAGAGGTCAAGCAATAAAGCTACTTAATATAAAAAACTCAATTTAAAATGAAAATATTACAATGATAGTTAAATGCTCGTGGAAACGTTGAAATAACTGAAACAGAATTGTCGTTAAATGTGTGTACAAGATTTCATGACATGTGAATGCAGATGTCTTTTGAATGAGATGTAATTATCAGTTTTGACAGACTTGGGTAGGGAATTCCATGCTAAACCACCCGCATAACTAAAACAACTTCGGAAGAGGTCAGTTCGAGGTTTTGCAAGTTCCAATAGTAGGTCGCCACGTATAAAATATGAGCAGTACTTATAGCGAAAGAACATTTGCAAGTATGAAGGCGTTCTGCCGTGTAAAATTTGATGCACAAATAGGAGATCTTGGAAGAAGAAGAATTTTTTAAGAGGAAGAACATTCAGCTGTGAAAATAGCTGAGCACTGGGAATGTTATCATTCAGGCAAACAAGTCGTAGAGCCCTTCAAAAACGACAAGCCACAGCGACTCCAGATATTTGAGCAATAAGATAGGTGACTTTGAATATGTGCATAATAGAGTATAAGTCTAGAGTGAGGACATAAAAAATGTTTGATTTTTGAGAGTTGAAACAATTTTTGTGAGATCTTGTTTGCGATGAAATAGACATGTGACTTCCAGCTTAGAGACTGGTCGATGACCACACCCAACAGGCTTTGGTCCATAAGTTGCTTAATACGTTCTCCGTCTAGAGATAAAGATAACGTATTTGGTTGACATTGCAGAATCTTTTGGCGGGTTGAGATAATCAAAGATTGAATTTTGTTTTTATTAATGGACATACTATTAATAGTGCACCAAGCTTGTACAATGTCCAGGTGATGCTGTAAAAGAGACTGTGTCAGCTACTGTTACTGTGGTATCATCAGCAAACATAAGATAATCGTCATGTGGCAATGACAAGGGCAGGTCATTGATGAAGATGCTGAAGAGTAAGGGTCCTAGTATCGAGCCCTTCGGGACACCCATTGTAGTGGTGTATGATTTAGAGAGCACATTATTGTATAAGACTCGTTGTGTTCTGTTTTCAAGGAATGATTTTATTAATGTGATCACTTGTGGATGAAATTTGTACACCGCAAGCTTTTGTATCAGCAACGAGTGGTCAATTGTGTCAAATGCTTTGTAAAGGTCGATTAATAATACTCCATTTATTTTTTCGCAGTTGATATTAGAATGCCAGATTTCGGTAATCTTAGTCAACAAGGATTGACAAGAGTGTTTGGGTCGAAATCCAGATCGGTTTTCATGTATAAGATTGTAGCTGTTCAGTGATGAAAGAATATGTTTATACATGTGTCGTTCAAGAGGTTTAGTTATGACTGATAGTAGGGAAATCGGCCGGTACAGTAGTTTGTGACGACATTAATATCACCTTTTTTGGGTACTGGTACCACTAAGCCTGTTTTCAGTCGTTGAGGAAACACTTTTTTGTGAGGCACAGATTGTAAATGTAAGTGAGTGAGTCGCATACAACAGGCTCTGCAAGCTGAAGTATCCTCGAAGATATTCCATCTTCACCGCACGATTTCTTCTGAGGTAATGATTTAATTAAAATAGAAACCTCCGAGACTGACAGTAAAGGTAATTCAGGAAGGTTGGGCTTTGTTTAACCTCGACTGAACGAAATCAGAAAGAGCAGTACAATTCAGTTGCTGATGATTTATCCCGGATGTTCGTGCGATCGACGAGAAGAACTGGCAAAATTCATCAGCATTAATGTTTGTAGCTTGCTGTCGGAGGTTATGCCGGTGTACATTGTGAGAAGGTTAATAGCGCTCCAGATTTTAGATGAGCTCCGGCCGTCGTCAATAATGGATCTGAGGTGCTGTCTTTTAGATTTCCTTAGGGACCAGAAGACGCAGCAATAGAGACCGCAGTCAGCGACTCATAACTTGACTGCCTGCGTCAGGACCAGCGAACCAGAGCTGGTCAAGACCGTGCTCCACCTCCACGTGGTGGTCCTGGAAACAACCTGCAGCAATGCAGTCTGGCTGAGCGAGCACGGATCGCAATGCGAAGGCAAACCCGGTCCTAAAAAATGCCGTGCAGAAGTCGGATGTGTCGACCAAAAGGTGCAGATATCACAGCTACGTTGTAAACAGACACAACGCAACCACTGTCCTTTTCAGGGCGAACGAAGAAGAAGAAGATTTCCTTAAAATGTACTGCGCTAAGTTTCTATATTTTCTATAGCTTGCATGGTCTCCAATCTTCTTGAAATAGTCTCGCTGTTGCCTAGTTTTCAGGTATTCCAAAGTTATCCATGGAGGCATAATTCTTGACTTGACACGTTTTATACGCACAGGAGCATGTTTGTTAAGAACTGAAGTGAATGCTGTCAGCTATATTTCTAGGGCTTCAGTCGGGTCAGATACTCCATAGACATTATCAAAAGGTGTCGCTAAGAGATCAGACAGGAACTTGGAGCTATCAAAGTTCTTGAATATTCGTGCTTGTACAACCTGGTGACAGAGTTTAGGAATTCGAACTCCCTGTTTGGTCCAGGTGCAACATGTGGGGTAGTGATCGCTTAGACCACATGTGGGAACGCAGATTTCAATGATGTGAGCAGTGTTAGTAACATACAGATGATCTATGCAGGTTGATGACTTGTCTGTGACACGGGTTGTTAGCGAAATCAACTGGTTCAGGTTGTACAGGGCATACACATTATCCCAATTAACGTTTCGCTTTAAGGCATCAATATTAAAGTCTCCCATTATTAATAGTTCCAAAGAAGTTATCCAGACTTTGTCCATCATGTCCGAGAACTGATCTAGCCATTCCATTCTGGCATCCGGATTGCGGTATATAAAGCCAATTAATATAGAGGTAGTGTGTGGGAGTCGGACTTCCAGCCACATGCATTCAACTTCAGGACATTCGAGATCAACGCGTCTTATAGCTTTGATGCTTGTGTGCACATAGGCAGCCACACCAGTTTCAAACCTAATTGATGGATCCCGACGGAAAATTTCATAATTTGCAATTTGCAGTTCTTGGTTAGAAATGTGTTCATTAAGTCTAGTTTCTGTTACACCAAAAATATGAAAGTATGCATTGTTATTATAGAGTATGGAAGTAATTTCAGCCAATTTACTCACATTGTAGAGATGACAAACATTCAGATGTCCCAACCTGAGTCCCTGACGATTTGGGTATTCCGTTGTGATTGTGGGAGCCATATTTTGTGAAATTGATGATCACTAAAATGTCATTGATAACAGGGCTGTTGAAAGTATAAATTTGGTAGATCAGGACGTGAAGGATGATGCATGGGGTAGAATGAGGTTGCGGGATATTCATGTGTTCATGTTGTGGGATGGGAGTATGCTGACCAGTATGATCTCCCGGCAGAAGGTAAATAGTCCAAGAGTCTTTGTTGTAGCGAGAAATTAGAAAAGGTTGGGCACAGATGTTGATACACGGGAAGATGGTACAAATGCGGTGACGGGGGGTAGGCTTCTTGTGTCTGTGACATTGATGGTTGGAGTGTATCAGGACATGAAGATTGAGTTTGTTGAGTTGCTTCGTTTGTACACTTTTGAGGATAGAGTCTATCACATCGTTCCTGTTGAGTAAGTGCAGAAAACATAGGTGGTTGTTGCTGTAGGGAGACATCACAAGCTGTTCCCTGCACTTCGCGATTTATAAGAACAGGTGTGATTTGATGTTCCTGCTTATGAGATGATGTTGAGTGGGTGTTGTTAGAAGTAGTAAGTAATGGTGGAAAGTCAAGGTCATAATTACTACCCGAGAAGCAGGTATTCACTGTTGATAGATGAGTGGTTGGATTTTGAGATCCTGATGTGTGGCCGACTCTGGGTACCTGATGTTTGTTGCCAGCTTGCTGATTCCTTCAGTAGATAAGGCAATATCACCGCTGTAAAGATGTTTTTTTAGGGGCTCTTGATTTCGCAAGGAAGTACGAGGAGTGATCAATGAATTTATAGTTGTGTTTTGACACAGTGCCTCTTAAGTTTAGAATTGTTGACATCAATGGATTTGCGGTAATGGGCTCTGACTGGAGGAATAATGGACGAGAAGTAGATTTTCGCATTAGGGAATAATAATGGAATTTTAATGTGATTTGGTTCAGATCAGCTTGGGACATTTCAATACCTTTGAGCGAGTCTGATAGACCTATATGAGTAGTTACTCTTGTGACAGTGGGATCAGACGGAAAACGTTTAAGGAGTGACAGCAAGTCCTGAGTGGATGCCCAGTTCTTGAAGCGAACAGTGACCGGAGTCCATATCGTTTGTTAACAATTTAGATTTTTGTAATTCCTTGACATTCTGGTCCCCGAAAATAAGGTGCTTCCTTTTATTCTGAATCCTTGTGTTGGAGCCTGTAATAGGACGTGCCCGTTCTTGTGTTACCTGTGTGCTCTGATTACTGGATTTCTGATAATAACGCACGTTGTGAGTTATTCGTCTTGGCGGAGAGTGCCAATTTGAAATTGTTACAGGGATTCTGCAAACATTATCTGCATTGTCTGTAATTAATTTCGGAGAATCCAGGACACTTTCTCGGCTGTGATGGAGTTTTAGTTGCGTAATGGTTTGCTGGGTTTCGTTGCTAATGTTTTTCAGTTTTTGACACAGTTTGTCCGTTTTCTCTGGTGGTGTACAAAGCTCTACCGTATACTGCTGGCTTTTTTCATAGCTACTTTTAAGTACCGTATGTTCTGCCTGAAGCTTCTCATACGACTGTCTGAGGCTGTTCAGCTCTGCTCTAAGTGAATCTATCTCAGACATAATACTTGTAAATAAATCATGACGAACAGGACTAACATTATCCACCTGCTAGCATAAAGCCCTGAAAAGGACTTGCCCTAATAAGGACTCACCAGCTACGCCAACGCTGCACGTCATAACGTTGAGACCTACTATATAGGTAACGTCTTCAACACCTCACTCCTCTACGACAGTATCCGCTATCAGACTACCTTTACCTTTCACACAGGACTGATGTTACTCGCCATCTCTTCTCGTCCGTCTTTGTGACCCGTGCATGTGATGATTACGTTGATGGGCCTTCCGGCACCTGTGTCAGGCCAAGTACGGCTCCGCGGCTCAAAGCTGGCAAGTCCAGATTAAGCATTTTACATTATATACGTTAAGGCCCCCCCCCCCCCCGTGTAGTTCGCGGGGAGGGGGGAGGTCTCTGATGAGGCAGAGAAAGATTACGACAACTGCATCCTAATATGAGGTTGTGCGTGAGGCTGACAACCTCATCATGTCAAACTTATTGCCACAGGAATGCAATAGCATGAGGTTGCTTAGTACATTCGTGCTGCAAGTGGACTAGCAGCAGTCATGGTCCAATGCTCCGTAAGAAACTAAAAGGAACATGATAGTGATGTTAAGGGGCTTTGCAACCAAAAAAAAAAAAAGGCAACCCAGAGGCCCTTTCCAGCTATTGTCAGCCTTGTTGGCTTCCCTTTCTACCGTTCTTTCCCACAGTCTTTCTGTCTTCCCACGTGTGGGTTAGAACCGTTCTTTCCCAGTCTCTCTGTCTTCCTGCTTGTGGTTACAATCTTGGACAAATATGCCCATGGTGGTTGGTTATTTCCAGAGGATATACCCTCCAGTTTGACTTTTTCATTTTCTGCTAAAAATGAACCCTGTTACGCCAAAAGACCGGGTAAGCGCTCGGAAAATAGTCCTATCACTAAAACCATCTTTTACATGCCAGAACTTGCTACTACACCCAACTCTCATTACAAACATCTAATTTATGTTCGCCAATTTTTAGAATAACCAAGTACAACTTCCCGAACACACTTGCCGTATCAGCTAGAACCGTAGTCGCTAAGGGTGTCTGATTAGGTATCGTGCTGTACAACAGTGATGAATTTCACGGAGTTGCCACTAACCGCTTTCTCTGTTTCCTTACGCAGAATCTTAGTTTTCATTTCTGATTCGTGTCTATTCCAATAGCCTTTCTACTCAAACATCTACCTACTCCATCTTGAGCGAGCAGAAGTTGCCAGTCCTCAACATAAGTTAGCATTTTCATTCAAAAAGTGAACACCGGCATTCTGTAAAAGGAGACTACTAGCAGGTTGTTCATGCATGTGGATGGTAACCTCATCATGTTAAACAATTTGCCACAGAAGTCACCACTGCAGTTTCTATGCTTTGGAAGACTCCTGGGGGGAAAAAGGGGAGGGGGGGGGGGGGGGGCGCCAGCAGTTGTGGTTCCATGCTCAAAAAAAAGGAGCGAAAAGGTGATGATGATGATATAAATATAAACTAATGGAATGGATGTCATAGCGATGAGAACCTGCTGGCACCGCTGTAGAAACTAGTCAAAACAGGCAGCGGTAACGCGCCATTACAGCAGAACTATGTTACACCACGCAACGAAAATGACGGATTACATTCCGTATTTACGACTCAAAATTCTGCAAAACACAGCCAGTATTCCTTGCATCACAGATAAGAGCTAATCAGCGCATGCCTTTCTTTTTTTTTTTTTTTTTTTTGGTCTGCACATTTTCCGCTTATCACATTCATAACTGCCGCCTGTATTTCTAAACCACGCAAGCGCCTAGCGAGGAGCACGCCTCTGCGTTGTTGGTTCTTTACCCTGTTACCCAGGATTTACACTTGAGGGTCAGCACTTGACATGGACAGTGGCGTCCACATACTCAGCGGGCACCACAGTAAAGGTGGTCCCACAACAGATACTGCAGTAGTGGAGTGAAGTGTTAGAGACTTCCCCATACTAGGTCTAGCACTGAGAGGCGGGGGGGGGGTGATCAGTTTCCTTCCTCGCTGCCTTTTCCTTTCCTAACTCAAAGTCAGGTACCCATTTACAGCTGGGTAGACTGGAACGTGTCGGTACCGTTACTCGAATCCGGCAGACAAACAGACAGACAAAGATAGATAGGGAAAAAATAGACAAAGATAGACAGGAAAGACAGATAAATAGACAGGAAAAAATAGACAAAGATATACAAGAAAAGACAGACAAACAGACAGACAAAGCTAGACAGGGAAAAAACAGACAGGAAAAGACAGACAGACAGAGCTAGACAGGGGGGAATGGACAAAGATAGACAGGAAAAGACAGACAAACAGACAGACAAAGATAGACAGGGGAAAAATAGACAAAGATAGACAGGAAAAGACAGACAGACAAAGCTAGATACGGAAAAATAGACAGGAAAAGACAGAAAAAATAGACAATGAAGACAACAATTGAGAGCTGTCGAAACATTGAAAGTGAGTTTACCAAGTGTAAGAAACCCACCAAGTCTGTGTTCGTTTGTGGAAGTGTCTTGTACACTCTGTTATCTACTTCCATCTATACCACAGCCTTCCCTGGCTGGATTTCTGCAGGGTATGGGAGAGGGGAGAAACATACCTCCCTTTATACTGTAGAATGACGTGGAGTTGAGAAGAATATTAACGATAGCGAAACACTAGTGGCGGGAAAACTAATGGAGGGCGTGTCTGATTTTCACAAAAGATGAAAAAGAATAAGCAGACACGACTTTATATATACATATATGAGGTGATGGTTTGGAAATGGGGGAAGGAAGACCGAGGTAATGAAGAAAAGAAGAGAAAACAAAAATATAACGTAAGTTACCAGGTTCGGAATCAGCTAGTGCCACGCTACAGCCTACCCAGCTGTAAATGAGTGTCTGAATCCGCTCTTCAGCAAGAGAAGGCAAAGAAAGCGGCGAAGAAGGGAAGCGATCACCCCGTATCATAACGCTCATTATAGTGAAGCCCAAACACTTCACTCCCCTATGGTTGTATCTGATGTGGGACCAACTTTACCATTAGTCTACAACAATGGTTCTCAAACGTTTTTCCCTGGGCCACACTTTCGGAATGAAAATTTGCTCGCGCGACACCGAACAGCTTAGTGATAAGAAATACCTTCAAAAACAAACAAAACAATCATTTTCCAGCAGTAAACTATAATAAAGTCTACACAACAGTCAAAACAACAGTCGACACAACAGTCAAAATAACAGTCGACACAACAGTAGACACAACAGTCAAAACAATCGTAAGAACAGTCAAAACAACAGTAGACACAACAGTCAAAACAACAATCGAAACAACAGTCGACACAACAGTCAAAACAACCGTCGACACAACAGTCAAAACAGCACAACAGTCAAAACAACAGTCGAAACAACACAACAGTCAAAACAATAGTCGAAACAACACAACAGTCAAAACAACACAACAGTCAAAACAACAACACAGTCAAAACAACAGTCAAAAAACAAGGACCAATTACGCGTATTTGACAATAAGTAGCATGTCTATATATTTTTCTAACTCCCAGAGAACAAAAAATAATAAACTAAATGTTAAAATGGTCAACAAACTAACATTACAAAAACATTACAAGAGACAGCAACAAATTTGCTACTTGCTATAAGAGAATAATTATGTAATGTCAGATCTAAAGGTCTTTTATATTTGGACATGCGCCCTAATATAACCGACTAGGTTGAACGGGACGCGCCTCGCCAAAACGAGGCAAAATTTTAATTAAAAAAAAAATACTTGCTATGAAATTATACGGTGAAAAGATTGGATCTCATGCCAAGTTGTAATGTTAATGAGACAACATTTTTCTGTAATATAAAGTGGCGGTTAACTGACATAATTTTGACGTTTGTTTCATAAACATTAGTTAGATATGATTGAAGAACTAACAACTTAAAAATAGAACTTGACTTTTCGATCGCCGTGGAGATCAGTAGTTCCAAAACTTGCAATAACTAAGTGCCCCTTAGGAGAGTTTAATTTGACAGGTGTACGACTGTACCCCTTACGAGAGTTTAGCTTGACCAGTGTACTACTGTACCCCTTACGAGAGTTTAATTTGACAGGTGTACTACTGTACCCCTTACGAGAGTTTAATTTAACCGGTGTACTGTTGTACCCGTTACGAGAGTTTAGCTTGACTGAGTATCCCCGTACTACTAGCAAGAGTTCAGCCTGACCAGGTTACCCCCCTATTCCTTACGAGAGTTTACCCAGATCGGTGTACCCCGTACCCCTTTAGAGAATTTACCCAGATCGGGGTAACCCTCTCATATATTACATTTTAGTACAATGTTTTCTGCAGCTTTAAAAAAAAAGTATGATAAAGTAAAATTTGAGCAACATTCTGCCCTGTAATCTATGAACCCTCTTCGCGTACCTTCGGGGTATTCGTACCACACTTTGAGAAACATCGGGTCTAGATAACGCCAATTTAATTTTCTCTGAAGGTGTTGTGAAGAAAGCAGACATGAAAGCAAGAAACGCCAGTCTCTATTCGTTCTCGCCTCGTTTACAGTTGGATGTTACATACACAACAATAACATAACAATGCAGTAGCCATTCTACGTATTCACCCGCACGATTCCGCCCACACCGGCTGCATTATTTTTTTTATTTGTCGTGTTTCTCAATAACCTCTCGCTGTCTTTCCTTCCTGTTTGTATTCCATTGTCCCCCGAAGAAGGCTTTGTGGCCACAACGTAGGCAGTTTCTTTTTTCATTTGTCGTAGTCAGACGCAATATTTTTTTTTTAAACATTTTTGCTTAATATCGTCTACATGAGCGTCCGATTGGCAGAGTGGGTAGAGAGCTGGTCTCTAGCAGCATAGGTGCCGGGTTCGATTCACGGTATCGAAACGCTGCACTCTACCCTGCTGTAAATGAGTACCTGACTTTGCTCTTGAGTTAGGGAAGGAAAAGGCAGCGAGGAAGGGAACTAGTTCACCCCACCTCCCGATGCTGGACATAGTAATAGTGATGTTTCTAACACTTGACTCCTCTACGGCAGTACCTTTACAGTTATCGCATATATTACAATAAAATGGTTGTGTTTTCTTATTTCATTAAAAGGTCGGTAACATAATTTTTTTTTTTTTTTTTTTTTTTACAAAATATCAGATGCAGCCGTGGAGCCTACATCTTATTGAGCAAAAATGGGGGAAAAGGATGAATATGAGAAAGATGTAATTTTGTTATCAGCACACAACAACTCTTAGAAATGGTTCAACAAGATTATCAACGATGAACTGATGATGACAATGACCAGTGAAACAAGAAATGGGAAGAAGACGTTGGCGATGGATAGGACACGTATTGAGGATACCGACTGATAGCATTATCAGGCAGTCCTTGTTCTGGAATCCACTGGGTAAAAGGTAGAGGCCGACGGAAGGAACATTGGCTGTTTAGAAGACAAATGGAGACAGAAATAAAATCATAAGCAAGACACGGAAAAACCTTGAGCTGATGGCATGCGACAGGAACACTTGACGTGTGTTTGCCAAAGGTCGACATTCTCATTGAAGTGCTGAATGTTGACTGGCTGTCACAACGATTCTGGTGAGTTAAGAGATGTTGAAAGGTGAAAGACCAAGTTGTGGCGGTCAACAAGGTATATAACATCATAACACAAGCACAAAGAAGGAAATAAACAAGGATACAATGAGACATGGTTGTCTGTTAAAATAAAAATAAAAAAGAAAACAAAAACTCACTGTTCTCCATATTGGCCGTTGGTGTTACTGCTTGTATTTCTGGAGCACTTTCTACCGTCACTGGTAAGACAGGATTAGGTATTACATAGGATCCACGTACTTCTTGACCGTATCCCCTAAAACAGGAGGTGGATTGCATGTGGGCCTGCCCTGTGGTCATGTCCACTGCCATGTATGCCCCTGAACCGTCCGGTAAGTAGATAATCCCTCCTGAAAGTTGCTGCCCCTGTAAGCTAACTTGATGAAGTTGCTGTCCTTGATTTTCAGCCCCTACGGGATGGTGCTGATTCTGAGAGTTTTCGGATGATGCGTGAGCGGATGATGATTTCATTGTGGATGGTGATGATTGTGGAATATGTGCTGCAGCCTCGAGAGAGGGCGGTTGAGGTCCATATACGACCAAGCCTGTAGGATCAATCACAAAGCCTACAGAGCAAAATTGTGACTTATCCGAGCCTTCCGTCATGAATGCATGACTACTGACACTTGGACCTTGGCAATTGTGGCTTCTTGTGGAAGACTGTGGTATTGTCGACACAATGTCGGCTGGATGGACGGCGCTGGCAGGAAAAGGCGCTTGCTGAAGAAAGACTGGCGAGTTAACGGCATTGGCATGAAAGACTGGTGGAATATTGCTAGGATCATGAACGTAGTGCGGCTGATGGTGACTGTATTGTTGGCTGCCCTGATGAGGTTCCACAGACTGTAAAGCTGTGACTGGTGCGACCATCTCCGAAAATTTAGGAATTACAGGATCCGGGAGAAGTGGTTTCTTATGCTTTCGTTTCATAAAATGCTGACTGCTGCTCTGTTTGACTAAAGATGAGTTAGGCTGAGAGAAATATGAGCCCGCGTTCCCCAAAATTGCTGGCCGGGGCAGCCCCTGCATGGCAATTGTGTTGGCCTGATGTGCGTTGTGTTTGAATTCCTCGCAGGAAGTCTTATGATTATTCAACCTACTCTGTTTACTTCTGCTTATTTCCTGATTCTGGTTATTTGATAAGCAGTTTTGACTGACTGGTGCAGATGGTGATTGGAGCACTTTGGTATTTGGCTGATGCGTGGATGAAGTATGATTACCTGTGGCTGAAATACTTGTGAGGTAATCCTGAATTATATAGTAACCGCCAACAGAATTAGGCACGTAAATAAAGGGGATGTTGCCTCGCTGGTAGCAGACGCTGTTGTCTTGTATGAAGTAGCCAGGACTGACTGTACACATCTGCTGACAAGGTGAACGCTGGTGATGTTTATGAGTTTTCAGCTGCTCCTGCTGAAACTGTTGAGTATGGATAGCGGCTGGATTAGTTCGCGGATTCACTCGGGCTACAGGCAGGTGTGACTGTTGTTTGCTGTGTCTGTTTAAGCTTTTGTCTAGGTTAACATTAACTGTAGACTCCACGGCGCCGGATGTTCCATCTTGAATAATTGGTCTTGCAGGTACAATTATATCGAACTGTGAGGAGGGGAATAGGCCAGACTGCTCTGGGCTCGGGCGAATGGGCATGAAAATAATGCGCTGGGACACCTGAGGGTACGACTTCGATCTCTGCAGGACACGACTGTCCCGGGAAATGACCACACACTGAGTAGCCCCACGAGGTTCCGGTTCAAGGGATCGCTGGCGATGATTGCTGCTACTGTTGTTTTCTGGAAGCTGGATTTGCTTAACAGCGCTCAACTTTTCGAGCGCACAAAGGTCTGTACTAGCAATAAAAATGGCATCAGAGGATGCAGTCCCTTCGCCTTTCTCAGATGATATCTGTCTTGTAGTCTCTGAAACAGTGCTCACTAATGTTGTTGCGTTCTCCTGGTCTGAAATGGCTTGGTCTAACTTAATATCTTTTGGTTTACACTCGTTACTTTTTTCATACTTAGAGATATGAGTTGTCTCAACTGTTCCATCGAGCACAGGGCGATTTACTTCACGACTAGTATTAACTCTCTCTGTAACTGAACTAGGCGTAACCGCCTTGTTTTGGCTGACAAAATTGCTTGTGGAATATTCCACGATTCTAAGACCATCTTCAGTGTTCCGGTCCGTAAAAATGGCACTAACTGTCTTGCTACTTCTGACACACTTGTCAGACAGAACCATTCCTACTGAATCTTTATCACAGACTACAACGTGATTCAAATATACGCCAGGACTATCGTCCAGCATGTCCCCCGTCTTAAAAGTAGTCTCTTCCTGGTCAAGTGGCTCCACGAAGGACAGGTCATCAAGGCCGCTCTTAGAATTTTCAGACAGGCGACCGTAGTCTGTGGAGTAAGCTGACGTCAAATCTTTCCTGTCATCGTTTTCCTCTGTGTTTCCAGGATAGCGAGGACCTCTGGCCTCAAAGCTGCAATGACCTTTGTTTAAATCAGACGATGAAATGTCTTCAACGCTGAGGCTGTCAACGATAATCACATCTGGTGTGTCAGTGTATTCTGCCGGCACCATGCTGTGGTCCTCTGCTCTAGACAGAGAAGTCGGTTTCATTCCTTTGGCCACACAGCTGTCAATCATCTGAGGTTTCATGTTCTTTTGTTCTACTAACCCCGGCATGTTGCCGAACTTCTTTAGAATGAAATCCTCACGGCCACACTTCACTACACTTTATGGGCATACAACCTTTATATATCACAAGGTCCATTGTCCTTACAACATGTAACAAACCCAGAGTGTACGTAGTAACAATAATAGACAAATACCCTTGCTTCAGGTCCCTGTATATAAAAACTACTCTTAATGTCATGTAACACCAGAAAAACGATTTTTTAAACAATACCTAAACTGCTACATCTAAGATTAGAAAATCACGTAAATTATGACATCAGGAATGTATAATCTAGGTAATGTATCTTATTTTGTTTAAAAAAAAAAAAAAAAAAAAAAGATACCCAATATGATGGATGCTTTTTATGAAATGTACGCGAAAGGTAACTGTCTTAAACACCACTTGCAAAAGTATTACAAATCCAAACGCCACGTCTCCTTGGAGAACGGTACAAACCTATCCATGTAATGAACGAATCAAGCCGCTGCTCATTTGAAAATGTTACAAGTTAATGCAATCACCATTTTACGAACTGTCATATTTTACTAACTATCTAAGTGACATAAGAAGTTAACGCAATCCCACTGTACAAACTAAGTGATATGTAACAAGTTAACGCAATCACCATTTTACTAACTGTCTAAGTGACATGTAACAAGTTAACGCAATCACCAATTTACTGACTGTCTAAGTGGCGTGTAACAAAGTTAACACAATCAACATTTTACTACCTGTCTAAGTAACAGGTAACAAGTTAACACAATCACCATTTTACTATCTAGGTAACGTGTAACAAGTTCACGAAATCACCATTTTACTAACTGTCAAAGTGACATGTAACAAGTTCACGAAATCACCATTTTACTAACTGTCTAAGTGAAATGTCATGTAATGAATAATTTTTAAAAATCTCGACAGCTTTTCGGGAAAATACGGAAAAGGCGCACATTGCACTCTGAAAACTAACTTGAAAAACTACTAAAAGAATGCAGACATGGATGCATTACAATCTTGTCATGGTGCATTGTCGGGAAAATATAGAAACGGCATGCACTGCACAGTGAAAACTAAACTGAAAACGCATTAAAAGATCATGCAGGCCTTTCAAGTTTTTCACGGTGCCTTGACTATTGAACATATGTCATGATAAGTTTGTCTACCATATGTCATAAGTTTGACTATCATATGTCATGAAAAGTTTGACTTCCATATGTCATGAAAAGCTTGACTACCATATGTCATGATAAGTTTGACTTCCATATGTCATGATAAGCTTTACTACCATTTGTCATGATAAACTTGACTACCATGTCATGATAAGCTTGACTACCATATGTCATGATAAGTTTGACTACCATATGTCATGATACGTTTGACTACAAAGAACTGAACTGAAGACATAAATGAAAATGATGAGAAAAACTGGAAAGACCTTGAGGCCGATGGCACGCGACGGAGAGACTTATCACGTGACAGAGAGACTTATCACACGTTTGTTGAAGTCCCGATGACGAGTGATGGATGAATTAATTAATTGAAGTTGATGGAATGCGACGTTCACACGTTTACTATCACTATAAGGACGAACAAAAAATGGTCATGAAGCCACGGAGCAATCATTTATAAATGATACAGGAAGAATTAAAAGTAAACCATTGGAATTAAATCGAACTAATTAATTAACAGCTATCAATATATATATAAAATCCCAGCAAGGGATGCAACTTTGGTAGAAAGTTAGACATTAATTGTATTGTTTCCCTTATATGTCCTCTCCCGAAAATAGTAACACCCGACAAAGAAAAGTGCGCAAATGACGGTGTGCACAAAAATATGTATAGAACTGTGGTGATAAGTAAAATTGCCGTTAGGTATTGGTGCTTTTGAATTTAATTCCCGTCTTATGACGGGCTTTTACACTATTTTATCATAACTATTTTGTGTGAATGTCCAGAAACCTAGAACTGTGTATGAAAAATACCAGTGATCACGAATTTCGGTCAGTCCGTGAGTGGGGGAATCTCCAGTTACTTTACATAGAAATGCCCTGGGGAGGGGGGGGGGGGGGGGCGAAAGGCGCGCACTGCACCGTGAAAACTAAATTAAACCCGTGTACTGCCGGGGACAGGTTTTAACTAACACAACAACAAAAATATCCGAGACTCATTGATGTAACATCTGAAAGCCATGCACAATTTTACAACCTCGAAACAATACCCAAGCAACAAATCTAGGACGCGAGAAGTTACTTACATAATGGTTTAAAATATCATAATATATTCTTGCCAAAACCCTATTACAGTCCGATCAACACTTAAACACAGAACCATGTGACCTGTTATGTGCAGAAAAGTGGTTATACAAGATGGGACAATATTTCAGGAAGTAAGAGTTTCCTGTTCCAAGAATATGACACATCCTCGCAACATAGTTGTGACAGCAATGACAGAAAGAAAGAAAGCTTATGTCTGTGTAAAGAAAGAAAGATCATGTCTGTGTAAAGAAAGAAAGATCATGTCTGTGTAAAGAAAGACAGAAAGAAAGAAAGATCATGTCTGTGTAAAGAAAGAAAGAAAATGTCTGTGTAAAGAAAGAAAGAAAATGAATGTGTAAAGAAAGAAAGATCAAGTCTGTGTGTAAAGTGTCTGTGTAAAGAAAGAAAATAAAAAAAGAAAGAAAATGTCTGTGTAAAGAAAGAAAGAAAATGTCTGTGTAAAGAAAGACAGAAAGAAAGAAAGATCATGTCTGTGTAAAGAAAGAAAGAAAATGTCTGTGTAAAGAAAGAAAGATCATGTCTGTGTAAAGAAAGAAAGAAAATGTCTGTGTAAAGAAAGAAAGATCATGTCTGTGTAAAGAAAGAAAGAAAATGTCTGTGTAAAGAAAGAAAGAAAATGAATGTGTAAAGAAAGAAAGATCATGTCTGTGTAAAGAAAGAAAGAAAATGTCTGTGTAAAGAAAGACAGAAAGAAAGAAAGATCATGTCTGTGTAAAGAAAGAAAGAAAATGTCTGTGTAAAGAAAGAAAGATCATGTCTGTGTAAAGAAAGAAAGATCATGTCTGTGTAAAGAAAGAAAGAAAATGTATGTGTAAAGAAAGACAGAAAGAAAGAAAGATTACATATGTGTAAAGAAAGAAAGAAAATGTATGTGTACAGACAGAAAGAAAGCTTATGTCGTGGAAAAAAAGAAAGAAAGATCATGTCTGTGTAAAGAAAGAAAATGTCTGTGTAAAGAAAGACAGAAAGAAAGATCATGTCTGTGTAAAGAAAGAAAGAAAATGTATGTGTACAGAAATAAAGAAAGCATTATGTCTATGTATAGAAAGAAAGATTTTATGTGTGTAAAGAAAGATTACATCTGTGTACAGAAAGAAAGATTTTATCTCTGCAAAGAAAGAAAGATTATATCTGTGTACGGAAAGACAGACAGAAATACAGATTATGTAAAGAAAAATAGAAGGAAAGAAATTTTTTGTCTGTGTAAAGAAAGACAGATACTCAGAAAGAAAGGAAAGCAAAGAAAGAAATGAGACGTGACCAGGCAGAATGACAAAAACATGATGGGAGCCCGGCAGAATGCCACAAATATGATGGAAGCCCTGCAGAATGACAACAATAGCATGTGAGCCCTGCAGAATGACAAGAATTTGACGGGAACCAGTGCTCTTCTAGTCAAAGCAGCAATTGCTGTTTTTGTAGTAGTAACAGCTCTTCTCAGCCGTGTAGCAGCTTCCCGGGGTCTCAGAGGAAGCAAGGAAAGAACATGACTACTTCTCCCGTAGCCATTTCGTCAAAGACGACTCATGTCTGGTTATACCTGGGGCTGGCAACCTCACCATGTAAAAGAACTACTACAGAATACCATCGCCAGGGAAGCAAGTGCTTTGATTCAGGTTCCTTGCAAGTGGAATCTCCATGCTTTGTAAGAAGCAGTGACAGAAAATGAGAAGAGAGAACAGGGGTCTTCAGAAAAGAGTATCTAACATCGCAACAATCTGAGTTTTATACATTTTGAAAACTCCTCAATGACCTTTCGTTAGGGCAAGTGGCAAGGATTGCTTGATACTTTTGTGTTCAAATTTCTGAAATTGGATACATTTTTCGAAACAAATTTACGTAATGTGGCGAACTTCGCTTTTTTAATTCGCCACAAAAAAAGGATGTGCGGGGCACGCTCAAGTCTTAAACTAGTCAGCACGAGGGAAGTAATGAAGCCCTTCCTTAATTCTTTCGTCTCTTAACCTCGTGGTCGCTGAAGCACCATTTGCTTTTACCCGCTTCAGTATTTGATTCAACCCGTGTCTGTGTCTGTCTTACGCTAGCATCAATCAACACCTCTTTAGCTCCCCACGAAACACAGGCCGTCAACAAACACATGCCAAGTCTTCCTCTCACATGCCATCAACTTCAGTTCTTTCTGCGTTGTCAACATTTTCACTTCTGTCTCCAGTTCTCTTCTCCGTGTATTTCTTGGTCTACCTCTGCCTCTCTTACCATGGGGGTTCCAAAACAAGGACTGCCTTGTAATGCTATGCACAGGTTTCCTCAATGAGTGTCCTATCTATCGCCAGCGTCGTCTTGTTTCACTATTTGCTTCAACCCTTGTCTGTGTCTGTCTTGTGCTAGCATAAGACTCTGCAAATCGTCGCCTCAATACTGCTATATTCCACCTCCACCAGCTTGTTTTAAGAAAAATGATTTCAAAGTTCTTTGGCTATTAGAAGAAAGGAAGGATATATTACGTTAACATGAAATTGTGCACTTACTTACTTAGTCGTTCCTCTTCTACCGTGAGGTGTAGAGGTTTGTAAGAGAGAGCGCCATACTATTCTATCGGCTATCTTCCTCCTGGCTTGGTTCCATTCTAGTCCTCGGTCCTTCAAAGATTGTCTAATGTTGTCCCCCCAGCGGACTTTGGGTCGTCCTGGGGGTCTGGATCCCTGGCTCTTAGTTTCCCATGCTTGTCGTGGTAGCCGATCTTCTCCCATTCTGCAGACATGGCCAAACCATCTCAGTTGGGACTGTTCTACTTCGGTATGTAGGGGTTGGGTTTTTAGGCCTTGACGTATCGTTTGGTTGCGGACCATGTCTCTTCTTGTTACTTCAACCACCTTCCTCAGATACCTCATTTCTGAGGTTTGGATCTGGCTTTTGTGGGTTGTAGTCATTGCCCATGACTCGCATCCATACGCCAAGAGAAATTTTGCACGATGATCCAAATTGCTAACAGTACGATATTGTGTGAGATGATAGATTAAGCTATAAGACCTCGATTTATGACCTCAGGTCAATTTTGGCCAAATGTGGAGATTGAATAAAACAGTAGTAAGGCGACGAAATATCTTTCTATCCGGACTATTTGCAAAAGGGAGAAAAAAAACTACCCGCCCAGGGTGTCTTTTGTCTACTCCAGTAGTTCTCAAACCTTTTTACAACCACAACTCAAAAGTCACATTCGGCGAAGCTGGCGCCCCAAAGCTAACAATAACAAGAATTCAGCCAAAGGCGTGCCGCTTAAGACTTCGAGTATGGGAAACGTCAAGGACACGACCTCTCGCAACGTTTCCCGAGACTCAGTAGTAAGGTAAAGGATCCCGTTACACGCCCATTGAGGCATTTTGGGAATATGGTGTTAGGCCCATATTTTCTTGACCATCGGCACACTAGGGGTGATGTGGTCAGCATCACGCCGGCCGCCTTAATCTTCCCAGAGTCGCTATGGTACCCAATTCATGAAGCTGGGTCGACCCCAGAGCCGTTTGCGATCTAAAATATCCCACTTCATCGAACCATGGACCACCGAGCTAGGAAGCCAGTGCACTAACCAGTGCGGCTACTGCGGCACCAACTTGGGTCTACCCATTTATCTAGCTCTCGGGACTGTACCCTGATGGACAGCACTGGACAATCCTTTTTATTCTGAGGCAGGGGTCACACAAGTCAAGCTCGCGCGTTGTTAATATTGTTTATAAAGCTCCTAACAGCCTCATATTCATTTGTATGCAGTGTCAAGATGTTCTCAAAAGAAGCGTTTATGCTAACATTGTTATAAGGAAATCTACATTCTCATGACCCTAACTGAGATAGGAAATCCCTAAAGCGTGATTTTTTTAAAAATCCAGCAAAGAGGATATTCCACGCAAGTAATATGCCAACTGTAAATTGAAGAACCAACTGTGGTTTGACACCCATGCGATGCTTAAAAAGCGGAAACAATAATGCTTTAAGGCACTTTCAGAAATAACGAATGCTGGCACCTAAACAAAAGTGCTTCCGAGATATCACACTGAAGTAATAACATTGTTTCTTTTTGGGTGAGAATCGGTCTGCCGGCAGAGAATGATGGCGCCTGCCTCGCAACCGACAATTGTTGAATAAAACACGTAACGGAAGTGCACTTCCGGTGAAAGAACGGTCGTCTGACTCTTCTGATTTCTTAGGTCGTATAAGACAAATGGAAAGGTACACCAGTGCAGACTATAAGTACTCGGAGGACAGCACACCAGACAGTAGTAGGAGGTAACATATAAGACAATAAAATGAAGTAAATATCACTTAAAAAAGAAAGTAGTACATCAGAGAAAACAGTCGGAAGTAGCCCCATAAGACAACACAAGAAGTAAGCTATCGGACAATAAATGGAAGTAAGATACCGGACAACAAATGGAAGTAAGACATCGGACAACAAATGGAAGTAAGACATCGGACAACAAATGGAAGTATGACATTAGACAACAGAAGAAAGTAACGTATCAGACAACAAAGTGAAGTAAAACACCAGACAACAGAAGAAAGTAACGTATCAGACAACAAAGTGAAGTAAGACATCAGACTGTAGAATAAGTAATATATCAGACAAAGTGAAGTAAGACATCAAACTGTAGAATAAGTAATATATCAGACAATAAAGTGAAG
The DNA here is from genome assembly GCA_024509875.1 of Oreohelix idahoensis. Taxonomy (NCBI): domain Eukaryota; kingdom Metazoa; phylum Mollusca; class Gastropoda; order Stylommatophora; family Oreohelicidae; genus Oreohelix; species Oreohelix idahoensis. The sequence continues at coordinate 57,639 of JAMPIV010023180.1, read as the reverse complement.
TAAGACATCAGACTATAGAAGAAGTAATATGTCAGACAACAAAGTGAAGTAAGACAGCAGACTGTAGAATAAGTAATATATCAGACAAAGTGAAGTAAGACATCAAACTGTAGAATAAGTAATATATCAGACAACAAAGTGAAGTAAGACAGCAGACTATAGAAGAAGTAATATGTCAGACAACAAAGTGAAGTAAGACAGCAGACTGTAGATTAAGTAATATATCAGACAACAAAGTGAAGTAAGACATCAGACTGTAGATTAAGTAATATATCAGACAATAAAGTGAAGTAAGACATCAGACTATAGAAGAAGTAACATATCAGACAACAAAGTGAAGTAAGACAGCAGACTGTAGAAGAAGTAACATATCAGACAACAAAGTGAAGTAAGACAGCAGACTGTAGAAGAAGTAATATGTCAGACAACAAAGTGAAGTAAGACATCAGACTGTAGATTAAGTAATATATCAGACAACAAAGTGAAGTAAGACATCAGACTGGAGAAGAAGTAATATATCAGACAACAAAGTGAAGTAAAACACCAGACAACAGAAGAAAGTAATATACCAGACAACAGAAGAAAGTAATATACCAGACAACAGAAGAAAGTAATATACCAGACAACAGAAGAAAGTAATATACCAGACAACATAAGAAAGTAATATGCCTGACAACAGAAGAAAGTAATATACCAGACAACACAGGAAAGTAAGATATCAGACAGCAAAAGCAAGTATAACCAGACAACATAAGGATGTATCATAGTTTTAAGTGGATATCACCAGACCACAGAACTGAGAATCAGATTGATTACATATGCATAAGTAAGAAGTTTTGGTCATCATTGGATGATGTAAAAGTATGTAGAGGAGCAGATGTGGTATCAGACCACCATCTTCTGTTGGCTAAGACAAAATTAAAACTCAAGAAATTTACAACAGTATATAGCTATAGATAACAGTATAATGTGGGATATTTAAGAAATCAGGAAATAAGAGAAAAATTGTCAATCACAGTATCCAACAAATACCAAGTACTTCAACAGCTGGAAGATGAAGCAGATACGGAAGACCACTGGCAACAAGTAAAAAATATATGGAACGAGACATGTGAAGAAGTACTGAGAAAAAGAGAACATCAGCACAAAGCATGGATAACAACAGAAACCATTAGTAAGATAGAAGACAGGACAAACAAGAAAGCAGATTTAAACAGAAGCAAAACCAGAAGCTCCAAAGCCAAGGCTCATGAAGTGTACATAGAAGCAAAGAAGAAGAAACATCAAAAGAGACAAGAGGAAGTATATTGAAGAGATGGCAACGGAAGAAGAGGAAGTTGCAAGCAAAGGAAATATGAAGTACCTGCACAACAACACAATGAAGCTAAGAGGGAAATATAAGCTAGCAAATGGCCTCATAAAAGATAAGAATGGAAAATTCCTTAGTAATATACAATCCAACTAATCCCCCAGACATCCAGCCAGCAGAAGAAGAGCTACAAATCAGCTGTGAACGACCAAGTAGAGAAGACATAAAGAAAGCCATAAAGCTTCTGAAAGATGGAAAAGCAGCTGGTCCAGATTGCATTCCAGCAGAGGCCATCAAAACAGATTTTGATACCTCTACAGAGTTATTATACAAACTACTTGGCAAAGTCTGGGAGAGAGAGGAAATACCAGCAGAATGGAAGGAAGGTTATCTGGTCAAGTTGCCTAAGAAGGGAAATTTACAGGAGTGCACAAATTATAGAGGAATAATGTTACTATCAGTGCCAGGAAAAAAATTAAACAGAATCATCCTTGAGAGATTTAAAGGTGTCCATAGACAAGCAACTGAGAGATGAACAAGCAGATTTTTGACAAAACAGATCCTGTACAGACCAGATAGCCACATTGAGAATAATAGTTGGACCCAAAGATGCAGCAATAGAGAATGCAGTCAGCAACCCATAGCTTGACTGCTTGCGCCAGGGTCAGCGAACCAGAGCTGACCAAGACCCTACTCCACCTCCACGTGGTGGTCCTGGAAACAGGCTGCATCACTGCAGTCTGGCTGAGAGAGTAGGGATCGAAGAGGGAAGGCAAACCCGGTCCCAAAAAATGCCGTGCTGAAGTCGGATGTGTCGGCCGAAAGGCGCTGATATCGCAGCTCCGGCGTAAACAGACACAACGCAACCAACGTCCTTTTCAGGACGAACGAGGAAGAAGAAGAAGAAGAAGAATAGTTGAAGAAAGTCTGGAATGGAATTCACCGCTATATATCGGATTCGTGGACTACGAAAAGGCATTTGACAGTGTAGACAGAGAATCGCTTTGGAAATTGATGAGGCATTATGGAGTTCCCATGAAGATCATTAACTTAATAAAGAAGACCTATGAAGACATGACATGTAGAGTTCTTCATGAAGGACAACTTACAGAACCGTTTAGGATTAGAACGGGAGTGAGACAGGGGTGCCTCTTGTCTCCATTTCTTTTCTTACTAGCAATAGATTGGGTTATGAAAACATCGACATCGTACAACAGAAATAGAATCCAGTGGAATCTGACTAAACAGCTTGATGATCTGGATTTTGCAGATGACTTGGCTCTCTGTCTCATAGCCATAATCAGATGCAAGAGAAAATGAAAATTCTCAATGAGAGGTCACAACAAGTGGGCCTGAAAATACACAGGGAAAAGACAAAGATTATGAGAATAAATGCAAGAAATGATAACAAGGTTGAACTTGAAGAAACACCACTAAAAGATGTAGAACTGTACACATATCTTGGCAGTAACCAAAGTTGGAGGGACAGACAGTGATATCAAAATAAGAATACAAAAAGCAAGTAGAGCTTTCATTGCATTGGGAAACATATGGAGAACAAGAGAAATCAAGTCCAACACGAAAATAAGAATCTTCAACTCAAATGTGAAGTCAGTCCTGTTGTATGGCTCTGAGACATGGAGAACAACAAAAACAATCAAAAAGCTACAGACTTTTATAAACGGGTGCTTGCGTAGAATAGAAGGACTGAAATGGTATGACAAAGTCACAAATGGGAAATTGATGACAAGAACCAGACAAGTGCCAGTGGAACAGGAGTTGAGAAGAAGACGCTGGCGATGGATAGGACACACATTGAGGAAACCTGTTGATAGCATTACAAGACAGTCCTTGTTCTGGAATCCACAGGGAAAGAGTTGCAGAGGTAGACAAAAAAACACATGGAGAAGAGAACTGGATACAGAGGCGAAAATGATGAGGAAAACTTGGAAAGAACTTGAGCATGGGACAGAAGGACTTGGCATGTGTTTGTTGACGGCCTATGCTCCTCGGGGAGCTAAAGGGTATAGAATTAATTGATAATTTTAAGTAAGTGATAATCCTTCTCGAACAAGAACGACAGCTGTGAAGAAGTCTGTACAACATGCGTATGACAACGACCTGGGGAATATGAAGCCATATTTTGCGAATGTCAAAATAAAGAGAACCTCTCTCTCTCTCTCTCTCTCTCTCTCTCTCTCTCTCTCTCTCTCTCTCTCTCTCTCTCTCTCTCTCTCTCTCTCTCTCTCTCTCTCTCTCTCTCTCTCTCTCTCTCTCTCTCTCTCTCTCTCTCTCTCTCTCAACGTTAGTTTACTATCCTGTTTAGATTTTATTCCCCCATCGAGGCCAGCTCCTTGACGTGGAGATGGGGCTCAAGTACAGCCATCAGCGGCTGAAAAAACCAAGACTGGCCAGGCCCTCCTACACTCGAGCAAGACCACAGTCTGCCCTAGCAAGTCAAGGTGCTGAAGACGGAGGCAACCAGCCAAGAGGCGCACCACAGCAATCAGGATGCCACGCACATGCGCTATGGAAGTATGCCTATATCTGCAAAACGTTATGGCACTCGCCCTGTGACGGACACCCATGCAGGCGCAGTGCCGGGCCCTCTGCCTCGGAAGGGCCCAACCCCTACTACTGGGGGTCCTTCTCAATTGCCCCGTGGAGCCAGGAGGCATGAGAATAGAGCTACTGGCCAAGCAAAGAAAAGACCATTTAAAATAATGCACTGGAATGCTGAAGGCGTCAATAGTAAAAAAGACGGCTACAGCAAAAAATTAGAGCTCGAAAATATCTTGAATAACTACAAAAGACAGTGAAGTTTATACAAGAAACAACATTGCAGATATAGACAATATAGTTCAAGCGAACGAAAGAAGAAGAAGAAGAAGAAGATTTTATTCCATTTTATTATTTTTTCTAGAAATATTAAAGTAAACGGTTGAATATATAGCCGACACCAGTACAGTACCATTCGTGGAAAAGCTCTACGGGGATTCAAACAGCCTCAAACTGGCCCCTGCTTTCTTTGAAAACATTCAAGTGAACGTCTGAGAGTGTACGAAGAAGAAGAAGAAGAAACGGTTGAAATGAAGAACAATAGGCCGTCTGTTCGAAACCGGCCTTTAAAAACACAGTTCCGAGATGCCTTACACGGGGTAACGGTAAAGGATTCCTAAATCTGACCCTAACGACGCTGGCCAGATACAAAGATATCGAAAAAGACGTCCAGCTGTTCTTCTTTTTTCAACCAATTAAACATTTAGTCAAATGTCAGTTGTTTGTTTATTTTTTTTTTTTCCTCAATGTTTTGACATTTGTTTCATGATGATCCAATTGATAACAGTGAAGATATCTTCTTCTTCTTATTCAAACCACTCTCAGACTTCTACTTAAATGTTTTCAAATAAAGCAGTTGTCCTTAGATGTAAAAAAGGTTGGGAACCACTGGTCTACATTAAACGGAAGTTCGCGAGTCTCCCCGATTCTAACATGCCGAAGAGATAAAAGAGAAAAAAACACACACACAAAGAAACTATAGCCATTTATCTCAGTGGTTCTCAACCTGTTTTGCTCATGCACCAACCCCATCCCCTCCCTCTGAGCCTTATTTACCTCTGTGGCTCCGCTGATAGTCACTGTTAGCTGGAAAAAAGGTTCTTTACCATCTTACTTGATCCTCTAGATATATGGCATGGCCATCTAGGGGACTATATGGCCCACTTTGAGAACCACTGATTTATCTTACCGATCTACTCAATACGGGGTTAAAAGTGCAAGCTGTCCCATAACAGATACTGCCGCATGGACGTGGAGTGTTTAAGATTTAACAATACAATGTGTCAGCTTTATGAAGTGGGGTTGACCGGTTCCTTTCCTTGCTGACTTTGCCTTCCCTAACTTAACATCAGGTGGGTGCACATTTACAGCTGGGTATACATCGGGAATCATAATCATAACCCTAAACCTTAATCCTAATCCGGTTGACATGAAGAACAGTGGGACGTGTTCTTCGTTGTCCTTCTAGCAATTCACCAAGGTCGTAAGGGTTGGGATTAAGGTTAGAGTTTAGGGTTAGTGTATCTAAACCTCACTCTTACCCCTTTGTACTCAGTCTCTGAATTCTTTTTAAGGCCGTATCGAACACACTGTTCTTCATTTTAACCCCTAACCCTAGCCCTTACCCCCTCTTTTTACTGCGACTCTGGATTATTTATTTAAGGCGGTATCGAATAAACGGCACACTGTTCTTCATTACAACCCCCCAATTATAATGACGTTGGCGCCTAAATTGGCCGCCGAATCGATGACAGATATTTGAGCAAAAAGGGACACACTGTCCACTATTCTTCATTTAAACCTAATCGGGTTTGTGCTAGCATCCCAAATATTATTCGTGTAACTTAAAACAACACATCGATCTGCTATCGTGAACAGTATCCGTGTAAAGAGAGCACATATTAAAATTAAACCATAAAAACGCACCTGATTAGAAACACAAAACACGTTCGGCACTATTTTAACACTGTATATTTGACATATCCCTCTAGAAGATACACCACCATTTCTTGCGACCATGCACAAAGGAAGACGTCATTGTATCAACACCATGGACGCCCTATCAAGAACACCGAACATGTTGTGTTCAACAGAAGAACTGTGTTCAACACAAGAACTGTGTTCATCCGCGGACGTGAAAATCGTTTAATCCGAATACCTCTCACACAAACCTGCAAGCTGCTACAGAAATCAGCCAGACTACCTACTAACAATTTCAGCCAGATCTACCGAGGCGTGCCTGGAGTAGAAAAAAAACTCGATCGCTATGTTTAAAAACAAAACAGCGAAACATGGCTTTCGCATGGGTTTAGTGGTTCTTAATTTTGTCCGGGTCGTGGGACAGGTTCACGTGTGTTCTTCTGTAATGGTATTTATGATATCGTCGCATCTATGTGTTACCAGGACCCAAAAGGTGAGCAAAGAACAGTAACACTGTAATCTTACATGCATGACGTAAAGAGCGACCTAGGAGGGGGTGGACACGGGACTTGCTACCTCTTCCTGCAGACAGATACCGGCATATGGGCACACAGACAGACATACGTATTAGATATAGACAGACATACGTATTAGATATAGACAGACAGATACCAACATATGGGCAAACAGACAGACATACGTGTTAGATATAGACAGACAGACACCGATATATGGTCACTTATACAGACATACGTGTTAGATATAGACAGACAGATACCGGCATATGGGCACATAGACAGATATACATATTAGATATAGACACACAGATACCGGCATATGTGCACATAGACAGATGTACATATCAGATATAGACAGATGTATATCTCAGATATAGACAGACAGATACCGTCATATGGGCACACAGACAGATGTACATATCAGATATAGACAGACAGATACCGACATATGGGCATACATACAGACATACATCTTTGATATAGTTAGGCAGACAGATATAGGCACAAGGGCACACAGACAGACAAATATTAGATATAGATAGGCACAGATATAGGCATATGGATACATATACATACATGATTAGTAGATACAGATAGGCAGACAGAAACAGACAAGCAGACAGAAACAGACAAACAGACAGACCGACATTTTAGACACAGATGGACAGAGAGACATACATATTAGATATAGATGGAGAAACAGACAGACATACATATTAGATTTTTTTTTTTTTTTTTTTTTTCGGTAACCAGCGGCACTTGGGCTTTCAGCCCTTCGGCCCAATGACATGTCATTGCGAGGCTGGGGAACCTGAGGACTTTCCTTCCAACCCGGTCAGGAGCTTCGCTCCTTCCCATCCACAGAGGGTTTATCACAGGAGCCGTTCAGGCTATTCAGTCAAATTTCCGGCCGTAAACATTTCTTCAAACGCCGACGCCCGGGTTTGAACCATGAACACCTGGTCGCCAGTACAACGCCGAAGCCATTACACCAGCGCGGCTCCCATACATATTAGATATAGATGGGCAAAGAGACAGGCATACATATTAGGCATAGACAGGAAGATATGGGCAAACAGGCAGACATACATCTTAGATATAGACAGATAGACAGACAGATGTGGGCAAACAGACAGACATACGTTTTAGATGTAGGCAGACAGATATAAGCATATGGACAACAGACAAATATACACATTAGATATATAGACCGACAGATACGGGCATGTGGGCAAACAGACAAGACATACACATTAGATATAGGTAGACAGATATAGGCATATTGGCAAACATACAAACATACATATTAGATATAGATCGGCAGACAGATACAGACAAACAGACAGACCGACACATTAGATATAGATGGACAAACAGACAGACATATTAGATATAGACAGGCAGACAGAATCAGGCATATGGGCAAACAGACAGATCTGACAAAGACAGGCAGGCAGATCTGACAAATACAAACAGACAAATCTGACAAAGATAGACAGACAGATCTGACAAAGACTAACAGAAAGATTTGACAGAGGCAAAGGCAGACAGATCTGACAAAGACAAACAGACAGATCTGACAAAGACGGACAGACCAATAAGACAAACAGACAGATCTGACAGAGACAAAGACAGACAGATCTGACAAAGACAAACTCAGCCAGATCTGACAAAGACAAACAGCCAGATCTGTCAGAGACAAAGACAGACAGATCTGACAGAGACAAAGACAGACAGATCTGACACAGACAAAGACAGACAGATGTCACAGACAATGACAGACAGATCTGACAAAGACAGACAGATCTGACACAGACAAAGACAGACAGACTACTTCCCTCTCTACACGCGCGCCTCTCTTTTACCCCCAAAAATAAAAATCCACAGGGACGAGGTGAAAATATCTCTGCTTAACGCAAGAAGCAAATTAGCAGTTAATGCTTTCCTTAACGAGCTGACTGTGTTTAGGTTCACGCCCGTGCACAAGTCTGTCCTTTCTATCATCAACCCCCAAATGAATGTCTGGATAAATAAAAACAGTACTCAGACCTATATTGTTTAACCTTGAAGGATAAGATTTGACAGTGTTATCGATTGCTTCTCGATGCAAAGGTACCGGGTTCGGAACCTGGTAGATTTACGCTTCAATTTACCCAGCTGTAAATATGGGTTGATAACGAAGAACTGGAAAGTGTCAATGAATTCGAATACTTAGGATCAATCATTAACAGCTCTGGCGACTGTGCAGTAGAAATTAAAAGAAGACTTGCAATTGCTTCACATAAGCTAATACAGATGAAAAACCTATGGCAAGGCACAAGCAAAGAAACAAAGTTACAACTGATCAGAGCATGTATATTCCCAGTAGCAACATACGGCTGCGAGACTTAGACACTCAATAAAACAGTTGCAAAAAAGATTACATCATTCGAAATGAAATGCTACAGAAGGATGTTGAGAATACCCTGGACAGAAAAAAAGACCAACAGAGAAGTACTGCACTCACTAAATGTACAGGAACATTGGCTCCTAAATACCATCGCAATAAGGAAGCTGAAATTTTTCGGTCATATAAAAAGACATAATAGTCTGGAAAAAACAGTGATGGAAGGCATGGTCCCTGGAAAAAGGGGAAGGGGTCGACCTAGACGACGGTGGACCCAGGACATCACAGAGAGTCTGAACTTGTCTTTGGCTGATGCAGGTCGACTTGCCCAGAATCGTGATGCGTTCAGAGCAGCTGTAATGGAGACAACGTTCTGGAAAGAATACGTCACATGATGAATGAAATATGGGTACCTGCTCTTGAGTTAGGGAAGGCTAAGGCAGCGAGGAAGTGAACTAGTCACCTAAATTTATAAAGCCGAAACACAGCATTGTGAAGTCTCTTAAGACTTCACTCCTTTATGGCAACCATCAACCTTTAATGAAACATAGCGTTGTGAAGTCTCTTAACACGTCACTCCTTTATGGCAACCATCAACCTTTAATGAAACATAGCGTTGTGAAGTCTCTTAACACGTCACTCCTTTATGGTAACCATCAACCTTTTATGAAACATAGCATTGTGAAGTTTCTTAACACGTCACTCCTTTATGGCACCCATCAACCTTTTATGAAACATAGCGTTGTGAAGTCTCTTAACACGTCACTCCTTTATGGCACCCATCAACCTTTTACCATATGCCCGAGCAAGCATTAGCTCAATTCTTTGTTTTCTGTCTCCTCAGAGACTCCCTATGTGTGTGTGTATATATATATATATATATATATATATATATATATATATATATATATATTATAATATATATATATATATATATATATTATAATGTATATTCCCAGTAGCAACATACGGCTGCGAGACTTGGACACTCAATAAAACAGTTGCAAAAAAGATTACATCATTCGAAATGAAATGCTACAGAAGGATGTTGAGAATACCCTGGACAGAAAAAAAAGACCAACAGAGAAGTACTGCACTCACTAAACGTACAGGAACATTGGCTCCTAAATACCATCGCAATAAGGAAGCTGAAATTTTTCGGTCATATAAAAAGACATAATAGTCTGGAAAAAAACAGTGATGGAAGGCATGGTCCCTGGAAAAAGGGGAAGGGGTCGACCTAGACGACGGTGGACCCAGGACATCACAGAGAGTCTGAACTTGTCTTTGGCTGATGCAGGTCGACTTGCCCAGAATCGTGATGCGTTCAGAGCAGCTGTAATGGAGACAACGTTCTGGAAAGAATACGTCACATGATGATGATATATTATAATAATAATAATAATAATAGCCCCTTCAGTCATAACTGACTATGGGAATGCGCCCCTGAGGTGACAGACCTCAGCTGCTTATTTTCCTGGTGTTCCTTTCGACGTTTTCTCCTCACCTCTGCTTCTTGTGTGAGCCTCTCTTCGCCCAATCTGAGGTGGCGCCGTAAATAGCATCGCCACTTAGTGCGATCGGCAGCTTCATCCTCCCATGTTGCTGGATCCATGTCCAGTGCCCTCATATCTCTCTTGCACACATCTTTGAACCTCAGCTGTGGTCGCCCAACTGTTCTCTTGCCATCTGCTAATTGTCCGTAGAAGATATCTTTTGGGATGCGACCATCTTCCATGCGGCGAACATGGCCAAGCCAGCGAAGTCTGCGCTGTCTAAGAAGCGTATACATACTTTGAAGGCCAGCACGTGACAACACCTCGATATTTGTCACTTTATCTTTCCACGAGATGCCGAGGATGCGGCATAGACACCGCAAATGGAAGGTATTGAGCCTTCTTTCTTGCTTAGCATAGGTCGTCCAGGTCTCGCTGCCATATAGGAGTGTGCTGGTGACGCAGGCATTATATACCGCAGCTTTGGTCTTCATTGTGAGTTTAGAGTTTCCCCAAACACGCGATGTGAGGCGGGCAAAGGTAGCTGCAGCTTTGCCAATGCGGCTGTCGATTTCTGTATCCAGTGAGAGTTTGTCATTGATGGTAGACCCTAGGTATGTGAAGTGGTGCACCACTGCCAATTCATAGTTATCGATAGTGATAACTGGTGCAGCACCCACATCCTGACTCAGCACATTCGTTTTCTTTAGACTTATTGTGAGGCCAAAGTCCTTGCATGCTTTAGTGAAGCGATTCATCAAGCTCTGAAGCTCCTGTTGGCTTTGAGTGACGACTGCAGCATCATCAGCGAACAACAAGTCTCTTATAGTGACCCTTCTGATTTTTGTTTTTGCCTTCAGCCTTGAAAGATTAAACAGACGGCCATCTGACCTAGTGTGAAGGCATATTCCTTCAGTTGCATCTCTGAATGCATGTTTCAAGAGTAAGGCAAAGAAGATTCCGAAGAGGGTCGGAGCCAGAGCACAGCCTTGTTTAACGCCACTTCGTATATCAAAGGGCTGTGACGTGCTTCCAGCATATTGGACTGTTCCCTTCATGCCGTCATGGAATATATATATATATATATATATATATATATATATATATATATATATATATATATATATATATATATATATATATATATATATATATATATATATATATATATATATATATATATATATATATATATATATATACAGTACTTTGCAAAAAAAATGGCAGTCATATTGCTCAGCTAAATAAGCTGAAATCTAATTAAATATGCATGTTCTGCCCCAAATTTGCACTCCACTTAAGTGAGCAAACACTACCAAAAGTAATAAAAAAATTAGCGTAGAGTAACGTCCCTTGATATAAGAGCAGACGACAATTTCTAATGCTAGTGGCAGAAAATGGATACAAAGTCAAAGTGTATGTTAATTTTTGAGCTTTGGAATGAAGGAAATCAAACATGTTCCAACATTTCTAAAACCTTGAACATTCCTGAGCGGACTGTCTACAGAGTTGTGAGTAAATTAAAAGCAGGTAATGGAATCGAGCGAAAAGAAGGTAGTGGGAGGCTGTCACGTAGGGTTTATATTCATTTAATTTCCTACATTTTCTTCCTATTCTTTCACCAAATTCTCTCTTTATTATCTCTGTATTTCCTTTTTCCTGTATATTTTTCATCCATTCGTTTTGCGTATATTATTTTCATATAATTCGCAAACTTTACCTGTTTTCCTTTCTCTTAAACTGAGAATCGCGCTAGGACGATATTACGTAGATGTCAGGGCTGCAGGGCGTCAGAAGGCGTGATAAGTCGGTTCGCTGAACATAGGACGTAGCAAATCGTCTACATTCTCACCGAGCGCGCGAGTTTCTTCTCGGCATTAGTCCCGGTGAGGTGTGATACTTTACATCTGCACCGGTCAGTATCCAGACATTTGTCTGGAAAAATCCCAAACTGACACGGCGCTCACTTGGGCCATGGTCAGCTGTAGTGGTAAAACTGCCCTGCATTGGAGTCAGGCTGTCTGGGATTTGAAACTGACACGCGTACATCGTGGTCAGTAGGTGACAGTTACGACACGCGTTAAGCGGACGTAAATGTTGGGAGTAGGGGAGATAATTTCGCGTGGCGAAATAGTTTGGGCCCTTTGTCTGATTTTAAGATATTGGCCAAGTTTGAAACTTTAATTTCATTCTCGCTCATAGACTCCACAGTAGATAGGTCGCTCGAAAACAGAATAGCTGTTAGCGAAGATCTCAGTTTGTTTCGGCAATTTGTCGAACTTCTAGACTTCCAGAAATATTTTCAGCATTTTTATTCTTAAGTTGTGCGACTACCTGTAATTCTGTGGTTGAGGTAATTAATATGATAGATATATAGATTTTGTGAGTGTTAAAGTGTTAAATCGCTTAATTCATTTTAATCTATTTCTTTAGCGCAGGAGAGAAATAAAGTGGTAGGCTATTATATTTTCTAGGGAAGCATTCAGTGGAAAGCAGAATAATAATTTAATTTCTAGCTTATAACGGCAATTGTAGCTATTTATGAATTTAATTTAACTGCTAATACTCAGTCGAGTGTATTTTTCTAAACTAACGTATAAACTCTAGAATCCAGCCTCATGAATGATGACGGGATACGCACGTGTTCCTAATTTATGAGGAATGCTGATTTTTAATATAACTTACGTCACGGGAAGTTTAAATGATAAGCAAAGCTCTCTGCTTGCAAGTTTAAATGTAAGTTTTAACCAGTACAGATTCTGTTTATTATATTATATGTGTTATTTTTCCTCCACACAGTGAAAGTTTTGGGGTGACCCTAACTTTACCAGCACCTAGTAGTAGTTTCCATACTTGTGAAGAAATAGACAGTCCTTATTTTGAACCACGTGGGTTTTCTCAAGTAACACTGATCTGACGGTGCAAGTTAGACAGAAATACTAATATCCCTATAACGGGTTTTCAAAGACTGTAATGATAAATACTGGACCTTGGAGCCAGCACTTAATTTCTTCTAGAAACTCTATATAATTTGCTGCCCGGTGGCGTGAATATTAACAATCATTTCCCGACTAGATTATATCTTGTGGACAAATCTGTGGTGTGACTAAAGTGAATCCTATACTGAGGGAAGGCACCGACCTGACATTCATCATTTTTTAGAAACCTACGCTATTGACACTGTGCTCTGCTAACTCCCGCGCCTGGAATAATTGTTAGGTGACTTAATCAGACATTTGAACAAATTTGCATACCCAAGTAGTCGTTCCCGGAGACTCCAAGTTAAATACGTCTTTTGGAACTGGGGACTTCTTGGCAGAAGACTGCATTTTTTGAGTCTGTGTGGAAATCTAAAATCAATGTGTTCCAAGAGGCAGCAAGCAAAGTCGTGAGTACAAGTGTGAGAAGCCATGGCGGAATGAATGAGTGTACGCTGGTTTGAGTGATATTTTCACTATTATATCTTTGACACCCTGTTGCTGTCTTTTTTGTTTTTTTTCAATCTGCATAATTTGTTGCTAAGGCTAGAGTTCTTGTGTTTTGTCTTAGGTTAAATCAGATTTTTTTTTTCAAACTCTGTGCATATAATTACGAGATAAAACAAAGACAACTCTTAGACTCAAACTCTATGTATCTGTGACTCGGGCGCCATCATCTGTTCTCTTAACGGGGCCGGGCTAAACCTAGAGTTAACACTATAACGGGGCTATCATCCTTGCAACATTTCCTTGATTTTTTATGACTATGTGTATATGTATTTTCCTTGATGTACTTTCTTTGATGTTGTGAGCCGATTTTTCCTGATAATAAAATCGCTCTTGAACTTAATAATCGTGTTTGGTCAGCTCGTTCTAGATAATATATATATCATTGTTATAGTTTTCCCACGTCTGTGTGTTTACCTGTCGTCACGTGTATGTGCGTGCCTGTGAGTGATAGAAATATACGTAATATGTATATTGGTGTAGTCTGTCTGACGCTGTAACAACTGTTGTAGAAGATAGGTGAGAGAGAGAAGAATTCTTTTCGCTAATATAATTCGCAAACTTTACCTGTTTTCCTTTCTCTTAAACTGAGAATCGCGCTAGGACGATATTACGTAGATGTCAGGGCTGCAGGGCGTCAGAAGGCGTGATAAGTCGGTTCGCTGAACATAGGACGTAGCAAATCGTCTACATTCTCACCGAGCGCGCGAGTTTCTTCTCGGCATTAGTCCCGGTGAGGTGTGATACTTTACATCTGCACCGGTCAGTATCCAGACATTTGTCTGGAAAAATCCCAAACTGACACGGCGCTCACTTGGGCCATGGTCAGCTGTAGTGGTAAAACTGCCCTGCATTGGAGTCAGGCTGTCTGGGATTTGAAACTGACACGCGTACATCGTGGTCAGTAGGTGACAGTTACGACACGCGTTAAGCGGACGTAAATGTTGGGAGTAGGGGAGATAATTTCGCGTGGCGAAATAGTTTGGGCCCTTTGTCTGATTTTAAGATATTGGCCAAGTTTGAAACTTTAATTTCATTCTCGCTCATAGACTCCACAGTAGATAGGTCGCTCGAAAACAGAATAGCTGTTAGCGAAGATCTCAGTTTGTTTCGGCAATTTGTCGAACTTCTAGACTTCCAGAAATATTTTCAGCATTTTTATTCTTAAGTTGTGCGACTACCTGTAATTCTGTGGTTGAGGTAATTAATATGATAGATATATAGATTTTGTGAGTGTTAAAGTGTTAAATCGCTTAATTCATTTTAATCTATTTCTTTAGCGCAGGAGAGAAATAAAGTGGTAGGCTATTATATTTTCTAGGGAAGCATTCAGTGGAAAGCAGAATAATAATTTAATTTCTAGCTTATAACGGCAATTGTAGCTATTTATGAATTTAATTTAACTGCTAATACTCAGTCGAGTGTATTTTTCTAAACTAACGTATAAACTCTAGAATCCAGCCTCATGAATGATGACGGGATACGCACGTGTTCCTAATTTATGAGGAATGCTGATTTTTAAATATAACTTACGTCACGGGAAGTTTAAATGATAAGCAAAGCTCTCTGCTTGCAAGTTTAAATGTAAGTTTTAACCAGTACAGATTCTGTTTATTATATTATATGTGTTATTTTTCCTCCACACAGTGAAAGTTTTGGGGTGACCCTAACTTTACCAGCACCTAGTAGTAGTTTCCATACTTGTGAAGAAATAGACAGTCCTTATTTTGAACCACGTGGGTTTTTCTCAAGTAACACTGATCTGACGGTGCAAGTTAGACAGAAATACTAATATCCCTATAACGGGTTTTCAAAGACTGTAATGATAAATACTGGACCTTGGAGC
Source organism: Oreohelix idahoensis (assembly GCA_024509875.1). Lineage (NCBI taxonomy): Eukaryota > Metazoa > Mollusca > Gastropoda > Stylommatophora > Oreohelicidae > Oreohelix > Oreohelix idahoensis. The sequence continues at coordinate 42,120 of JAMPIV010023180.1, read as the reverse complement.
CAGCACTTAATTTCTTCTAGAAACTCTATATAATTTGCTGCCTGGTGGCGTGAATATTAACAATCATTTCCCGACTAGATTATATCTTGTGGACAAATCTGTGGTGTGACTAAAGTGAATCCTATACTGAGGGAAGGCACCGACCTGACATTCATCATTTTTTAGAAACCTACGCTATTGACACTGTGCTCTGCTAACTCCCGCGCCTGGAATAATTGTTAGGTGACTTAATCAGACATTTGAACAAATTTGCATACCCAAGTAGTCGTTCCCGGAGACTCCAAGTTAAATACGTCTTTTGGAACTGGGGACTTCTTGGCAGAAGACTGCATTTTTTGAGTCTGTGTGGAAATCTAAAATCAATGTGTTCCAAGAGGCAGCAAGCAAAGTCGTGAGTACAAGTGTGAGAAGCCATGGCGGAATGAATGAGTGTACGCTGGTTTGAGTGATATTTTCACTATTATATCTTTGACACCCTGTTGCTGTCTTTTTTTTTCTTTTTTTTCAATCTGCATAATTTGTTGCTAAGGCTAGAGTTCTTGTGTTTTGTCTTAGGTTAAATCAGATTTTTTTTTTTCAAACTCTGTGCATATAATTACGAGATAAAACAAAGACAACTCTTAGACTCAAACTCTATGTATCTGTGACTCGGGCGCCATCATCTGTTCTCTTAACGGGGCCGGGCTAAACCTAGAGTTAACACTATAACGGGGCTATCATCCTTGCAACATTTCCTTGATTTTTTATGACTATGTGTATATGTATTTTCCTTGATGTACTTTCTTTGATGTTGTGAGCCGATTTTTCCTGATAATAAAATCGCTCTTGAACTTAATAATCGTGTTTGGTCAGCTCGTTCTAGATAATATATATATCATTGTTATAGTTTTCCCACGTCTGTGTGTTTACCTGTCGTCACGTGTATGTGCGTGCCTGTGAGTGATAGAAATATACGTAATATGTATATTGGTGTAGTCTGTCTGACGCTGTAACAACTGTTGTAGAAGATAGGTGAGAGAGAGAAGAATTCTTTTCGCTTTCAGAGACAGCCACTATATCAAATCTATCATCTCACGTGTGTGGAAATTCTATTACCTTTCACTAACTCTCACTGAGTCTATCACCTATTCAAACCTATTCAGTAGGGACCAAACCTAGTCTTAATTCTCCTATCGGAAATCTACGACAGAGGCCAAGAATTTTGGTCACAAAGGACCATCGGTGTCTCGCCCAAATCGTTCGGGCTGGGCCAATGAAGAGTGTAGAAAACATACGGCAGCGCATGATCGAGTTGGGAAGCCCAGAGGTATCTAATGCTATTGTCAACCGGGAGCTACACAGGATGAATTACACAAAAAAGCGGGTAATTTCGTCACCATTGCTCACAGAGACTCACAAACAGATGCGCTTGAACTGGTGCCACGAACACCAAAATTTGTCATAGGACAATGTGATTTTTTCAGATGAATGTTCTCTTTGGTCTTATCCTGCTCAAATAAATATTTGGACGAAAGGCTATGTAACGCCTGTGTACCAGCGACCGAAACATACCTAGAAATTCCATCTTTGGGGAGGGGTGTCAGCAAGAGGTGCCACCCCACTGTGTGTTTTCACAGGAATTCTCACGAAAGAAAGGTACATCGACATACTAGAGGGACACCTTCTGCCATTTATGCAGGTCATGTACCACGATGTGTGCACATTTCAACATGACAATGACCCAAATCATACTGCTCATACCCCCAAAGCATGGCTGCAAGAGAAGAATGTGATAGTGCTGAAGTGGCCCAGCAACAGTCCCGATCAAAACCCAATTGAAAACGTTTGGGCACTACTCAAGAATCATTTAAAAAAGAGTGGACTCAGAGACGTTGAACAATTGAAGAAGGTAGCTGAAAAATACTGGGACAGTCTGACTCTCAATTACCTACAAACATTTGTGGGAAGTATGCCTCGCCGCATCCAGGCTTGCCTTGCTGGAGAAGGCAACATTATACTGTACTGAAACCACTGTTAATAGATAGGGGAGATACCAATCTTCCTCTGGACATACAGTTTTTATTATTATTTGCTTCTATGAGTGTGCTGCGTTGCGAAAATATGACTGCCATTTTTTTGCAAAGTACTGTATATATATATATATATATATATATATATATATATATATATATATATATATATATATATATATATATATATATATATATATATATATATATATATATATATATATATATATATACCAGACGGCGGAGCAAGCAGAGACATCAACAACAGAATGAACAAAGCAAGAACAGCCTTTTTTAGTCTAAACAACATCTGGAAGTCCTCTCAGTACAGCACAAGCACAAAGTTAGGATTATATCAGAGCTGTGTGCTTTCTGTGCTTCTCTATGGCGCGGAGAGCTAGAGAGTTACAGAGAAGGAAATGTCGAAATTGTCCTCTTTTCACACAACATGCCTAAGAAAAATTCTCCGAATCTTTTGGCCGAATACCATCACCAACCAAGATCTGCTTACTCGGAGCAAGCAAGAGGACATGCACACCATCATAGCTGGCAGACGCTGGAGCTGGGTTGGCCATGTCCTCAGAAGAGACCCCGATGCCATCACAAGAACAGCTATGCTATGGACCCCTGAAGGAAAACGAAAGAGAGGCCGACCAAAAACAACTTGGCGGAGGACTGTGGAGGCTGAGATGCAAAGAATGAACCAGAGTTGGGGCACTGTACGAAGGATGGCCGCCGACCGAGCAAAGTGGAATCAATTTGTTGTTGCCCAACAAGACGCCACCAGGCGTAATGGCCACTGACTGTTTTGACGGTCGGCGGCTAAGGATCAAAGAAGAAGAATATATATATATAACGTCAGTTTTACTAATTTAAGAAAAACTAGAAGCATAATACGTTCCATGTAAAAATATTCGTCAGCTACCGTTATAAAATGCAATTCAAAGATGAGAAATACAGTTATAAGCAAACACACAAAGTACGTACGCCAACATGAAAACTTCGTAGCAACATTTGATGTAATAACATGAGTTTTGGATAATTAATCACTTTACGCAGACTACAACACAACAGATAAAATAATCTAGCACTCCTAGACAAGGCGAAGAGACGCTGGCCACGGACATGACACACACACACACTGAGGAAACTTGTGGATAGCATAGCACAGTTCTGGAACCCCCAGAGTAAACGAGGGGAGTGGTAGAACAAGAAAAAAAAAAAACAAGGTCACGTGAATTTGAGACAGAAGTGAAAACGATGATGACAACATGGAAAGAATTTGAGCTGATGGCACGTGACAGGAGGTCTTCGCGCATGTTTGATGAAGGCCTAGTGTGCCGATGGTCAAGAAAATATGGGCCTAACACAATATTCCCAATATGCCTCAATGGGCGTGTAACGGGGTTCTTTACCTATGCTCCTTGGGGAGCTAACGGGTATTGATTGATTAATGTGATCTAGACCAGTGGTTCTCACCTTGGGCCATATGCCCCCCCCCCCGATATTTCTTGGAGGCTACAGTAAGATGGTAAGGTACCTTATTTCCAGCTAACAGCGACTATGAGAGGGGCTACAGAAATAAACGAGGCTCAGAAGTGGGCCATGAGCAAATACAGGGTTGAGAACCCCTGATCTAGACGACGCGAAGATAAAGAAATGTATCCAACAAATCAAGACAATCAAGAAAAGCAAAAGATATCCTGGAATAATTTGACAAACAAATAACAATAATACAGAAAATAATCTAACACGTGCAACAACAAGAAGATAACAAAAGAAACCAGGAAGACACACACACAAAAACAGCGTAGTTGCCCGGGGGGTCTATGAAGACACAAAGAAAGAATGAGACTTGAGAACCCTTCGGGTATATCGTACAATGCGACTAATACAGTATCGGTGTGCATGGTGGCTGACAGCGTCATGTCAAACAAAAAGCCACAGAAACCACGCTACAAGCGCGTGTAATGGTTGGTGCAGGCTTCTTGTAATGAGACCAACTACAATAGTGGATCCATACTAGCGCTGTACGAATCGCCAAGGAAAACTCTGAACCACGAATGAACAACTGTGGGTGCCAACAGTCATTTGAACGCAGTCACAAAGATCATACCTTGTACATGTGGAAATCTGAAGGCGAACGAGGAAGAAGAAGACATATAAACAGATTGTTTGGTTTGGTTTTTAACGACTATCATCATTGCACACGGACATCTCCATCAGTGCTCCGATCTCATCCCTTATATTACACTAGGAGGACCTCAGCACAGTGCACGAACTCCGTAGCACAGGCGAGAATCCCAATGTATGTATATAGGAATCACACATTCTATAAATATTTTTGTGGTGGGTAAGTTTCTAATTTTTAAGTTTTGCCAAGGCAGCGGCCTGATAGGCCTACTCTTTACGATTTCCAACTGCCGTGGGATTTTTAACGTGCGCAACTTGCACATGGGGGCCTCCTATTTTTTTTTTTCCTCGACCTTATCCGAGAAGGCTAGGCATCCGATCTCACTACCCAGGAGACCAGGGTGGAGTATGACAACATTAGGACCCCTGGTTCTGAAGAAAAAAAAAAATTCCATAAATTATATTCCCTCAGCTGGGAATCAAACCCGGGACCTTCAAAAATTCGAGGCGGACGCCATACCACTTAGCCACTCCGACTCCCCAAAAAAGAGACTGTGGAATGTTCCCAATCTACGAGCACCTGGTGACCCTTCATGCTGGCAGATTTGTAGCACTCTTCGGCGCATTCGGGATTACTTCTGAAGATAAGAACTAGATCTCGTGGTGGTTCGTTCGGATAGATATCACGTGCTTTTCTGTGCCAGGGCTCAGCGTCTTCCGATCTCTGACGGGCAATAAAGTAGACAAATATAAACAAGACAAGTCACGTATATCAAGGCTTTTTCTTTATTTCTTTTTTGGAAAATAAATGGATGAGAAGGGAAATCATTTCTTTTTGCGCTCTAATTATCTAGCCTCACCAACCCTGTTTCCAGCTTTGTCAAAATTAATAACGCCCAACAAACACTGAAGCCGCTTTAATTTAAAAAAAAAAAAAATTAACTATTCCAACTTGTCATCACCGTGTTTGGCCAATATTGCAGCCTCCAGTCTACTGTCCCCTACAAGGGGCAAAGGTATCTTATTAGTGAATAAATAATACACACATAAAGGTATGTTTCAGGCACTCGTAAGAAATACAGAAGTAGAAAACTAGACAACAGATAAACAACAGAAGTGATGACTCGAACCAACGCCGCCTTGCTACAGAAGCGAAATTTATTTATTTATTTAAATGTATCTAAACAGTATTAATAGGGGACCCCAAGATGCAGCAATAGTGAATGCAGTCAGCGACCCATAGCTTGACTGCTTGCATCAGGACCAGCGAACCAGAGCTGGTCAAGACCGTGCTCCACCTCCACGTGGTGGTCCTGGAAACAGTCTGCAGCAGTGCAGTCTGGCTGAGCGAGTGCGGATCGCAATGGGAAGGCAAACCCGGTCCCTAAAAAATGCCGTGCTGAAGTCGGATGTGTCGACCGAAAGGTGCAGATATCACAGCTTAGGCGTAAACAGACACAACGCAACCACCGTCCTTTTCAGGACGAACGAGGAAGAAGAAGAAGTATTAATAGTACAATCAAGACTACCTCTGGGGTGTGTGGGGAGGGGGGGAGGTGCGAGCGTTGAGGTGGGGCGCCAATATGTATTTAAAACACAATTATTTACATTTTGAAGAAACAATTTAAACCAGACTGTTTCAGAATTTAAAGTATGAACTTTTTTTATGTTTACACTGAAATCATTTCTAAAACATGTTTTATGATTACCCCATGTGTGAATTATTCACCCCCCTCCCCTAGTGCATTAAGAGCGCCCATATGTAATACAGTAAATAAATAAATATTACACACATATGTTTCACAAATGAAGAAGTAGGAAACTAGACAACAGGTCAACAACAGAAGTGATAGGCTCGCGCCGGAGAATCAAACCCAGGACCATCCGAACGGCAACACCGCCTAGCTACGGAAGCGAATCACACTATCTTACCTGCCAACTTGGCACCACAAAAATAGTGCTTCGTGCTTTAAAGGCTTCGGGTTTCCCCTCTTTATTCATCTGTAATTCAACCTGAGTTTTTTTATATTAAATTAACAGATGTATTGTTTTTTTTTTTTTAAAGCGCTTGCTGAAACTGTGTGATCCAGCGCAATCGCATGAAACTGAGTCTCGTTAAAGTACAATACAGTGTGGCACTGGAAGGGGAATATGAGGGGAGGGGGAATATGAGGGGAGGGGGGTGGGGATGCCGCCATCACGAGATTTCACACCACCAAACAAAATCTGGCTATAGCCGGCTCTGAAAACAACCTCTAGAACAGCGGCAGATATCTCAGGAACTGTGAGAATCTACTTTTGAAACACTAAGCTCTCTGAAATGCGCCTTTGGGATTTACTTTAGTAACACTGAACCATTTAAAGATCTACCGTACATTATATATATATATATATATATATATATATATATATATATATATATATATATATATATATATATATATATATATATATATATATATATATATATATATATATATATGCGCGTGTCTGTGTAATTTTAAGCTGGTGGAAAAAAGGGGGGGGGGGGGGGAAGAATGGTAAACCTTACAAAGAAAAAAATCACGTTCCTATTCCATTAGAAATGCGGAAAAAGTACCTTTGATCCCGAGAACACAGTAACTTTAAATACCGTGTGGAGAAATCGTCCACAGTTTCATTAGTTTAAAAAAGTCTGTTTTTTCCTTCCCGCAGTCGCTTAAAGATCTAACTAATAAGTCATTGGGATCTACCAATAGGTCGGGATCTACTACTGGCTGCCGATCCCTGGCATAGGCTGATAAAATAATGTCTGAAGTCAGGTTTTGGAGTATTTAGAATGTGGAATAAATGCAGCATTGTTGTAGCTTTTATCTCTGCCCTACGATCTGATTCCTGCAATGCCATCAACACAGCAGTGGAAAATTTAGAAACTTAACAATATGTTACATAAAGTTAACTTCGCTTCAAAGAACACATCATGTTTCTATCACATGCTACTCGCTATAACAGTGAATCTGTGTAAGCCAGCTTGCGAGTTTTCACGCACAACGCTGGAATATATACGCCTTTAATCATGGGCACTACCAAATTAAACGGAACAGTTTTAAAACGAACAGATTAAAATATCTAGGCACGTTAATAACATCGGATGGGAGATACATCTCAGAGGTGAATGGTAGAATATCCCAGACAAAAGCAGCATTTCACAAAATAAAAAGTATTGTTTGCACCAACTCTCTCAATATGGAAGAAACAAAGACAGTTCTTCGGTGTTATATAGTACCAATCCTGACACGCGGAAGTGAATCTCGGACAATCAGTAAATCAGCTGGACAATCACTAGAGGCCGCAGTGAAGTGGTTTTACAGAAGAATGTTAAAAATACTATTGGCAGCTAAAAACAGTAACGAGGATGTCACGAAAGTGGTCAATGTAAAGGAAGCTGATTAGTCATGTAAGAAGGAAGCAGAGTAGACGTCTTTACTGGCGCATGTTGTGAGAATAAGGAAGTTGGAATATATCGCCTCAATAGGACAGACTGAGACAAACAGATATAGAGGACGGCAAAGACAGAACTTTCTGGACAGCTTGACATCATGACAGCTTGGTTAGCGCACTGGCTTCCTAGCTCAGTGGTCCATGGTTCGATCCCCAGTTGAGGTGGGATTTTTTAGACCGCAAACGGCTCCGGGGTCGACCCAGCCTCGTGAATTAGGTACCAGAGCAACTCTGGGAAGGTTAAGGCGGCCGGCGTGATGATGACCACATCACCCCTAGTGTGCCGATGGTCAAGAAAATATGGGCCTAACATCATATTCCCAATATGCCTCAATGGGCGTGTAACGGGATCCTTTACAATCATGGCATGGAAAGACGCCGGCGACATAAATGATACATAGTACTGGAGACAGGAAGTTGTGCAGTGTCTTGATCCACTACGCCAACAGTCATGGCACTTGAAGAATCCTATGGATACCGCCGGGACATGTCTAGTCCGAAATATATCTAGGTTTAAAATTCTGTATCTTTTCCCCACTCCGACACTTTGAGATGTGCCAATCATCTCGTAGCGTCCGACTGGCCGAGTGGTTAGAGCGCTGGTCTCTCGCGGCAAAGGTGCCGTGTTCGAATCCACGATACCGACACGCTCGTCTACCCAGCTGTAACTGGGTACCTGACTTTGAGTTAGGGAAGGAAAAGGCAGCGAGAAGGGAACAGGTCACCCCACCTCTCGATGCTGGACCTAGTATGGTGAAGTCTCTAACACTTAACTGCCCTGCAGCAGTATCTGCTAAGGTACTACCTTGACCTTCTTACCAATCATCTCGTGCGATCTGCGGGGTATTGGGGTCAACCTTACGAGGATCCCAGCCCCAGACCTTAAGAGGGGACTCATTAACTTCTCATCGGAGGAACCAAGCAAATGATACAGTATAATTATTCAATCAAAACCCAAGCCATCAACTGAAAAACTGATAGGAGAGGTTAGTGATGTGCCACCACAGCAAACAATAATTCAATGAACTCAGGGCCAACCAAACTCTGCTGGCACTTCTCACATTCAGCCAGGAAATGTCAGAAATATTATACTCCTACTTTCTGTGGACAAATACAAAACATAGTTTATCATCATCATCATGTACCATCTCCACAACGAAGGTCGGCTGTAATGGATCTCCAACATCTTCTGTCTCTTGTCTTGATGGTACACTCTGATAGAATCTTTCCTGTTTCTTGTCTTGATGGTGCACTCTGATAGACTCTTTCCTGTCTCTTGTCTTGACGGTGCACTCTGATAGACTCTTTCCTGTCCATCTCTTGATGTTATCTTCCCACTTATAGCGCTGTCTACCTCTTGCACGTTTCTCTTCAGTTCTTCCTTCTATTTTGGTCTTCAATAAGGTCTTTTTATATAGCCAACATATTTTAGATGTCTAGTTTTAATCTCCTTCATTATTTCTATTTTTCATTCCTAGCTTTTATAGAACCTCTTTAATTGCTTTCTTCTCTTTCTTTGAGACATGCCCCATTCTTCTATATATCCATATCTTCTTCTTCTTATTGATCCTTGGTCGCCGACTGTCAAAGCAGTCATTGGCCGACACGCCTGGTGGTGTCTTGTGGGGAAAAAATAAAGTGCTTCCATTTTGCTCGGTCGGCGACCATCCTTCGTAACAGTGTCCCCAGCCCTGGCTCATTCTTTGCATCTCAGCCTCTACAGTTCTCCGCCAAGTTGTTTTTTGGTCATATCCATATCTCAATGGCCTCAATTCTTTCTTCCAACTACTTGTCATTGTGCACGTTTCTACGTCATGTGTCGGCAAATGTCGATTGTGTTTTACCGGTAGATCACAGGTCATGATTTGGTAGATCTTTACGTGATAAAGGGGTTTAAAAAAACCAAAAGAATTGTATGCTAGGGAAAGTTGGGACTATCTCTCTCCCGGCGACATTTAAAATCCCGGTATCCCGGGACGAGGCAGCCATCACTTTTGTCAAGAAAGATAATGCTGAGAGACATTAAAAAATAAACTGTTTATTTTACCACTGAAACGGATTTCCCACCAAACTCAGCAGACATGATTTTATCCAGGCACATCTCTGGAGATCTCAGTGTTTCTAAAGTATTTCCCCGGTGTTCCTGGGATTTCCTACCACTGATGTCATGTTCATAGACAGTAATGAAGAGCATACATAACACTTTAAGATCTATATATAACACTATATACAACACTCCTAGTTTTTCCTACTGCGGGCAAACCCCCAAAGTCTTTACATACTATGAACAAACACAAGAGATATTAAACAAACCGTCAGTAAATAAACGCAAGCCAGACCTCGTCAATCCACACAATAAACTAAAACTAACAACTTACAAGAATGAATATGGTAACACACCAACTCAGACGTTTATACTATCATTACACGAATAAAAAAAATTTAACAAGACAACGCCCGAAGCATGACTTCCCATGGGAACACAACATGCACGTCTTAAGTGTGTAGGTCTGCCAAGTGTGTAGGTCTGCCAAGCGTGCAGTAGGAACAGCGTGATATACTCATCAGTCACTACAGTCCGCCTACCATTCACGTGCCCTCGCGTAATCGATGGTTCATGTCATATCCTGTATGTGTATTTAATAGCTTGTACTATGTATGTATTATTAGATAACCAATAGACATCGGGCGCTGTAATACTTGATTTAACAATAATCAATCAACGCTGGAGCTGGGTTGGCCACGTCCTCAGCAGTGACCCTGATGCCATCACAAGAACAGCTATGCTATGAACCCCTGAAGGAAAGCGAAAGAGAGGCCGACCAAAAACAACAAAGAATGAACCAAAGCTGGAGCACTGCACGAAGGATGGCCGCCGGTCGAGCAGAGTGGAAGCAGTTTGTTGCTGCCCTACAAGACTCCGCCAGGCGTGATGGACACTGACTGCTTTGACGGTCGGCGGCAAAGGATCAAAAAAGAAGAATCAACATAACAAGATTGCTTCGCTACTAGAAGTAGCTATATCGATTACTTGATGAATTAACAATAATCAATCAACATAGCAAGACCGCTTTGCTACTAAGAAGTAGCTACACCAAATACTTGATGATCAGATTACCTTCTGTTGTAACGCTATATATAGAGTTTGCTATTACTGTACTTTCACTCTGTTGAATTTCCAGTTGGAGTCAGTAAATTCTTCTGACGGGCAGACTCATTTTTGTCTTTATGTCTCCTTAAGGCAATTGTGATTGACAGGTAATATGTGAGGAGCACTGTCTTGTCTTCAGCACCATCCCAGTGTTCCACAATGGTTATAGAAGCTGGTTTTTGTTTTTTTTCTGTACTTCTGCCTCAGCTTTTAAACTGTTTTGAAACTGTTCCGGTGGCCACTGAGATTCGGAATTCCTGTCCATTCTTTAGTTTCATGTATATGATTCCTACCTGAATTTTGTTTAATTTGGATAGTTTTTTTTTTTTTTTTGGGGGGGGGGGGTGTGTTTCTGGTTGCTGATCTGATGTATAACATACACACCTATGTGGGAGTTCTGAGTTTCCGTTATCAAACACTTCCCTGACGTACTCCAGTTTAGAGCAAGACTCAGTGTTCCTGATCACCGTAGTTTACTACGTGACTGAACAGTCATTCCTTATTTTTAAATTGTTATTTCTTCAATCCTATGCAATTATGTAACCAATCCTATGCAATTATGTAACCAATCCTATGCAATTATGTAACCAATCCTATGCAACTATGCAACCAATCCTATGCAACTATGCAACCAATCCTAAGCAACTAATTTATATGCAACAAACGTGGAAATAAAGAGAATTAACTACTATTGTATTAATAACCTGCTATGCCACATTGACATTACAGCTGAACGTGAGATCCAGCCTGTTCAACTCAATACTTGATAGTGGGGCTACAATTTTTCTTGTCTTATATAATAATAATAACCCCTTCAGTCATGACTATGGGAATGCGCCCCTGAGGTGACAGCCCTCAGCTGCTTATTTTCCTGGTGTTCCTTTCGACGTTTTTTCCTCTCTTCTGCTTGCCGTGAGAGCTTCTTTTCGCCAAATCTGAAGTGGTGCCGTAGAGAGCATCGCCACATGGTGCGATCAGCAGCTTCATCCTCCCAGGTTGCTGGATTTATGTCCAGTGCCCTCGTCTCTCTTGCACGCGTCTACGAATCTCAGCTGCGGTCGCCCAACTGTTCTTTTGCCATCTACCAGTTGTCCGTAGAAGCGATCTTTCAGTATGTGACCATCTTCCATGCGGCGGACATGGCTATATATTTTCTTATATAACGTCACTTTATTGGCCATTCTATATTTTATTTTACTTTGTTTCTTCTTCTTCATCTTTGATCCATAGCCATCAACCGTCAAAGCAGTCAGTGGCCATCACGCCTGGTGGCGTCTTGTAGGGCAGCAACAAATTGATTCCACTTTGCTCGGTCGGCGGCCATCCTTCGTACAGTGCCCCAACGCTGGTTCATTCTTTGCATCTCGGCTTCCACAGTTCTCCGCCAAGTTGTTTTTGGTCGGCCTCTCTTTCGCTTTCCCTCGGGGGTCCATAGCATGGCTGTTCTTGTGATGGTATCAGGGTCCCTTCTGAGGACGTGGCCAACCCAACTTCAGCGTCTGCCAGCTATGATGGTGTGCATGTCTTCCTGGTTACTCCGAATAAGCAGTTCTTGGTTGCTGATGGTATTCGGCCAAAAGATTCGGAGAATTTTCCTTAGACAGATTATGTGGAAGGAGGACAGTTTCGACATTTCCTTCTCTGTTACTCTCCAACATTCCGCACCATAGAGAAGCACAGAAAGTACACAGCTCTCATACAGTCTTAATTTGGTGTTTGTGCTGTACTGGGAAGACTTCCAAATGTTGTTGGGACTAGCAAAGGCTGTTCTCGCCTTATTCATTCTGTTGTTAATGTCTTTGCTTGTTCCGCCGTCAGGTGTTACTATACATCCTAGGTAAGTAAATGTGTCTGTCTGTTCTAATTTCTGGTTCCTTATTGTTATTGGCTCAGGATTGCCCACATTTAATGTCATGACCTCTGTCTTCTTCAGATTGATGTTCAGACCAACCTGCTGGCCATACTTATTCAGTCTATCAGTTTTTTCTTGGATGTGTTGATGTGAATGCGCGAGTAGTGCAATGTCATCTGCATATTCCAGGTCTTCCAGTGTATAAAACGTTGTCCATCTAATTCCTCTTGGACTGCCCTATGTTGTCTGGCGCATCACCCAATCTATGGCTGTCAAAAATAATGTTGTTGATAAGGGGCATCCCTGTCGTACACCCGTTTTCACTTCAAAAGTTAGATTACTCAATCCAACACTACATGTAAAGTTAGAATAGAGGCTTTTTATGATGGAAACAATGCGGCTGGGAATTCCATAAGCCCTCAGTATTTTCCATTGGCTGTCCCTGTGAATGCTGTCGAAAGCCTTTTCAAAATCAACAAAGTTAAAGTCTCTGCCATTCTGAGCACTGCTCTATAATGTTCCTGAGGGTGAATATATGATCTGCACATCTTCTGTTCTTTCTAAAACCAGCTTGTTCTTTTTTCAGTTTATGGTCAACTGCTTTTGAAATTCTCTGGATGATTATCTTGCATAGTATTTTACTGGGAACTGAGAGGAGAGTAATTCATCTCCAGTTGTTGCAGTCTGCAAGGTCGCCCTTCTTGGGCAATTTGACAATTATTCCTTTACTCCACTCTGTTGGTGTTGTCTCAGTTTCCCAGACTTGTGCAAATAGTGGTTCTAATAGTTCTGCTGCTAGTTCAGGGTCTGCCTTGAATAACTCAGCATTTAGATTGTCGTGACCAGGTGCTTTTCCATTTTTTAACCCTTTGATAGCTGTGATGATTTCTTCTTTTCGTGGAATGTCTGTATTTACGTCTAAGTCACTTTCAGCCTCAGGAACATTCAGCTGAGTCTCTGGTGGTTCCTTATTCAGTGTTTCTCTGAAGTGCTCTGCCCATCTTGTTTCCTGCCCCGGTGCTGTGGTGATGAGATTTCCTTGCTTGTTTCTTACTAACGTTATGTTGTTTGCACCTCGTTTTCCACTGATAGTTTTAGTTATTTTGTAAACTGTGCTTTGTTCATTTCTCAGTGCTGCCTCTTCTGCCTGTCTTGCAAGGTCATCTAGAAATTTCCTTTGGTTATCACGGATTTGACGTTTTACTTCCTTGTCCAGCTGACTGTACTGTTCACTCTATATTGCCTTTAACCTGGGAGACTTAGCTTCTGTTTTCTTTCTTTTCATTTCCTTTCTCTTCGCTATGGTGTTTAACGTTTCTGGTGTTATCCATTCTTGGCTCTTTCTTTCCTGGAATCCCAAGCATGACTTGCTGCTTTCCTTGTACGTTGTTGAGATGGTGTTGAATTTCTGGTCGACATCATCGGTCTCTGTTCTTTCCTGGCATTTGGCAATCTGATATCGTCTCTTTACGTCGACCACGAAAGCTTTTCTGCTGAGGGGGTCCTTAAGTTTCGCGATGTTATATCTTTTTTTTTTTGACTGCAACTGGTCCAGCAGCTCTAAGTTTCACCTACAGTCTTGCTACTACTATGTGATGATCACTTCCCACATCTGCGCCTCTTCTTACTTTCAGGTCTTGTAGTGCATGTCTCCATCTGCCATTGATCGTTATGTGATCTATCTGGTTTCTGTCTCGTCCGTATGGTGATTCCCACGTTAACTTGTGCACTTCTTTGTGTGGAAAAAGTGTTCCTCCAATGACCAGGTTGTTAATACTGCAGAAGCTTATTAATTTGTCCCCGTTCTCATTTACTGTTCCACTGCCGCATTTCCCCATTACCCTTTCGTTATAATTATTGTGTGTTCCAACTTTCGCATTAAGGTCTCCCATTACTATAATAAGATCGTACCTGGGTGCAGTTTCCATTTCCTTTTGTACCTGTTGATAGAACTCGTCCTTGATCTCTTCATCACTGTCGTTTGTTGGTGCATAGCATTGTATAATTGTGGTGTTGGTGAATCTCCCTGTCAGTCTTGTTCTTATCAATCTGGTGATAGGTTTCCATTCCAGTAAAGACCTTTCCATTCCTTTCTTCAGGATAATGGCTACACCTTCGTTGTGCTGACCATCCTCTCTACCAGAGTAAAGTACTGTTTCCCCTGTAGCTGTTTTTATTCTCCCCGTCCCAGTTCATCTGCTCTCACTTATTCCCAGGATATGTAGTTTGTAGTTTCTCATCTCTGCTGTGATTTGTCTCAGCTTTCTTGACTCATTCATCGTTCTGCCATTCCAAAACCCGATTCTGGTTTCGTGTTTTGCGGTCAGGGCATCCGTTTTCATGCCAATGGCTTCCTTTCGGCTTTCACCACTGGCAGTCATAGGAGCCTGAGACTCCGGATGTCCGTCCCGCATCAAAGTTTTTCCATTTGTTGCCGTTTCCGTAACATGTGCGATTTTCTACATAGACAGGGGTGTCGGCCCTGTGCTAAAACCCCCAACCTGGAGGACCAGGGTACCAGCTTTTGTCTGACCCCTACCCACGCAGACCAGTCCAGCTTGGTTGAACCTGCCAGGAGTAAAACTTCCACTGGCATAGCTCTGGGGGTTGTCAGGGTACACAAGCTGCCGTACGTACTGCTACAAGGTATAGGTACCATTGATGGCAGACTTTGTTTCTGGAAATAAAAAAAAGTTGTCTTTGTCAATTGGCAGTTATTGCCCCTTGCTTTTATATTTGTGTCACGTGTATCTTCTTCTTCTTCTTCGTTCGCTCAACTATAAAGGCTGGCTTTCCATCTCAGGCTTCTCACTATACAGTTTAGTATTCAAATAAGTTGGAGAAGACCATGCTGATACCCTGCCCGCCTCGTAGAGCCGACAGTCTCAATTAACCACATCCATCTCTACTATAAAGCTGGCTTTCCGTCGTCTCAGGCTTCTCTCGTCACGCCATAGTTTCGTCTTCAATTAAGTTGGAGAAGACAATGCTGCCACCCGGCTCGTCTCGTGGAACCGACAGTCTTAAAGGACATGTTCTACTGGTTGTCCTCCCCAACTACAAACAAGAGAAGGGACGAAGGGCGAGTCTCTGACACTCTAGAATCCGATTGCTCCGGTTAGATGAAGCATGTAAGCCGTGGATTACAATTCATCTTTCTTCTTCTTCTTCTTCTTTGATCCTTAGCCACCGACCGTCAAAGCAGTCAGTGGCCATCACGCCTAGTGGCGTCTTGTAGGGCAACAACAAATTGATTCCACTTTGCTCGGTCGGCGGCCATCCTTCGTACAGTGCCCCAACTCTGGTTCATTCTTTGCATCTCAGCCTCCACAGTCCTCCGCCAGGTTGTTTTTGGTCGGCTTCTCTTTCGTTTTCCTTCAGGGGTCCAAAGCATAGCTGTTCTTGTGATGGCATCAATTCATCTAGGAGAAGAAAAACTTTTCAAATCACTTGCTACCACCTTACAGGTAGGCTGCGGTCAGCCAAATGCTAAGGAAAGCAACCCCGAATAAAACTGATTGCTGAAATCGGGTGTTTCCGGGCCAAAAGGCGCAGATAATCGCATCCTAGCTGTAAAATACGACACAACGTATCTTTCGCTCAAAACAAATATGGCACGTATATTTAATAGATGCACGTGAGGATATACGAATCTAGAAACATCAAGTGACTATTATAAATATTTTTTATGTGAATAATTTGTTTTATATCCATGTAATATTATTATATAATGTAATGTATGTGAGAATGTACCCGCATACCACTGTACTTTAGAAATGTGAATCGTGAGAATGTACCCGCATACCACTGTTCTTTAGAAATGTGAATCGTGAGAATGTACCCGCATACCACTGTACTTTAGAAATGTGAATTGTGAAAATGTACCCGCATACCACTGTACTTTAGAAATGTGAATCGTGAGAATGTACCTGCATACCACTGTACTTTAGAGATGTGAATGTTTTCGTTTGCTTAAAGGGGATGATGTATATCAGAATAAGCAGATATACATTTCTTTTTTTTTTAACTGCTCAAAGACTTTTCCTGCTACAGAAGTGCGTAAGAAAGTGTTATTATTATTATTTCATTTTCCACCAAGAATGTATGGATATAAGCGAGAATGTGTTTATGTAATTTTTGTATTGATGATTGATGACACATTCAAAAATACAGATTAATTGTAGACGTTTTGACCGCATGAGTGAGTGTCGGTATACAGAATTTATTTATTTTATTTATTTATTGTTTTGTGTATTTTATTTTATTTTTTATTTATTTTTTTCAATTAATTAATATTTTTTTTCAATTACTATCTTTGTTTAAAAAAAAAATACTCATTTTTTATTATGATTGCATACTGTAAATGAATGCTGTTATGTTAACTTTATAATGTTGCATGCCTTTAAATTAATGCTTAAAGTAACATGTGGGAATAAAAGGATATACAGTAGTATGGAAGATAAATGAGAGTGGAAGGGCAGAATGTTAGACGGGCCTGCGCGCCCAATTCTACTTCGAAAATAAAGTTCGTTCGTTCGTTCATTTCTCCCTCCCTCTCTCTCTCTCTCTCTCTCTCTCTCTCTCTCTCTCTCATAATAATCTTCAGTGAGAGCAGATTCCTTACACTTAATAGCTCTGAAAGCAGACGTATTCGTCTGGTAAAGAGGAAAAGACGTGAGTCACCCCTTAACTACGCTGATTACCCCAGCTCCACATTTATCGTGTGTATAAAGCTGCTCTTGTTTGCCGCAAGCTTCTATCAGCCAACGAAGATAGAAGAAGTAAATTTACCTAAACATAACCTCGTTACACGGGCGGATTTTTACAATGTTGAATTTTATGCAGCCAAAATTTATATCATAAGATTAGTAGGCTATTATATAGAACCAAATTCTGACATACGGAGTGAGTGATGGACAATTAGTAAACACGCAGGGAAGGCACTAGAGGCCACCGAGATGTGGTTTTACAGAAGAATGTTAAAAATACCATGGTCAGCCAAAAAGAGTAATGAGGATGTCGTGAAAGAGGCCAATGCGCAAAGTAAACATATTTTACAAGTTAGAAATAAACAATCCACTTTTGGGGGGGAATGTTATGAGAAGGGGAAAGCTGGAATATATCACACATGGCCCTCTGTTCTTCAACCTATATGCATTATTGGAATAAGTAATAGGCCTATAGGGCATACTATTATTTACAATATCGTAGTGTTATTTTTACACTTAGGCCTACATATAAAAAGGCATAAGACCATAATAGAAGGGAGAGTTGAAGGCAAACATGCAAGAGGTAGACAGCGCTATAAGTGGGAAGATAACATCAAGAGATGGACAGGAAAGAGTCTATCAGAGTGCACCACCAAGACAAGAGACAGAAGACGTTGGAGATCCATTACAGCCAACCTTCGTTGTGGAGATGGCAGCTGATGATGATGATATCCTGATGCTACAAGTTTGTGTAAACTCTTACCAGAAAACGTAATCCTAAGTAAAACTAGACACTTAAAACTAGCATCGCTAAAAAGCGCAAGCAATTGATAACACTGACAAACAACATTTTTCTTTCTTATATAAGAATAAGTGTTCTTAGGTCAGTTTCTTGCGCTGATTTCAAATCTGAAATCCGTTTATCTCTATCACGTCGGGTTCTTAAGATATTTGTGAATAAATATATTTTTGGGAAACCGTTATTTGCTCCGTTTCATTTTTACTATATAACTTATTAAAAATTAATAAAAAGCAACATAATTCTACTTTTTATACTGCTAAAAGATGCATGACATATGTTACGCGATTTTTCAAATAGTTACTGTATTTTGAAATAATTCTGAGCAAAATATGGCTTCTAGAAGTTGTAGAAATTCGGCTGATCTGTTCTGTTACGTGTGCAGATATTTTACCGATCGTGTTGACCAGAAAAACTTTACACCATTACTAAAAAAAGCATATGAACTTTATTTCGATTCGAAAGTTGATGATGCAAATAAATCTTGGTAGCCAAATGCAGTTTGTTCGATACATTGGCAGGTTGGTTACGAAAATCGCCGAAGCTTAAGTCGATGCCTTTTGGAGTGCCAGTAATATGGCGTGAACATACAAATCACACTACTGATTGTACTTCTGCTTGACAAATATCCATGGTTTCACTTTTAAAACTAGAAAGTCTGTGGTTTATTCAAATATTGAATTGGTTTCGAAACCAGTGCCTCATGATCCAATCACGTGTCCGATCCAAGTACCACCAGAACATAATCCGTTGGACGTGAATGAACCATCAGAAAGTGATAGTTTACCTGCATTAGAAACTAATTCTGACTCAGATTACATACCGGTGAATGATAGTGTTTACTTAATTAACCATTCAGGACTTTCAGATCTAATACGTGATCTCGCTCTTACCAAAGGACAAGCGGAATTACTCGGTTCGCGACTCAAAGAATGGAATCTTTTAGCGCCCAATACTCCGATATCTAAATTTCGTCATAGACACAGAGAACTTGTTCAATACTTTGAGATGGATGATGACATTTGCTATTGCAAAGATGTAAACGGTCTAATGGTGCACCTCGGTCATGAGCACATAGTCAACGAATGGCGACTTTTCATCGATTCTTCCAAGACTAGTCTAAAAGCCGTGTTATTGCATAACAGAAATTTATTTTCATCAATTCCAGTCACCTACTCTGTTCATATGAAAGAAACTTATGACAATATGGCTATACGTTTGGAAAAAATAAAGTACAATGACTACCAATGGCGGATTTGTGGAGACCTAAGGTCATTGCAATTCTCACGGGCATGCAGACTGGGTATACTAAATTTTGTTGCTTCCGATGTGAATGGGACAGCCGCAACAGACAGGAACATTATGCAAGAAAGGTGTGGCCTATCCGGGATCGTATGCAGCTCGGGCATAAAAAATGTAATACACGAGCCATTAGTTAACAAAGACAGCTTCATTTTACCACTGTTACATATAAAGTTGGGGCTCATGAAGAATTTTGTAAAAGCGTTAGATAAAACGAGCAAAGCTTTCACTTATCTTCTAGAAAAGTTTCCGCAATTTAGCGATGCAAAGATAAAGGAAGGTATCTTTGTAGGACCTCAGATTAGGAAAGTTATTGCAGACAAACAATTCGAGAACTTGTTACATGGTAGTGAACTTCGCGCATGGATGGCATTCAAATCGATCGTCGATAACTTTCTGGGAAATCACAAATCTGTTGACTATGTTGCATATTGTTAAGCAGTGCATAGATGCATACAGAATTATGGGCTGTAACATGTCCCTCAAAATCCATTTGCTCGATTCACATCTTGACTTTTTCCCTGACAACCTTGGCGAAGTCAGCGATGAACATGGAGAACGATTCCATCAAGATATCGCCGTAATGGAGTCACGTTATCAAGGACGGTGGAGTGTGACCATGCTTGCCGATTATTGTTGGATGCTTCATCGCGATGTACGCCATGCCATTCACCGACGAAAGTCGACTGCAAAGAAATTCAAGCCTACATAACTGTTATACTTCTTGTACGAATGATGTTGTAATACTGTATGCGTTGTTAAAAAACTTCAATTGCGTATTTCTAGAGATCCCGACCTGATAGAGAAAAACGGTTTGCAGATTTAAAAACAGCGCATTAAAATTGACCAGAAAAACATAGAAATGTTAGAGAAAGAAAAAAAAAGTTTTTTTTTGTTAGTCAGTGTAATAAGACAAATACTTACTTTCCTATAACAGAACAACAAAAACTTATTATAACAACAGATGTACTATAAAAATTCACGTAGGCTGGCTGTGTCTCAGTTCTTGCAAAAATTAAACACAAAATTACCAATTATCCGTATAAACCGAGCGGGTTTATATTTATATATATATATATATATACGCACAAAGTGTACGAAAATGAAATTCACACTGGCTAACTATGTTCACGTTTCCCAAATTCCCTACACACGAATGCACACACGTTTTCCGTCAAAACCCTAGGCCGAATCTATGAGATTTATATCACCGTTAAGTAGTGCTGAGCAAAATTTAAAAAAAAAAACGTAAAGAACGGGGAAAAACATCGCCCCGAAAACTAAAAACAAAGGAAAACACCAGATAAAACTTCCCCTGGTCTACAAAACACACGAACTGTGGTATCGTAAAATGTAGGCCATCCTGTTATTGGTAAACAACTAAAGTGGAACAGCTAAGGCATGCAGACGAAGCCGTGTAAGAAGGCCATTCCGGCTAGGGAATAAATAGCGTTTCGGTTTATCACAGAATTGGTTTGGTCTGACAAAAACACTCTGGTATGGCAAAAACCCCATTCACGAAACGACGGAGAAATTAGGTCAAACCCGGTCGCGGGTTTTACACGGTAAGTTTAGGAAGACCGGTGTTTAGGGCGTCGATTGTGCGCATACAGACATAAGCGTGGGACGCTTCTGTTCTAGAATTCAAATCCAAGTTAAAGGGGGATTCCTTGTCTGAAAGGAAGCACGTGTAACAGGAATTGCCGGAAACAATACCAACTTAAACAAGCATGATTTCTAAATATAGAACAACGGGGATACTATTGTAATAGAAACAATTTCAAAGCAGACGTAATAATTTACAAATAAAAACACTTCACGTTTGGCCGTAATAGTAATTCCATGGCTGCCTAAATATATCTAATAATTCATCGCAAGTGCTTACAGTCGCCAAGACGTAACATCCTAGCGTGATTCCCCCGATTCTGTCTCCGGGCAACTTTCAACACTCAGTAATTGTTCGTGTCCGATCACATGGCCACATGACCCCCTGAGGTTATAGGTCACCAACAGTGTCAGCGCTCACATCTGTTCCAGTCCGGTGGCCCCGCTGAAGAACTATCGGCCATATTAACGGTCTCCTCGACTGTTCGCAGTATTTCAGTCCCGTTACCTATTTTTCCTTTGTACTGTTTTCTCGACGCGACTATGCCATACGCCATGCTGCCCACGTGACTTTGAGTGGAAATAGCAAAATAAATGTAAACAATTCTGATTTTCGGTTAGTAAACTCAATTGGTAATCTCCAGAAGAACATTGCCGATCATTCCGTACAGAATATTCCCTTTGAGTTATTTCCATTTAGAAGTGTTTCGTGGACATGTATTGTAGCGTGCAAGTAACAATTGTAATTAGTAACTGTCATACTATTTGACGGGCAACGTTCTTTTGGAGATTACAACAACATATGTGACCGGGATTTTTCAACTGCAATTTTAACACAACATAATAATTAGCATTACCGCCATGCTGTTGTCATTTAGTTGGGACTTTTCTAAGCTTCATCTGGAAAAAAGGACGTCCCGGGCAGTTCGCTGAATTACTAGCTAGGCTCGCCGTGCTTTTTAGTTCTCAGCAGTAAGACTATTGTTAACGTGGCTCGCGGCTTGGAACAAAAAAAAATAGCCGGACAAATGTACAATAATGATAATAATATTATTATTATTATTTCTTTAATTGCTTCTC